>JAIFZK010000130.1:6212500-6235000 GCA_027481765.1 Tenualosa thibaudeaui | reverse complement strand
ATGTGTGTCTCTCCTGGTGCAGTGTGGTACAAATAGAGAGGGTAAAAGTGGAGTGAGAGGCACAAACGTTTGTTAAGTTCCATGTTCTATTTTCACAAGGGAGAGGGGGAAAATCCCCCTTTATGCAGGCCAGAGTCGAGTCCTCATACGCTGATACAGAAGGTCATTGAAAAGTTTATATTGTTACATTATGTGTGACACTCCCACTTATGCAGACCAGAACTATTCATGTTTGCCCCCATTGTAACGTATTATGTTGCTCTATCTTGGTCAGTATTCAGTGATCTTTGGTACAAATCTGTGGGGGTAGCAATGAAGTGGGATGTTTTTGGGAGGTATTTTTTTATTGAGGATGTACTGAGTCAATGTCTCTCATGTATGTTTATCTTTCCCAGTGCAGTGCGGTACAAACCGTGTTGTAGTCGCTCACCCATGACGATGGACTGGGGTTCGCTGTGGACGCCCACCCCGGCGCTAGTGCTGGCCGCCACCTCCACGCGGTACAGCACCCCCGCCTGCAGACCGCCCACCACCACCGAGCGAATGGCCGCGTCCACCGTTTTATTCACGTGGAAACGTGTCTCGTTCCCCAAACACCAGATCTGACAGAAGAGAGAAGGAGAGACAACACAGAACGAGAGATGGAGAGAGAGAGAGAATATCAGGATTATACAGAGGTGAAACGGAATGTACAGAATAAAAAAAGACTAGAAAACGCAGACAAACACTGAGACAAGCCGACAGAATGAAAGATGAGTGACAAAAGGAAACAAAACAAAGCTGCAGAGGGAGAGAGAGAGAGAGAGAGAGAGAGAGAGAGAGAGAGAGAGAGGCAGACAGACACAGAAGGAGTGTTCCTGACAGGTTGTGTGAGAGAGAGAGAGAACAGAGGGGGGAGATCACTAGAGGAGCCCTACTTTGTACTCCTGGATGATGCCATTCTGGTGATCGGGAGGAGGAGGGTCCCAGGAGATGCTGATGGAGGTGCTGTTCTGATTACCCACCGTCAGAACTGTCACCTGCTGTGGGGGAGCACTGGGAGCTGAGGACGAGAGAGAGGGATCAAGAGAGAAGGAGAGAGGGAGAGATAGAGGTGGAGGGGGGGGGGGGGGGTGAGAGGATGGATAGAGAAAGAAATGGGAAAGGTAGAGTTAACAGTAATCAAATTCTGCTGTGCTTTAGTTTGCTTTAACATCTTCCTGTGAAAAATCACCAACTGTCATGCCAAAAAAGTTTTTCATTAAAAAATGAAATGGAAAGAATTACTCGTAATTCTTTCAATTTCAGCTCTAATAAAGTCCCACTAGTTTTATTAAAAAGTAAAGAAAAAAGTTAAGAGGCAGAGAAGAGTAGCAGTGAACAGTGAGACAAGCATGAAAAGGCCCCCAGAGAGTCAATGAGGCAACTGAATCCTTTAATATTACAAACTTAGAATCCCACAGTTCGACAATGTCCTAGAAACACACACACACACCTACCCCACATCAAAAGAGGGTGGTTGTCTTAAGCGGAGTGGCTGAACTCCAGTATTGGCACAAGGGGCCAGCAGAGGTTCATTAGAAGCAGATTTGGCTGAGGACTGGGACGCCGATACAGGGAGCATTTTCACTACCATTCAATACCCCCCCTCTGGCCTTAAGACACTAGGCCTGTGTTTTTGGACCCACTGCCAGATTGATTTTTTTCAGCAGAGAGACGGCAGGAGCATGAATATCTTTCCCTCTGCTGACAGGTTCACTTCATGCTATGCATGCTGGGATGTGCTCCAGTTGGCATGCAAATCAAAATAACAGACAACAACAAAATGAGTATATAAATAAATAACTTGGATGGAGGGCTTCAATGTATTATAAAAAACAATAACCGTCACAGCGCACGGTCCACATTTGACCAATGTGCCGTCATTCAAATCCCCTGTTTGTGAGCAGAGATGAGGCCATTTGTCTTTGTAGACTGAGGACAGGGCCAGCTTGAGTAAACCTCACACTGAGAGCTGTTCTGAGCCAAATGAAATAAACAACAACAACAACAACATCAACAATAATGCAATGGCACATGGCTAGAAAAATAACATTAGGAAAAAAAATGTTTTCTCATTTCCTCCTTGGGCTGACTGGGGAGTCACAACACTGACAGGTCAATTACCCTAAACCCACAATGCCCCTCTCTGTCTCTCTCTCTCCCACCTTCACTCTCTTGCTCGACATCTCTTCTTTTACTCTTTAATTTTCTCACTGTCCTCCATTCTCTTACTTTCTCTCCACAGAGCCTCACATCCCTTTCTCTCTGTCTCTCTCTCTTCCCTCATATCATCGTCCTCTCTGGTCTTTCCTCCAGCAGGTCTAGTCCCACTGGTCCCCCATGGACTCAAAAGTGGTCTGCCGCATTGGTTGGAACTGAGAGAGTACTGGCCCCCAATAACACCTGCAGCATACTTAAACCCTAACAGGAAGTCAGTGCCAAGGCTCAATCATCGGTGACGAAGCACTGAGCATCCATACGTCACCCACACCAACACCCACACCCACACCCTGCCCTCTGATACTGGTGACTGGGTGCCCGATGGTGTAGCTGGAGTTTTATTCAGTGGGTGTCAGAGGGTGATGTATCATTCATCAAACGAGGTCTGGCTCACAGCTCAGCTAATTGCTATTAGCAGTGTGCAATACAAGTAAAGGCTCAGCTTGACAACCCTTTTTAAGCCTCGTTTTACATAAACACCCACTGGAGACTTTCAATCAAATGCGCGACACAAATCAATTTGTAAAATACACAACAGCAGACGAGGCATTTTCAGAAATTTAATTTGCTTTCTCATCCTCCCTCCCTCCAACCCATTTCTATGTCTATCACCCTAAGGCGCTAGAGGCACCCCCAGAAAACTTGGCGGCTTCAACAACAAGGCCCCTGGGTGTTTAATCCTGTGTGTCGACACCTCTCGACAAAAACCCCCTTCCCCACCCCCATGCCAACCCCAAGGCTGCCTGGGCCTCCCTTTCGGCTGCACTCAGCCTCATGGTGGGCCTGGGAGTGTGGGGCGGCTGGGAGCGTGGCAGCAATCTGTCAACAGGGCTCATCTCATTGGAATGCACTCAAGAGCCCCACAGCCCTCTGCCAGTCCTCTGGCTTGATCCACGTCCACACAGATGGGAGAGAAAGTGAGAGACAGAGTGGAGGAGACTGAGAAAAAGTGAGAGAGATAGGGAGAGAGGGAGAGGAGAGGAGACACACAAAAATGGACGGAGAGAGATGGGAACAGATGGAGAGAGAAAAACTCTCCAAAAAAGTGGAAGACTTCAGAGGGAAAGAGCAGAAGGAGTCAGGGGGCTAGTGTGTGTGTGTGTGTGTGTGTGTGTGAGAGAGAGAGAGAGAGAGAGAGAGAGAGAGAGTCTGAGTAGAGTGGAGGGTGAGCTCAGTTGTGAAACTCTTAAGTGGACTGTCTCTGGGGCAGTTTGCAGTGTGTTAATGGACACCAGGGAAGGGGTCTGGGTTTGTAATCACTTCCGTTCAGGCAGCACAATGCCCAATTAATCTCCTCTTGCTGCCAGCCCTCAGTCCACAGAGAGAGAGATGGAGAGAGATGGAGAGATGCAGGGAAGAGAGCAATAAATAGAGTGAGGTGGTGAAAGAATGAGCAAATAATAGAGAGAGAGCATGAAAGAGACAGAGAGAACAATTCGAAAAATAGGTGACAGAGACAGAGACAGTGAATGTGAGAAAGGAAGCAGGAAAGAAAGAAAGAAAGAACAGAACAGAAAAGAGCAAGGCAGGTCAGGTGTGCTTGAGTCTTATTGATAGCTCTAGCAGAAGCAGTAGGAGCAGCAGGGGCAAGAGCAGGAGCAGCTGCAGACTCTCCTGTGAGGTGCATCTCTCCACTGAGACTAGTGGAAATGAATGGGGCTGTCAGGAGAGCAGCCCTAACACAGACACCTCTGTGTTTCTCGCACAAGTACAGGGGCTCAGGAGGAGAGGAGAGGAGAGACGAGGAGAGGGGAGAAAAGGAGAGGAGAGGGTAGAAGAGAGGGCCACAGAACTCTGGAAGAAAGGGGTAGTGGAAAGTCTGTGGGATTGCAACAGATTTCAGCATCTTTCACATGTACTGAGGGACTTCCCTGATTAAGCTGTGGGGATGCTGGGATTTCTATGCACCTGAATAGATCTGTTGCATGTCTGAGTGATGAGTGTGTGGTACAGTGCTAAGCAAGCTAGTCCAGCAACACAGTGTTTCAGAAGGTGCTACAATGCAACCTGGGCTCAAACAGTGCCACTCAAATTAAAAAATGGCAAGTGGGGTCAGTGTCTGTGTCTGCATCTGTGTGTGTGTGTATGTGTGTGTGTGTCAAACTGTCCCGTAAACCCTGTAAATAAGTCCTGTATGTCCCTGTAAGTGAGCACATGGAAAAAGGCTACAGACACAATTACACAAATCAGTTTAAACAAAGTCTGGTGTCATCACATTTCAACCCTCCTGAAAAAAAGTCAACAAGTCAGCATCCTTGCTGTGTCGTGGCCTATGAGAAGGTTATCAGGAACAACCACCCAGATGTGACAATATTTTGTGTATGTGGGGGGGGGGTGGATCAGAGATCACAACTGAAAATGCCAAGATGCCTCACCTTCCTCAGTGGTGCGTGCCGTCCTGGATTCACTGTCCATGCCCTGGAACTCGTTGAAGTAAGGCCTCACTTTGATCTCGTAAACGATGCCCTTCTTGAGCTGGGCCAACACCACGCTTCGCTCAGAGGGGACCTTCACATCCTGACTCTGCCACGGCCCAGGTGAGGGCAGCCCTGATGTCTGCCTGTACAAAACCCGATAGCCTTGGATGTACTGCGACTGGCGGTCCACCTGCAGAAAACAAACACAAAAGAGTCTGAATTTGTGTTCACTAGAATTAAACAGTCAAAAACATCCTTCCTTTCCTTTCCTTTCCTTAATCAATCACCATAGAACCTCCAAACATGGCCTCTTATAATTGGCTGGAAACCTTAGTGACATTCTCTCTCATTGGACAGTTAGTTGATTCTACCTCAGGGCATTAATAGTAGTAGTGTGCAGATGCATTCCTCCTCCTGAGTGTTGCTCTGTGGCCTTTAGCAGAGGCCACCATAGCATTAACTGCCTCTCCATCACCTGCGCTGACATGCTCCAAGCAATTAGCAGGGGCTAGCAGAGCACTGCATTACACACAATCTCCCTCCTTTCACAGCTCACACTCCGGCTATAAAAGCACACTCAGGCAGGAGGCACACATTCATATGCATGCCTGTGTGTGTGAGTGTGTGTGTTTATGTGTGTGTGTATGTGCACACCCCCCAGGAGAGTGGTAAAATGGTGGGCAGACGCAGCAACACTCATGACTCAAACCTCGGTGGGCAGCTCCCTTGAAGTGTGATTAGGTAGTTAGGTGATCGTAAAAAAGGAAAAGAACACACACTCTGTGCTAACAACACACATTCTACACACACATACATGCACAGACACACACAAACACACACACACACAAACACTACACTACACCACACTTCATACTCCCAACTCTTAGATGACTCACAAATACCACTGAGAGCCTGGCCACACCTTTGCTGCACGCTAGTCTCCATCCGAGGCTAGCAAAATTTACACACGGAGCAAAGGGAGAGAGGCAGCCATGGCTGCATAACTCTGCCTAATGGCTTGTTAACGGTGGGAGAGGCGAGGCAAAGCTTTTTGAGTGGGGGGTATTAAGCAGCTGTTTCTCGCCACGTCTGCCCAGAGTAAATCAGAGCTCCTCATCCCTGTTTAGATTTCATTAGAGCAGCCTGGCAGACCACGTATACGTATTGAAAAAAAAAAAAAAGACAAAGAAAGAAAAAAAAATTCTAGCAGCACTCCTCTCTTTCATTGCTGTTAGATAAAGGGTGGGGCCTTTCTTTTTTGTGTTGATTAAAGCAGAAACCATAAATCCAGTGCTATGGCAACAGTCTATTGTTCTTCTGTGACAAAAGCCCCATTATGGCCACTTGTGTGGACTGACTGTAACTCTCGGACACCTGATAATGCAACCATTTATAGCATAGACAGGGCGCTGTCCACACTTAATAGGCCTTACTAAACAGCACCGAGATAGGGTTCTCTCTCTCTCTCACACACACACTTTCTCATTCTCTCTCTGTGGTTTATGGATTTTGCCGGGCGCTGGCTGGACTGAGAGAAAGAAGGCAAAAAAAAGATCTTTTGTAGAGAGTGCCACTGTCTGGACTGGCACTGTGTGTGAATGAATAAAACAGTGTTGGGCTGGCACCTGCCCATCCGTATGGTGAGGCACACAGACAGCTTTTCGGGGTGTGAGCATGTGAAGCGGGGTCGAGTGTGTGAGTGTGCATTTCTGTATGCGCGCTTCTGTATGTGTGTGTGTGTGTGTGTGTGAGAGAGAGAGAGAGAGAGAGAGAGAGTCTTTGTATGTTTGTCAAGAAGAAGGGGTGAGTGTCACAATCAGAATGATTAAAAAACATTCTGAAGATGGGGAATGAAATATCATGCCAAGTGCTTGTGGCATCTGAAGGAGGGAGGGTGGCTGATAAAACTGGGTGGGAGAGACACTAAACCAACACCCAATTAATTACAATCTATACATTTGTCTGTTGGGCATTTATCTTCATTGCTGTTTCGGCTAAGTTTGATAGGAGCCTGATAGAGGCACCATATGTTGGCATGCTATTTTGATGCATGGCGCTGCTGAGAGACAAGACAGTCCTACAGCAATGCGGAGCTGTGCGCCAGGCTGTTTGATATTCCTATATTGCCAGTCAGCAAAAGCAATAAATCAAAGAACCTCCTCTGCAGCTCTGTCAGATGGAACATTGAATACAAGAGAATGGATGTGTTCAACAACTAACTTCAAAATGAAGGCTTTTTTTTTTTGGCAGAGCCTGTGATTCAAACGTTCGGAACAGAAGGAAGGAAGCAGAACAACAAACCAGTAGGAGGGTGCAAAAAATGTAGACGACGAAGATGAATGTCAGCAGAAGGTACTGTGATAGTGGATTTCCTGTGGTTCACACCATAAGGGGCAGCTGTATACCGCAATGCTATTGGTCAGGGAACAATGGTGGCTTGACTTACCGTCCATGTGACTTGTATGGTGGTGGGACTGAGGACCACAGGGTTGTGAAGCCGCACGATGACCTCGCCCAGTTCCTTCTGGACGTGTCGATGATCCACGCCCTGTGCTGGGGGGCTTATGTCTGAGGAAGGGGTTGAGAAAGATAGGGAGGAGAGCGATGCGATGTTAAAATCAAACCAAACTAAGCACCAATCTTAAGCAAAAAAAAAAAAACATTCTTGTTTTTACATCGAGCAAGCTAAAACTAAGTCAAAATGATTAAGTGGATTCAACTGATGTTTGAACAGTCTTGTCGAGCTTATGTCCATGCTTATCGCATTACCCCCAGTGAAATCTAACATCAAACACGGACTGTTTCCATAACAGTGATATAACCACAGTCAGCTAAGGCAATGGGATAGGATTTAAGTAAAACACACAGCGAACCAGAGCCCTCTACTTCAGTGACTTAACTGCCTGAGCTGAAGCCAGGAGGATGAGGACGTCCAAAACGAACCGCATGGGAAGAAATATCAGTGGCCGTGAGTGATAGAAGCTATTTTCCCTTGCTCAATTCCCACCCGGACAAAAAAAAAGTTCCTATGTTTGCTTGCCAGTCGAATAGGAAGGAAGGGAAGCAAGATAAACCCGGTCTTAGCATTCAGCTAGGATATCTTCTGTCGAGCTCTCGAGGGATTCGGCAAAGGGGAAAAAGCCATTTGGAGGAAACCACCGTGGAAAAAATGATATAGACCGCGTCATGAATCACTGACTGCGCTGAGACAGTTGTGGGGGTGAGGCAAATGTATTTGGGAAGATGCTGAAAAAGCCATCCGTCTCGTCATGAGCCGGCACTGTCAATAAGCATCGCCACACATCAACGCGCCATCTACAGTTGATTAGAGGACACCAAGGCCATTAGAATGGACTGGGGTTGGTAAAAGCCAGAGGTTGCAAGGGCATTGGATTATACTAGGTTCATCAGCACAAAAACCTAATAACCAGCAGCCTGGGTTCTGAGCTGAGAGGCGTTTTAATTGAATCTTGCCAAGGGTTTGGAGGCCAGTCCTGTTCCCCAGTTAAGCTCATTAACATAGCTGGGATGGCACTAACTCAGTTACGGCTTCCAAAAGTAGCCCTGATTGCTTGACATGATTCCACATCACATGCCCTTAATGAGTGTGGCAATGGCTGGAAGCACTGGCTCCTATCAGAGGGAGATGGAGCTATACAGAGACATTGATTTGATTTGTGCCCACCGGTCAGTTGAGCAGTGTAGCATGGAAGGACTGGCATAAAAACAGTGATAAAAGTTTTACAATGAGCAATAAAAAAATGGACCATTGATTTAATGTGACTGTTGAAGTTTTGGAAACAAATCAACTAAAACTTGTGCTGCAATTTTTTTAGAATACAGCTTTTTATTGGCTTATAGTAAATCTCGATATAGATCTACAAGTATTTGATTGAGACCTTACAACTATGTCGATGAGAAATTCTAATTTTTAACAAAAATGTCATACTGTAATACAATAATTGGTCTGCCATTTCAAAAAGTGAAAAATTGAGGTTTACCTTGTGTGCGTACAGGCTCTGACATGGGGCTTGGATCACTCAGGCCGTGGCTGTTGACGGCGCGCACCATGAAGAGATAGATAGTGTTCGGGCGCAGGCTTTTCACTGTGAACTGTGTTGTCTTCACATGGTCTGCCACAGTCTGCCAGCTGTTGCTCACTGATTGGCTAAACATTGAGACAGAGACTCACACTACTGGTTTACAAAAACGTTATCTATCTACACACGAACACCTTCCAAAAATAACACTCAAAACCAAAAAAAAAAAAAAACTTTTTAGCTAACTTTAAAGTTATACATGTGTAAACGCAGGCCACTAACTTGAAATAATTCATAACTATGACTGACCAATACAGTGAAGTCTACTCTGGAAACAAACCTAAAGGCCTCAATGACATATGAGGAAACTGGTGACCCCCCAGCCAGGCCAGGCTGCCAGGAGAGAGACACGCTGTTCTTGGTGACGTCAGTGACCTGGGGTTTGGAGGGCGGGCCGGGCAGCTCGTTCTCGTCCTGGTTCTTGAACACCACTGCCCCTCCACCCTCTGGAAGGACGTGTGCAGAGAGAACAAGTCATGTCACATCATAACATTACAGGCTGCCAGCAGTCACAAAATCGAGTTAGGCAAACAAAAGAACTCTGGGTGGTTCTCACAGCCCAGTTATCTCCCTGGGAGCCTAATAAGCTGTGCTACATACCCTTCACTTCAAGGAAAGCACTCCAGGATGTCTCACCACTGGAGCTGGCAGCCACACAGGTGTAGATGCCAGAATCTGAGACCTAGGGAGACGCACACACACAAACTATTAGCTCATTGTGAAATACATGCTGATGCAATGACACGATTATTAAAGACAATCATCCTCAAGTGACAAAGGCAATGAATGACTATATGCCATGTCTTGTAAGGAGTACACGATAACAATGAGAAAAGGAGTAAGGCGTAGCCTAATGACATAGAGCAAAAAAACAAAATGCCTTAATATCTGTAATTGAGTTGTTTCTGTGTTCATGGTGGCTAAGCAGAATTTAAAACAGTGCACAAAATCAGCCTTGTTTTTGGGGATTGTGATTGGTATTGAACCCACGTGATACTTGAGGTACAATTATGTCCGCTGGGTCCCTGTGGGGCAGTGATAAATGTCACATCAGCAGGCAGTGGGAGGGATTTTAGATAAACAAATAAGGAACTAGAAAAACATTCGGAGAGCGTAGACCTCCACCAAGGCAATATAGGGTCACTGATGCAATTCAAATTCCAGATGGTGTTTCTGGATCCCCACCAAAATTTAATCATCTGTTATCTGTCCTAATACCCAGGTTGTCTGAAAATTTAATCCAAATTCATGAAGTACGTTTCAAATTATTTTGTACAGACAGACAGACAAACAAATAAATGCAGTCAAAAACATAACTTCTATGGCGAAGGTAATAATTCCTTTTACTGACAAAGTAAACTGGGATCTCACTACATGGCCATGAATAATATTAAAGAAATGAAAAATGATGGAAATTTTGCCAGACAAAAGTATAAGGTATTAAACAAAAATACATTTTTATTAAGTAAAATCACAAAATGTGCAACACAGAGAAGCCCTAGTGGTGGTGGTGGAGTCAACACCAAACCATGGTAGCGGGGTCAACGTCTGAGTGGGCGTGGAGAGTGGCTTCCAAGGCAACCAACCGGTCAACCAAACCACAATAAACTGCCGCTCTAATTCATTTAGGAATGGGCCACTGGGTTGCTTCTGGACTGATGACAGTTGGCCTGACTCTCCCTCCCTCCGTCCCTCCCTCCCTTTCTTCCTTCTGGAACTTTCCCTCTTCTGTTTGTTGCCTTTCAGCGCCTGGGTCCCCGGCTCACATTTATTAAATAAAATGTCAGTGGTCGGCAGCTTTGTCACGTATAATGGATATTCTACTGAGGAGCTGGTGTGGGGATTTTAAATTCAATATCCCTTGATTGTGTGTGTGTGTGTGTGTGTGTGTGTGTGTGTGTGTGTGTGTGTGTGTGTGTGTGTGCGTGTGCTGGAGCTGGTCCAGACTTTCCCAGCTGAGTCCTGTCAGACATGTTGTGTCACTAAGTGATGGTATCACACAATTTACGGAAATCAATATTTCCCATTCATCTCTTTAATGCGTTATGATTCCGGGTGTCTCTCTACGTTAGGTCTAACCGATCTCTGATTGAATTCTCTTTAGAATATATATCACACTTAGGCTGGCTGCCTGACACTTAGTAACACACGCACACACACACACAGACAAAAAATACACTGCTTATATAGCCAAACAAACAGTGCCACATCTTTGACAATGACAGACTGAAAAACTATGGCGAAGGAATAAACGAAAGAAAAAAAAGAAAGAAAGAAAAGAAAAGGAAGAGAGTGTAGAGTTGATTTGTGCTCTTGTCTTACGCGGATATTCTTGATCTGCAGACTGCCTAGCTCCTGCAGGGACATGCGCGGGTCCTTGCCCAGGAGACTGACTCCATCCTTCAGCCAGCTGATGTTGGGGATGGGGTCCCCTGAAGCCTGGCACTTCAGCAGCGCCACACTGTCCACGCCCAGTGTCTGATTGGCTGGCCCCTGGCGAATGATGGGCGGCGGGCGGTCTGTCAGAACTGTCACAAAAGAAAATGGGACGAATGAAGATAGCAAAGCGTACAAGAGACAAAGAGCAGCCACAGTGGAACATTTGCTGATGGATGAAATCCTAAAAGTCGAACATAATAATCACCAGCCTATACTTACAGATTAGAGCTGAAGGTATGGAAGGGTGTAAGTGTGTGTGTGTGTGTGTGTATGTGTGTGTGTGTGTGTTGGGGGTGTAATTGCTCTCACTAAATACACCATTTCATTTTTTTTCTTGCTTTCTGCCAGTCTTGTGACCACACCACAGCTGAATGACTACCCTGAGCTTTCTGGGAAATGGGATGAGAATAGCTGAGCTGTGCTTTTCCAGCCCACAGATGTGGCCAAGGCCCCAGCTCGCTCTGCAGTTTCCCGGTACCGCCAGGCTTTCCGACGCGCGTCCACGCCGAGCCTGCCGATTGGTCGCCTCGTCTGTGGGGTGCTGGAAATGGCCCTCTCTCATTGGCCCCCGGGGCGAAAACGACATAACAAACTTTTGATGGTGTGGAGTGGCGAGTGCGGACAGGGGGTGCCAACCTCGCCACAGCCCACACCTGAGGTGCACCTAATGCCAGATGCAACTGTAGTCAGAGTGCATTCTGGGTAACAAGTTAGCTGTAATGTTTTAACAAGTTGCACACATTGGAGGGTGAACAAAAATTTCAACAACCCCCATTAAAACTGTTTCATGGTAGGGTTATTTCAGGGCTTTGTCTTTTGAGTTTCTATCTAACGGGACAACAATGGGGGGTGGCAGATGTGCGAACAGATTGGTGGTGTGTTGAGTTGAGAGATCCTTGTCTATATTGTGTTATATTGCTTTATAGTCAGGCTTAGGTACTAACCCTGAGTTAGAGCTTTGCGTGCTAGGTGCCATTTATCTTACAGATACAAGGAAAATTCTCTCTCTTTCCCCCTTTGTCTCAATTACTCTCTCTCTCTCTACAGGAATAGAGTGGACTGTGAATATTAATTAAGGGTGTGGATTAATGATGGTGTACCTGGGGTGCTAATTAACCCAGACTTTCTCTCTTAACCTCACTCTCCCACTCTCACGTTTCCCCTCCCTTCCTCTCTCCCTCTCTCTCTCTCTCTCACTCACTCCACCCATCCCTTCCTCTATCTCCTCGTACACTGTGAAGTGACCATGAGTTCAGCATATGGGCGAGGATTTCTTCGTCTTATTAAAACTGTTCTGTAATATGAAGAAATAGCCCTGCGATTCCAAGATCTCTCCCCATGGTTTGGCTCTGATGACCCAGTGGAAGCTTCCAGAAATAGGAGTCTGGCTCACTCCTCCTCTCCTGGCCCTAATGGAGGATGTTTATACTGGGTGGAATGCTCTTATCCCTACACTGGCACAAGGGAGGCAGCTCTAATGCATCACCCAGGATTAAAGCGAGCTGGGGTTCATGGCAGAGTTACACCATGAGACACACACACACACACACACAAACACACACACACACACACACACAAACCATATACAACAACTTCCTTTAACACATAACTCCCCCACATACACACACAAACACACACACACACAGACACACACACACACACACACACACACACATGCAAACATGCATACACACACACGCAAACATGCATACACACACACACACATGCACATGCACACACACACGCACATGTTTACACTACAGACACTAACCTGCAATCCCCTCCATTCCCTTCCCTCCATCTCAGACCATATATTCCAACACTGTTATAAAAGGAGTTGAATCACACACTCTAATCGCTGTCTCTCTTATCTCCTAATGCTTTGCGAAAACACCACTCTTATGGTTTATGAATCATTCTACCAGTCGCCAATGAACCCTGCTGAACCCCTGTGTGGCTTGTCATCTGTGTGTGTGAGGCTGAGCATGATGAAAAACCAGAGGTGTGTGTATGTGCTTTAGTGTGTGTGTGTGCGTATGTGAGTGTGTGTGTGTGTGTGTGCGTGTGTGTCTGTGCATGTGCGTGTGTGTGTGTGCATGTGCGTATGACTGGGTGCGATGGAAAGGCAGATGTGTGCGAGAGTGTGTGCAAGTGTGCGTGTGTGTGTGAATGTGAATGTGAGTGTGTGTGCCGTGTCTGGAGGTGAGCCTCCACGAGCACAAGCAGGTCAGGATGGATGGCGTGATGGGAGGACGACATGATGGAGTGATGAGGGAGGAGTGCGGGAAGAGGCCTTGGCTGTCTGCATCAGGAATTTCTCATTACGGATCTCCTTGAACTTGGCTTGGTCAGGGGCCTGGAGGTTCTGAAGGGGTGGGGGAGGGAGGTGGCAGCTGCCTCCCTGGGGCAGTAAATCACAGCTGCTCAGCCAGTCCACTGTGTCACCATACAGCACATCACACTGCACCGTACGACTGGCCCGGACCTGGCCCTTTCTCTATTCACTACTACTGATACCGCACTGGTTAACAGCACAGCACAGCACAGCTCAGCTCCCCAACACATAACCCTCTTGTGGTGATAACTGACTAGCTCTCTCTCTCTCTGCACAAACACACAGATGTACACAGTCACACAGATACACACACACACACATGCATACACACACACACACACACACACACACACAAACAATGCATAAATACAAGCATTTATGTACACACATACCCAAACTGACACTCAGATGCATACTTCACTTTTGTGTGTGTGTGTTTGTGTGACTGTGCGAGTGTGTCTATGTGTGTGTGTGCATTTGTGTATGTGGATACACAGTCATGCATGCACACACACACAGGCACACAGACACACAAACACAAACACACACACACACACACACACCTCTGCCTCTACATTAATATGTGTCTGTGGAGCCTGGCTGGGACACTGGGGTGCTGAGTGATGCGTGGCAGGGCCAGGGGTGAAGGTTGAGTAGGTTGAAATATGGCCAAGAGACACAGGAAGTGGATGGTTCAGGATGAGAGTGCTGGCATGAGGCTGTGCCCCAAGCCAATTCATCAAGCCTCCACAAAAATGAGCTTTCAGCCTACTCAGATTATGGTTAAAAAATGCTGCACACACACGCCCCCGCAAACACATTTACAGTATGCACGCACACACACACACACACACACACACACACACACAGATAGAACACATACACATTCATTATATGAATGAACACACAAACGCACAAAATTATTTTCTCTTAGAAAGACACACACACACACACAAACACACACACACAACCACTCACCATCCTTTCAGGGGCCCGGTGATTGTTGTCACTGGCTCACTTGGGCGCTTGAGTATTGATCATTAAAAGATGACAACATTCAAGGGCACGGCTTTCATTTAGTCAAACAATTACAGACCTTGAATGCGACCCCTCCGGCAGCAGAGGGTGAGAAAAGTGGCTGAGAAGAAAATAATTTCCTCTGAAAGAATGAGTGTGGTCTTGTAAAATAAATATTTTTCAAGGAGAAGGAAGCCACTGATATCTCCCATTTTGCCAGGTTTCACAGGCATTCTCTCTCTCTCTCTCTCTCTTTCTGCCACTGTCACTCTCTCTTTCTCTTCCTCTCTCTCTCTATCTGTTTTTCAGGCTATGGCAACAATCACAGTAGGGAGACTCAAGGCTACAGGCCTCTCCTCCATTCTGACATTAATGAGGAACTGACAAAAGAATCTGCTCTGGCCTGTCAAAAAACTGAATACCTAAGTGCTGTTTTTGAATATGGGCGTTTTGTGTGACAGCGTGGATGTATGTGTGTAAGGGCATGTTTGTGTGCAAAGTTGTACATGAATGTGTATTTGTCTAAAAGGGTATATTTGAATGGTTTTAATAGCAAAAAAGGCAAAAAAAAGCGAGTGAGCGAGTGAGCAATAGCACAAAATATACTACACAAGTGAGTAACTGTGTGGGGCTGAGTGAGTGTGTGTGTGTGTGTGTGTGCCTGAGTTAGTGTATGTGTGGGCCTGAGTGAATGAGTGTGTGTGTGTGTGTGTGTGTGTGCACCTGAGTGAGTGAGTCTGTGTGTGTGTATGTGTGTGTGTGCCTGAGTGAGTGTGTGTGTGTGTATGTGCCTGAGTGTGTTTGTGTGTGTGTTTGGGCCTGAGTGTGTGTATGTGCTGAGTGAGTGTGTGTGTGCCTCAGTGTGTTTGTGTGTGTGTGTGTGTGTGTGTGTGTGTGTGTGTGTGTGTCTCAGCATGCCGGCATGCGTGGGTGTCCGGCTGGGCTAGCAGGTAAATGCATGGATCATTAGACACGTGGGTGCGCTCCTTGTCTCGTACTGCACTCACCATCTGTGACCTCTAGCTGGGCCTTGGCCAGGATGCTGCCCGCCACGGTGAGCGCCTGGCATATGTAGTAGCCAGCATCAGAGCGCTGCACTGACGTGATGGTCAGGTCGCCGCTGGGAGACACCGAGAAGCGACCGTCAGGCTGCTGAGGCTGGTTGGGAAACAGCAGGTTCTGAAGATGGTGATGAGAGTGAGAGAGAGAGAGGGAGGAAGAGATAGAGGGAGAAATAGAGAGAGAAAAAGGAAAAAGGAAGGAGGGATACAAGTCAATTAACAAAGGCAAGATTGTAATCCACAGTTCAGTTACATTTATAGAGACACACACACACACACACACACACACAAACATTTACACCCTTGTAGCAACAGCTGTAATATACTGTATTAATCAGGCTCTCTGATCAACATCAAAATTGGATGAGGTTGTGTGCATGTGTGTGAGTGTATGCACACACACACACACGCGTGTGAGTTTGTGAGTGTGTGTGTCAGATTCTGACTGATGTGACAATTACGACTCCCAGGCTTGTTTATAAACTGTCCTGCTGATTGAAACTGTTGAGATTAAACTTCTGACAGTAACAGTGACTTGTGACCATGTGTGTGTCAGTGTGTGTGTGTGTGTGTGTGTGTGTGTGTGTGTAAGGCATAGAAAGAGAGAGAGAGAGAAAGAGAGAGAGACAGAGAGAGAAAGGGAAGAAAGAGGAGACGGTTTCATTTTGCCAACACTCTTGATTTAGGGGGTTTAATCAGTTTGGTCTGTACAGTGGTTAACAGCCGTAATGAGAGGCGATCAGTGCTTGTTAATGGCCTTTCGCTGGAGGCAGGACACGGACAAAAATCTCACCTCTACCTCCTCCCTCTATCCTTCAGCCTCCAATTCCCTCTATCCTCCCCACCTTTCCCCCCTCCCCACCTTTCCCCCCGTTATTTCATCCCCCATCCATCCACTCTCTCTTCCTTCAGAGTCCTCAAAGCCAGCCAATAGAGTAGAAAGGCATTAGCACCAGATTCAATTACACCAAATGACGGTAATGCTACAAATTATGTGTTTTTTAATTACCCTCCCTCTTTTCCTCCCTCCTTATCCACCCTCCTCTCTCTCTCTCTCTCTCTCTCTCACACACACACACACACACGCGCAACCACACTGCCTCTGTTCTCGCTCAGCCGCATATGATAAATGTCCACTTCATTATGCGCCAGTGTGACAGAACGCTGTTTTACAGCTTAATTACTTAATTAGCCCTTTAATTTGTTCTCTTAACAAATACCTCCATACTGCATCTTACTTGGAGAGGCAAAGACAGAGAGGAACAACAACAGAGAGTGTGCAGAGTGTGTGTGTGGTGGCTGGGGTGGTCAGGGAGGAGGTGAAGAGGAAGGTGTCACTTCTGAAGCTATCTGTTTTGTGTAGGAGCTGTGCATGTGTGTGTGTGCGTGTGTGTATATGTGTGTCTGCAAGTGTGTGTGTCTGGTTGTTTGAATGTGAAGAGAGTGTCAGGGTAAGTAGCCCAGACTCTTGCCTCTTGATTGGGTATCAGTTTGGTGGTGCTTATGAAAAGTTCAGATCAGAGGAGAATATTGTGTATTGTGTGTGTGTGTGTGTGTGTGTGTGTGTGTGGCTGACATTCAAGCTTGAGGATTTAAGTGATGAGTTGCATACTCGCTTCATCAGTAAGTGGCACCACTTTACTGCAATTGTCTGATCAGCCAATAGCTTTCCATCTGTGACTAATGTGTGTGTGTGTGTGTGTGTGTGATCTGAATCTTATCTCAGTCCCATCCTGGCAGTCTGCTAATTGCTGTGGCTGTGTATTGTTGGGGCCTGCAGGTGTTAGAAAGGAAGAGAGGGAGAGTAGCCCCCTTATCAGCAATGAGGTCTTCAGCATCTGATTAATGAATGGCTAGCCACCTTCACACACACATACACACACACACACACACACAAACACACACACACACACGCACACACACAGAGCGAAGACCACAGACAGTTAAACTTTCCTATTTTCTTTGGCTGTCGTTCATGCATTCAGACATATAAAACCCTGGGTCAAATGAACATGGGATAATAACACAGAGCATTAATTCTCGCTAATTCATGTTTAAATAGAGCATGCATGCACTCATGTTGGATCTAGGGAATACATGTATAGCATTCACACTCAGCCAGCGCGAAATAAGCGAATCATGGCTTACCGAATCCACGGATTAGATTCTCTTTCAATCTCAGCGACTGTAAAAGTAATACTGAAATAATTTGTGGCACACAGGGCTCAGATGCAAGCAAGGTGTCTCTTCGTCTTACCTGGCTCCCGTCCTTCTGCCAGAAGACTGCTGGTTGGGGGTTCCCTTTGGTCTCACAGGGGAAGGTGGCTGTCCGACCCTGAGCCACGATCTGGTCCCGCGGCCGGATCACAAACTGGGGCGGGGCTGAAGGAAGAGAACAAAGAAAGGTGTTACAGGTTATTACACTGTTATAAAAAACACAAATTGAGAAGGAGGAAGAGGAGGAGGAGGAGGAGGAAGTTACTAGGATTTCAGGCACTCAGCAAGCAACCCAAAAGAGACACCAAATACAGCGCTCCCATGCAACAAGAGAAGGAAGGGAGGACTATGTGACAGTGCGCTGTATTCTGTCAGCACAGAAAGCAAGAGGAGGGCAGGGAACGAGGGAGGTGGAAAAGAGGAGAGGGGAGGGGAGACAGGGCAGGTGAGGGCATCACTACGGCAACCAGGCAAGCCATTCATCCAGGCGACCATTGAGGTCGGAGGAGCTGAATGAATGACAGGAGGCAGCCTTTACAGGATGGGGATATGGCACCACTGTCAACAACAAACAATAACAACAATAACAACATCTCAAACAGCTTCCTATTGTAACAGAGCACTCAAAGGGCCCTGCAATCACAATGCATGCACTTCTCAGCATGAGAGAGGCACATCATCCTCTCTCTCTCTCTCTCAATCTCTTTCTCATCCGTCATTGTGGGCTCCTTATCTGCCTTCTCCCTCTGTGCATTCGCTCACACTACAGTCATGGTGGAGGTCCTTCAGTATAAGTGGCCTGTAAGGCCAGTCTTTCTGCCCTCTAACATAAGCAACTCAAACACCCAGTCATAACACTTAAACTTAGATATCAAATTTGCCATTGATAAGTTGGCCCATAATGCCTTCCTGGAAACAGGATCTGTATTCTAACAGTAAAATATGAATCTACGATTTTTCAGTTTACCTTGTAAGAATGATGAGGTCTGCAGACAGAAATATCAGACTCGAAATTGGAATTTGGACAAAACTATTATTACAACTTGTGCAGAAGTCATCAGTCTACAGAGCTAGACTCACTTTTTCCTGCTGAAAAGGTTGACTAGTGTGTGTGTGTGTGTGTGTGTGTGTGTGTGTGTGTGTGAGTGTAGATTGGGCCAAAGCTATCAGTACCCCCTTTAAGGCTAGATAGTCCATGGCTCCCCAGACTCATCCATATCTCTCAGGCCTGCTTTCAGCATGGAGGACATTGAGTCATAGGCTCCCATTAGGATGCAGTATAAATGAGCTGAGGGAGGCCTGACTGCCTGCTTGAGCTGGCGGGGCAGAGTAAGGCTCCTGTGGGCCTCTTTGTGTGTGTGTGCGTGTGTGTGTGTGTGTGTGTGTGTGTGTGTTTGTGTGTTGGCCTAAACCACTGCCCTTGCAATGCTCCCTCTGCAGGATTCAAATCCTGCTCCTTAACATGTCACCAACACCACATTCATCCTCAAGACAGTCAGTGGAGAGGTCTCTCCCACCACTCCCCCCTTACTTTCCCTCTCTTTCTTTCTCTCTCTATCTCTCTCTCTTACTCTGTCCATCTGTCTTCAGGTATTCTGCCATGCATGATGTAACAGCGCTGAGTGACTGACAGATAGGTGACCCGCTTGCTGATTGGCTTAGAATGCCTTGTCTTGATTTCCCTCTGATTCTTAAATAAACGTGTGCAGCCCTGACCCCTCAAGCTGCTCTGCTGTGTTGGTTGGACTGTTCCAAGGCAAACACACAAGCCAGGGAATAAAAACCACATTCAGCTTGGCCTCTGTCGCTGGAAATTGTCTTGGTTAATTAACAAAATTAAAGAGAAACATCAGCCTTAAACCCTTCAGGCTTCCATTGCTTCATCAACTCCCTGTTTCAAATCATGATTTTGAACCGAGATGCTTTTTTTGATTTAAACTGAGATTCCTCTTCACTATATGCTAACAATCTTGTGTCATGCACTTCAAACAATTCACATGACTAAAAATACTAAAACAGTCTGTGAGAGGCTTTTAAGGAACAATTACTCACAAAATATTTTGTTTCACGCAAAATCAAAAAGCCAATCAAGAGACCTCTCCACCCTGCTGACAGGCAGCATATGGGCTTTCAGCAGGCAATCTCAGCTGATTTGATCTCATCTAGGCAAGCATCGCCTCCCAGCAGAGCCGGTGTTCCCAAAGTGTGTGTGTGTGTATGAGCGTGCATGTGTGTGTGTGTGTGTACGTGCGCGTGTGTGTGTGAAGTCATCAGGTCAGCTCTCCTGCTTTCAATCCCCCTACTGTGCTAGCTCACACTTCACAGGGCTGCACTCCCCCCACCCTCCTCCACAGCTCTCCACCCATTCAACTGAAGGCCTATGCCCTCCCCTCTACACAAACACCACCCAGAGATGGCTTCAGCCATCCACCCCCAGCAGAGGCAAATCAAATAAACCTGTATGACTGATTATAATGACTGACTCAATGCCTTGCTTGGCCACAGACTTCAGATAGTATCAACATTCCACACTGACAGATGGACTCCGTCCTTCAAGAGTCAGCTCCATGCCGAGTCCACAGTCCTTAAAGTTCGAACTGTCCCTCACTTCCCACTTGGTATTCAAACATCAAGAGAAGATTCAGACCAAAGACCCAATGCATGAGTTGTCAATCACAGATAGTTACAAGTTCTTCTTTCATGTTGTATGTACTACAGCATGTGCCATGGGCTAAGGAGTTTCAGTGTAGAGATTAACACTCATAGTGTGTAGGCTAATTGCTTTGCTTGACATTTCCTGTCTGACTGATGGGTAATGATCACAACTTCTCACTCATCACACTAAAACTATCCTCTTCAAATAAAGCCTTTGACTTCAATTAACAACCGAGGAACCGGTAGAAGCTGAAACAATTTCCAGCCATAACAAAAAAAAAGACAACTTTCTGTGTTTATTTATTTTTCAGTTTCAGCCAGATGAGCTAGAAGCACAGCTGGCTGTCGGGGGCGCTGAAAGCTGCCTGTGTCGGCGTGCTTCATCCCTCTGATCCGAGATTAGTGCGATGCCGCTTGGACTCGGGCGTGCCAACAGGGACCTGGCGCTACTGCAGATGGCCATGGATTTACCGCCACCCAATTTGGCCCCCGTCCTGTCCTCCGCCGGACGGGACCTCACTCGCCTCCTCTCACTGGGCCCCGGCCCAGACCAGAGCCAGTCTGGGTCTCCATTTAAATCAGCGGAGCGCTGGCAGAGCTTGCTTCAGTCCGGCCGACTGGAGCTGATCCCCTCCATTGATCGCCACAGGGGCAGTACATTAAACCGCCACTAGTCAATCAAAGCGGGGATGTTTAATGACTGATCTAACTAATCGGACTGTGCCACAGTGGCTCATGGCTCTCGCTGCATAGCCAAATATATCCCATAGTCATTCATACTGTCTCTCTCTTTCTTTTTCCCTCTCTCTCTCTTTGCATCTATCTATCTCTCTCTTTCTCTACCTCTTTTCTCTCTCTGGCATTCAAACTCCACACCCCTCACAGAGTCACAAACAAGTATAGAGAGTGGAGACAGATCGGCTATGACTCAGATAGCCCTACTGCTGCATCTTGGAAGCCATGTATGAGCGGAGGCATCTGCACTATTGAGCAGACTCACACATACACACACACACACACACACACACACACACACACGCGTGCACACACACACATACACACACACACACACACACACACACACAAAGGAATCAGAAACAGACCCACTCCACAGTAAGAATACATATTATGTGCAGGACAGACTGACACATGCATACACACAAATGAACAACCCCATACACACACACACATACACTCACACACACACTCACACACACGCTGTCATTTCTTCAAACGCTGCATTCAATCATATTTTATTCAGAGGAGACTCTGGCAATTACTGTCTCTTTCCGGCATACAAGCTGAATGGGTAATTTCACCACTGCTGCTGTTGCTGCCTGGAGCCCTGACAGTCGGTGGCAGTGGCGGGGAAAGCTTGCGGTGGCGCTACGCTAGTCTGCCAGCGGAGGTCTTCACCCTCCTCTCACCCCTCCACCCCACCCCCGCTGCAGCCTCGCTTCACCTGCCAGTCAGGCATGTCCAAACATGCACCTCTGCTCTCTTTAGAAGACGTCAGCACAGCAGAACTCATCCACCCCCTATTCATTCTTTCCTTCCCTTCTTTTATCACTGTCTTTCACTGTTTTTTTTTTTTTTTTTTTTTTTTTTTTGAGGGAGTGGGTGGGTGGAGGGACACTCTTTCTGGTTCTTCTGCTTCTGCCTGCTGTGACCTCATCCTCAAAGTCAGATTTTTATATTTTTTTATGTCCAGTTCTTTCAATGATCTTACGGACATGTACTGCCTCTGTGCTCTAAGTTTTAGGGGTCTCTGCTATACGTCCTTCATGGTGTCTTTGTCTTTCAATCTCCCAAAGATGCGAGGGGAGAGAGGCAGCAGCCACGCACACATGCACAGACACACTCATACACAAACATACAAGACTAAGTTTTGGTTTCTGCCAGAGCCTCAATCCCCACAGATGGTGAAACTGGGAGTGGAGAAGGTGCTACAAAGAGCTGTTCTCACAAACACACACACACACACACACACACACACACACACACACACACACACACAC
>JAIFZK010000130.1:6202500-6207500 GCA_027481765.1 Tenualosa thibaudeaui | reverse complement strand
AGAGAGAGAAAGAGAGAGAGTGCCTGCTCTTTTTTTATCAAAAATTCAACAGAGCAAACTTAGTTGGTCATTTGTAGCTTGTTTTACTGCAGCCACAACACACAGTGTTTGCAGTGGTTTAAAGCGCTCTTGGTCTCGGGTTCTGGACAGCATTCTTCACTACCAGCCCATTATGGTACCCACTGAGGGCCACTGTTTAGCTGCACGGAGAGAGAACATCAGCTTTTGGCTGGAGTGGGTAAACAGAGTGGGGGGAAGAGCACGAGTTGGGAAAAAGAGAGAATACACAGAAGTGCTCACAAATGGGCATACAGAGAAGGGCATGCAGTGTCGCCGCAGTAATAATATGTTGAAACATATGCACACACACACGCACACACACACACACACACACACACACACGTGCACGCATACACACACACACGTGCACGCACACACACACACACGTGCACGCACACACACTCACACGCGCGCACACTCACGCACACACACACTCACTCACACACGCATACACACACTCACTCACACACGCATACACACACACACACACACGTGCACGCATACACACACACACGTGCACGCACACACACACACACGTGCACGCACACACACACACACGTGCACGCACACACACTCACACGCGCGCACACTCACACACACACACACTCACTCACACACGCATACACACACTCACTCACACACGCATACACACACACACACACTCACACACACACGCATACACTCACACACACACGCACACATGCAAGCGCGCGTGCACACACAAAGGGCTGGAGAAGAACAGTAGCTCTTTCACCAGTACAGGGTAAAGCTCTGTTCCTGATTAGGTTTGGAATGTAATTACACATGTAATATGGATGGGTTGTGGAGAGAGACCAGGAGCCAACATCACCCCACTGGCCTCTCGCTCCATCTCAAATGGGCACGCACTCGCACGCACGCACACACACATTGAGAGTGTGTCTCTGTGTGAGTGTGTAAAAGAGAGAGCAAGAAAGTCTGAGAGAGAGGCTATGCAACTCATGCATAACAAACACACAGACTAAAGAAATTGCCTTCACATGTTAACTACATCAAACAAGATGAAAAAGACATGTACACATAAGACATAAACATCCAACTGGTGAAATTAGCAAAAGGTTAAAGAACAGTGAAATTCACACGTTTTAATACGCAACACACACACACGCACGCACACACACACACACACACTGCCACACGTCTAACTGCTTTCATATGCACTGAGATGTAGACTGATGGAGAATCTAAACAGCAGCCAGGATTGGGCTGGGCCTGCCGCCATCATTAAGCTGCCGTCAAGCACTCAGAGAGCCGGAGGGAGCCCAGGTCAATGTGCAGCACAGATGGACACGGACACAAGACAGACAGACAGGCAGACACAGACAGACAGACACAGACGCACACAGACTGAGAGATGACCTCCACTGCAAGAGTGTGGTCAACCGAACACTCTGTCTGTTGTCAGGCGAAGGACTACCTTACAGACAATAGAGTGAGTGATTCACTGATTAGAGCTGTGTGTGTGTGTGTGTGTGTGTGTGTGAGTGTTTGTGTATATGTGTCTGCAGTGTGTGCATGTGAGGCGCCACATAGCTTGAATCAAGCGGTACAGTGGTTTTATGAGAGAGACAGACAAACACACACACACACACACACACACACACACACACACACACACCATGAGCTCATAGACCACTCACACACCAAGAGTCAATTCCATTAAATCTACTGTTATCAGAGCTCTCTTTCAGAGCTCTGTTTGTTGGTCCTCAGTATAGAGGTTTGCTTGTTGAGTTTGAGCATTGCGATGCCTCTCTGGACTGAAAGACTCTCTGACTACAGATGCACTTTAAAAACCATTCAACTACAGTCCCCAAGCTAATGATACACAGCTTTACTGGAGAAGATTCAGTCTTAAAAATAAGGCACGTGCGCACACACCCACACACACACACACACACACACACACACACATACATGCACATGCACTCACATACACAGAAAGAATTGCGCTCATGAATACCAGATGTGTGTGTGTGTGTGTGTGTGTGTGTGTGTGTGTGTGTGTGTGTGTGCTGGGCAGCAGTAATGGAGACAGGGGCGGTAGCCCATGAGGCGATGAGGTGAAAAGAAAGCCCTGGGTCAGCACATCCCAGCCTGCCTGGCAACCCTCCGCCCTGTCACACAGCATTTCACAGCTCTTTTAAGGAATCTCACCATCCATGACAAACACACACACACACACACACACACACACACACACAAATACACATACATATTTACATGCAATAAACACACACACACACACACACACACACACATAGTGTGAAGGGCAGAGTCAAAAGCTGAGGCAGCGGCACAGGAGAGAGGCTGAGCTCCTGTCCTCTGTGTACTGTGTGCTGTGTGCTGTGTGCTGTGTAAGGGGGCTTGGGCACATAGGCCAGTGGGGTACTGGAGTGTGTGTGTGTGTGTGTGTGTGTGTGTGTTGTGTGTGTATGATAGACCTGTGGGGCTCAAGCACTGAAAAGGGGAGACAGGGGCATAGGGTAAACACACACACACACAGCCAGTGCTCCTTGGCAATAGCACATAACAGTAACAGGAAACTCTTTATCCAAAGACTATGAGCTCTGCAATTCTCTCTCTCTCTCTCTCTCTCTCTCTGTCTCCACCCTTCTTTTTTCCTATCTCTTTATTTTCTTATTCTGTCTTTTCTGCAAAAGAACACTCAGTCTCTTCTTATCAACAAGAAAAAAAGCTGTGCCTTCATTCCTCACCTTCTACTGTGTGGAGGCTATTACCTTCAATTCTACCCAAACCATTTCCACACTCCCCATCTCCCCATCTGCGTATACATCACCATCTGATCTCTCTCTCTCTCTCTCTTTCTTTCACCTGCCCAGTTCCTCTCCTTAGGCGTCTCCCTGCTGTAAATCTCCACACTCTCAGTGCGAGTGAGACATCATTTGGCTTCTTACTGCCTGACAGTAAAGACAATGGAAGGCCAGGCTGGCATCCGCAGCAGCTCCTCGTAAAAATGAGATTGAGGAGGCTTTGGCCCGGCGCCCCTGTGGTGAGCCCGTGCATCTGAGCACTACCCATACACACACACACACACACACACACACACACACACACACACACACACACACACACACACACACCACAGACAGATACAGTACAGACTTCTATCCATCCGCAACAGGGAGAAGAAGCAGGAGGAGGAAGGAGAGAGGTTTCATTGTTCTCAGAGGCAAAATGTGGGTCCCCACCAGACATGGTGGAGCAGCAGGAGGAGAAGAGGATGGCAGGCTTTGCCTGGTGCTGGTGCCAGCCATGCCATGCTTTCCCAGTGTGGGGTGCTGCGTGTGTGCGTGTGTGTCTATGTGTGCGTGTGTGTGTAGTTGCGTGAGAGTGAGTGTGTGCATAACAATGGTGTTTGCTCAGCTGAGCCCCACTCCAGCAAGTGTGTGAGTGTGTGTCCATGTGTGTGCATGTGTTTGTGTAAGTGTTTGTGTAAGGGTGTGTCCGTGTGTGTGTGCATGTGTGTGTGTGTGTGTGTCACAGACGGTGGTGCTCCTAGATGCATGAGTAGATCAGCCTGTGCAGAACCAGTAGTTGGGGTGGGGGTGAGTGAGGAGAATGGTACGGGAAGGGCGGGTTATCTAATTCTCTTTCTCTACTCAGCTTATCATATTAATAAGGACAGTGTAACCTCTTCAGATAAAAAGTAAACAGAGCATAAACACACACACACACACACACACACACAATCACACAATCAGACTGCTGCTTTAAACACAAGTGGCGAAGCTTCAGCAATCCCACGCTAACACAACAGGGAATAGCACCAGTGTTCAATGAGGAACAGTAATGTAGAGCGGCAGCACTGTCTGAACTAATATGACATTAATTTAGGAATCACAACACGTGAATAATGAGGATGGACCCAGAACAATGAAAGCACACTGAAATACAACATGCATGTCTGCCCTTTCCTGTCCTCCCCCAGTATGTGTGTGAATGTGTGTGTGTGTGTGTGTGTGTGTGTGTGTGTGTGTGTGTGTTTGCTGTGTGTGTTTAATATTGGGTAATTAAGTAAGCATTAGACTGCATTAGTGAAAAATGTCCTCTGGTGTCGATGCCAGTAGGGGTCTTAGGCTTATTTCATATAATTTGCATAATGTGTGTGTGTGTGTGTGTATGTGTGTGTTTGTGTGTGCATGTATGTCTATGTTTGTGAGTTTGGATATGAGTGTGTGTAAGTGTGTATGTGTGTACCTGTCTATCTGTGTGTGTGTGTGTGTGTGTGTGTATCTGTGTGTATGTGTGTGTGTGTGCTGAGACTGCTTCCATGTGCGCAGGCATGTGTGCTACATGTGCTTCCCAAGATAACCTGTAGGCAAACTGTATTGTACAGACTCCATGTAGCTCTCTCCCCTCTGGATGCTAGCTGTCTATCACACACGCAGATGGCAAGATGTGGCTAAGCCAGATAAGGCAGCAAACACAGACATGCACACACACACACACACACACACACACACACACACACACACTGAAGCTCCCAAATGGCAACAAAAGACAAGCGCTCCCCAGAAAACAACAAAGACGGCAGAGAATGTCAAAATTAAAATAATCTCCCCACTCTTATGTTCCTGCCGCTTCAAAGAAAGACGGGTGGTGGTAGTGGTGGTGGTGGTGGTGTGTGTGTGTGTGTGTGTGTGTGTGTGTGTGTGTGTGTGTGTGTGTGTTGAGGGGGTGATAATGCATACAAATTTCCTCGGCTCGTCAGTGCAAGACCGCAATTATGCATAGTGGGATGATGGCTTTTAATAATTTGATTGTGATTGTTTTAGGCACTCAAACTAGTTTCCCCCTTTCGCTATGTGACAGCGCTCTTTCACAAACACAAGGCGAGCCAGCGAATGAGTGATCGAGTGAGCGAGCGAGCCAGCGAA
>JAIFZK010000130.1:6152500-6197500 GCA_027481765.1 Tenualosa thibaudeaui | reverse complement strand
CCCAGGTAACTCTTTCATTAGAGAGACCCCCTGCTACCCAGACTAATGGAGTGTGAACCAAGACACACACAGGCACCTGTTCAGGGTCATCTCATTATCCATAACAAACACTCACCCACCTCAACATCCACAAATATACTAAGGGAGCGATACTCTGTGATCTCTGCACCTTGCTTCTGCTCTATATGTGTTTAATAGGAGACTATGTACCTCTGTGCCACCTCTTTGAAAGCTGGGTGAATTCTCTAGTGTACACACACATACACAGCCTTTATCTTGTCTCAGGGAAACTGGGGAGCTGTTTTAAACAAGTGAGTGTGTGAGCAGTGTGTGTGTGTGAGAGAGAGACAGAGAGAGAGAATCTGTGTGTGTGTGTGTGTGTGCGTGCGTGCGTATGTGTGTGTTAGAGAGAGAGAGAGACTGTGTGTGTGTGTGTGTGCGTGTGTGTGCGTGTGTGTTAGAGAGAGAGAGAGTCTGTGTGTGTGTGTGTGCGTGTGTGTTAGAGAGAGAGAGAGTCTGTGTGTGTGTGTGTGTGTGTGTGTGTGTGTGTGTGTGTGTATGCGCGTGTACATGCGTGTGTGTAGAAGGGTAGGGGACCTGCGTGCCTTCCTGCTGTATGAGGACAGGAAGAAAGGCCTGTTTGAAGAGCACTGAATTAAGGGCAACACCAGTGGGCTCCTATGCAAATCCCCAGTGCTGCAGCGAGGGGAGATGGTGGGGGGTTGGAGCAAGCACCGCAGCGGGATAACAGGTCCCAGTGTGCCGTCGCGGCTTTCCCTACCGCCGGCATGGATGGATGGATGGATGGGTGGATGCTGGGTCACCCCTTCTTCTTTGATTAGAAGGAAAGAGACTGAGTCGGAGTGGGGAGAAGTCACCGTGAAAAAAAAAAAAAGCTCCTGAAGCAATTATCCCAGGAATGCAGCAAAATGATGGAGGAGTTGCTGTTCTACAATGGGAATTCACGATCGGGAAGAGGAAGAAGGCAAAAACAGTTGCCTTTGTGAGGAATAACTAAATTCCGGAAGGGAAGAGTGGTTCTAATCCTAACAGTAGTTGCCACTGGAGGAGCAGCAGTAGATACAAGATACTTATGTTAAGAAATAAAGGAATTCATTCACTGTCAAATGGATTGTCTAGGTGGATACACACACACACACACACACACACACACACACACACACACACACACACGAGCAACAGGCTCTATAAATGAACATGTTACTTCATGTCTCGTCTGTCCTGTTGATATGTTATTTTGATCATTG
This sequence comes from Tenualosa thibaudeaui, assembly GCA_027481765.1. NCBI lineage: Eukaryota > Metazoa > Chordata > Actinopteri > Clupeiformes > Clupeidae > Tenualosa > Tenualosa thibaudeaui. Next base: position 6,196,232 of record JAIFZK010000130.1, on the reverse strand, counting down.
TTTCAAAGTTGCCATTTTATGATCTTTTTTTTCCCTTGTCCTCCCATCTTACAGTAACAGAATAATTGCCTGTCTGTCATTAGGTGACATCAGGTGTATCAGGTGTGGTAATGTAACCCTGATGATGAGCGGGAACAGGCATCATCCATTCCGGCTGCACTCCCAAAAATAAACAGGCAATTGTGGGAAGACAGATGCATTCCAGAAGAAGCAGTGAGGACTACAAGAGTGTTTTGGCACTTCAGGCTAAGGCGGAAAGTAATTTGTACCTCAGTTTTTCTAGGCTATGATACTTACAACAGATCAGTAGACTTCTGTGTGTAGAGTGTAGTGTGTAGATTCAGTGTGTGATAACAGCAGGCCCCTATAGTGACCCCTTTTATTTCTTCGATTTTGATCACTCCTGACTAAGTGTACTGCCTTTGTGTGAATGCACTAGTTTCCACATTCTTTAAGTTTTTCATGTATGCACAAGTTTGTAGGTGTGTAGGTAGGTATGTGTGTGTTTGGGTATGGGAATCTGTGTGTGTGTGTGTGTGTGTGTGTGTGTGTGTGTGTGTGTGTGTGTGTGTGTGTGTGTGTGTATGTGCGTGCGTGTGTGTGTGTGTGTGTGTGAGTGAATGTGCATGCGTATGTGTGTGTGTGTGTCTCAGTGAGTGTGCATGCATATCTGTGTATGTGTGTGTGTGTGTGTGTGTGTCATTGAGTGTGTGTGTGTTACTCTGTCTGTGTGTATGTGTCTAACCCAGCAGGCCCTCCTAAGAGTAGGATTTAAAGGCTCTGCTCTGCTGTGGCTCCAGGCCCTGCAGGCATACATCGGCGCATATCACCAAACAGACATCAGGTAATTGCATTTTTATCCCCTCCAAAACGCACGGCTCCGCTGCTTCCAAAAAGAAATAAATAACTAAACAGAAAGGAAAAGAGCTGGGGAGAGAGAAAGACAGAGAGAGAGAAAGACAGAGAGAGAGAGAGAGAGAGTCCATCATGCCTCTAGGCAGGCATGGGGGTCCTTCTCCTCCTTTCTCATTAATATTGATATATTTATACGTTTCTACCTCATTCTGCCAGCCCCCACTACATCTGTCAATCACGCTGCAGGGTACACACACACACACACACACACACACAAACAAATCTGCAAAATATTCCTCCACCCCAGAATCAATCCCTTCCCTCCCTATTTTTTGCAGTGTGCATTTAAGATGGTGAAAGTCGATAGGGAAACCGTTAGGTGTGTGTGTGTGTGTGTGGGTGCGGGGGGTTGCAGCTCAGTAAATTGGCAGCTTTGCCATTCTGGCACAGAGTCAGAGTTTAAACTTTAAGCAGGGAGGGGAAGAAGAGGTGGTAGTAAAGGAGGTGAAGTTTGGCTTTGGGGATGGAGGGGTGGAGGGGTGGAGGGGTGTTTTGTTTTTTTTGCGGGGCAGGAGTTGGGTTGAAGCAAGCAGAAGCAGAAAGAAAGAGAAAGAGAAAAGAAAGAGAGAAAGAAAGAGAAAGAGAAAGAAAGACAGAAAGAGAGAGAGAACTCTCCTGCTACTGTCTAGTGCATGTGGCCCCTGGCACAAAGCAGTGCTGGTGCCAGAGGTCATTAGTAATGCAGCTGACTGGTATCAGGCCCAGGCCCCGTCTCCTCAAACACTCCCCCTCCTCCAGACCTGTGCCAGGTGCAGTGGGTGAAGAATGTGTGTGTGTGTGTGTGTGTGTGTGTGTGGAGAGGCACTGGGGCTGTGGTCCATCCCTCACCTGCAGCATCATCACCTTTACACACATGCCCCTACCAGTGGCACCACCTAGAGCCTGAGGTTCAGCTGGAGCTAATAAAGTTTCTGCTAATTATTTCCAGTGAAGGAAAGCAGATTTCTTTTAATTCTGCTGACTGCTAATAGCCACCTTACCAACCATCCACCCACCTTCTCAAAACTAAAACAGTTTTGACATGTTTCTGATTATGCTAGGTTGGCTAAAATTATTCTACAAAGAAAGTAATATTTGTGCTTGGCATTTATACTCTTGCACAGAAAAAAGTCAGCACACAAACACACACACACAAACACAGAGAAAGAGAGAGAGAGAGAGACAAACACAGACACCACACAAATACAAACACACATATATTACACACACACAATGTTTCCTGCGACCTGCGGGGCATCTAGCTGAATCACTAATGCAAACGTTTTTCTGAGTGTTTATTTATTTGTAATTTTATTTTTCCCCATCAAGTGTGCTGGCTTGACCCAGCGCCCCCCCTGCATATATTAGCACTTGGGGTCAGAGCAGGGAAAACACAGTGGAATTACTAGAGCTTCCAGGGCCTCAAGCTACAGCACTACATCCAGACAAAGGCAGCAAAAAACACTCCATGCCTCCGGATCTGATTAAAACAACCATGTCTGTGTTTTGTGTGTGTGTGTGTGTGTGTGTGTGTGTGTGTGAGAGAGAGAGAGAGAGAGGTGCAATGGTTGTGTAAATATGTCTGTGTGTGTGTATGTGTGTGTGTGTGTGTGTGTGTGTGTGCGTGTGTGTTTGTGTGTGCGTACACGCTTTATAAATATGATAGCATTTCGGCACAAGCTCCGAGCTATGATAGCTTTTCATTTGAGTGGCCCCGGTCAAAGGGGATTTTCTTTTGCGGGCACAACAAAGAGCTATTACAGCGTTAGCATTTCCAATCTGCAATCTGGCGACGAGACACGGCACAAGGTGGGGAATATCTGTCATTTTAGGGTGGGGGGGAAGAATCAGAATTTATGTGTGCACTCACTCAGCAGGTCTGAGCGGCCATGGAGTAGGCTTGGGGCAGCAGGGCCATAATGTGGAAATGGGCCATATTACAGATAGGAGTCAGGAGGAGATGGAGAGAGAGAGACGGATGGAGGGAGGGAGAGAGAGAGAGAGAGAGAGAGAGAGAGAGAGAGAGATAGACTCATTTGTCTGGGCACAGGTATCAGCTTCCTCTCATTAGGAAGCCCCACTGGATGGTCATAAAAAGCTCTTGCCACTGCCTGCATGAAGCTAACAGCTAACTGCATCAACTCCCCTCCCTCCCTACACACACACACACACACACACACACACAAACACACACATGCACACAGACACACACTCCCCTTCGGCTGAGGTCATGGGCTGGAAGTGAGAAACAGCTGCACAAATATGACCTGCTACTGCCTCAGGGCTTCATCTCCACGGACAGGGAGAACCGCTCTCTCTCTCTCTGTCCGTCTCTCTCTATCTCTACATCTCTCTTCATCTCTCTCTCTCGCCATCTCGCTCTGACTCATTCTTCCCTCTCTTTCTCCGTCTCTCTTCTTCCCTCCCTACCCTACCATCACCCCCCCCACCCCCCCTTTCATCCTCAGTATTTTTCTCTCTCTCTCTGTCTCTCTCTCCCTTCTATCTAACCATTCTCTCCCTCACTCCGCCCACCTGCATGGCTGATATGCATGACTATCCCCCTCCATCTCATCTCCGTACTCAGCATGCCCACCACTGATGGCATCTCTTCTCTCCCCCCACATCCATCTCCATGCTGACAGGGAATGAGGCAGGAGGCAGATCTGGAGATACAGCACCGTGGCTACAGATAGCACTGCTAGTGATGGAGCCAGATTAGAGCCAGGGCCTGCTACCATCCTACCATGAGAGAGCAGGTGGGGCGGATGGCTGGAAAGATGCTGATGGAAATGAAATTGATGGAACTACTGATGGTGGGAAAAAGGGGCCCTTTGTGGGCAATCATAATGACCCCATGGATAAGGATGTGTGTGTAAGTATGCATGCAAGTGTGCAAGTGTGTGTGTGTGTGTAAGCATGTATGCCTGTAAGTGTGCATGGAAGTGTGTGTGTGTGTGTGTGTGTAAGCATGTATGCCTGTAAGTGTGCATGTGTGTGTGTGTGTAAGCATGTATGCCTGTAAGTGTGCATGGAAGTGTGTGTGTGTGTGTGTGTGTGTGTGTGTGTGTGTGTGTGTGTGTAAGCATGTATGCCTGTAAGTGTGCATGGAAGTGTGTGTGTGTGTGTGTGTGTGTGTGTGTGTGTGTGTAAGCATGTATGCCTGTAAGTGTGCATGGAAGTGTGTGTGTGTGTGTGTGTGTGTGTGTGTGTGTGTAAGCATGTATGCCTGTAAGTGTGCATGGAAGTGTGTGTGTGTGTGTGTGTGTGTGTGTGTGTGTGTGTGTGTGTGTTAGCTTGTATGCGTGTTAGTGTGCATGGAAGTGTGTGTGTGTGTGTGTGTGTGTGTGTGTGTGTGTGTGTGTGTGTGTGTGTGCGCGTGCTTTTATTTCCCAACCCTTTTATTACGCACTGCACTAAAATAAAACATTAATGTCACTAGTGGGTCTGAATCAAAGCTCATTTTTTTCAAAGACAGGTCATAATGATTGCTAATTATGCACCCCTCAAAAAAAAAAAGACTATCCTCTGTTGGCCAACATGACAATGATAAAACCCTTATATACACACATTCTATGCATGCAGTCACACCCATTTACATAGGAGTCCCCCCGCTGGCCAGCCTGCTAATGGCAATGAACCAGGCACATCAGGAGATCTAACCGGACACCGTGCCCTGGAAAATGTGTTCCACGACCGTTTGCGAAACAATATAATTAACTCTTAATGAACTCTTCTCCTCAAAGACACCACGACTTCCCAACACACACACACATCTGAACACATACACTCTTCCCCCCAAATTCAATTTAGCTTAATCCGTGCTTTATGGTAATGTATAGCTCATTAAAATGTTAGTTAAAAACTCATTAAAATTCCCCTGGCTAAGTAATGGCTTCATTACTATAATATGCTGAAAAGGAAAGAAAAGATGGGTCGGGAACAAGGAGAAGAAAGGACGGAAAGGAGAACGTGCATAAAAAAGAAAGACAGCTTTCTAATCGCGTAATTGTGACAAAAAAGGGAATTGATTTGCATAATAAATCACGGAAGCATTGTGGTTTCCCAAGAAGACGCTCCGCAATTAGTAAATGGCACAATTAAGAGACGCGTCTTTTTTTTGAAGATTTTTTTTTTTGGGGGGGGGCAGTTCAGGCACAACTCAGGTTTTTGATGCTACGTCTTCCGAGCCTCTGCCTTCAGTCTATGTGTGTGTGTGTGTGTGTGTGTGTGTGTGTGTGTGTGTGTGTGTGAACAGTGTGCCAGCTCTGTGTTGGCAGCCTGGCGCCAGAACCACTGGCATGGGCTTACAGGGAGGCACAAAGCGGCGACGGCACTGGGAGCTCACTGATAACATGGGCAGGAGGCAAAGCCGGCCACCACATGGACATCTCATGGGGGAGAATGGGGGGGATGAATGATGGAAGAACTGAGTTCCAGCCAATCACACACTGACAGACCCACGATCACAAATATACACCTAGAAGCACAGCCACACACAGACTCCAAGTCACCAAACTCTTTCTACTTGAGTAGATGGCATCCTTTGTGATAGTGGACTGGTCATTTTCAAGAGTCCACTAGAAATATTGTATGTGACAGTTAAAAAGCAAATCAAAGATTTATCTTCCGTTTATGTTTATGTTTATGTACGTACACACACACACACACACACACACACACACACACACACACACACACACACACACACACACAGTTTCTATTTTTTGTCAGCTACCCCATCCAGATTTCTGTGAATAATGGTAGCAAAAAGCTCTAGATCCTATTAAATGAACAGACACCTCTCCATGCCCTGAGCTATCAGTTGTTCCTATGAGGAGTCTGTCAGAATGTCTGTCTCCACCACCAGTATAGAGGGCCAAGATGGTATGAGGGTAAGTGCCAGAATAAACATGGCGCTTTTTCATGTGAGCGGACAGCATGAGTCATGGAGTGGTTAGCAGTTCAGACCCACAGCCTGTTTTCTGTGCCCTTATCATGGTGGTAGGTGGTTCTCTCTTTTTCTCTTTCTCTTTCTCTCTCTCTCTCTCTCTCTGTTGCTCACTTTAACTCTACCTCTCCATGTGTGTGTGTGTGTGTGTGTGTGTGGGTTGGTCCGTATATGTGAGGCAGGAGATGCTTATGCTTGCCTGGCTCAGTTTAGCAGTGGGCACTGAGTCACAGAGAGAGGCATCCACGCTGAGCAGAGTGAGGCAGGAGAAAGCCTAATGAAGGATCTGAGCCTGGTCGAGCTGTGCTGCAGTGGGCAAGAAGTTGAATAAAACACCACCCTCCTGATCAAAGAGGAACCATGCTTACTTGCTTCTCTCTCTTTCTTTCTCTCTCTCTCACTCACTCTCATCCTATCTCTGTTGTTCTCGCTCTCTCATGCTCTTGGTATTCATCTTTCCCTGCTGCTTGAGGAATCAAAGAGAGGAGGGATGGGATTCTGCTCTGTACGAGAGCGTGATGTGTGTCGAGCGCAGTGGGTGTCTTTGTGCGGCAGGAGAAAGGGAAGACCTGCACTGATCTCTCACTTTTTTTTTTTTAACTTTCCTTTTCTTCTTCTCAGGAGTTCCCCCTCGTTTCCTCATTTTCACAAATCTGCTCCCTCTTCTAATCTACTTTCTTTCCCTTTTCTTCTCTCCCTTCCTCTCACCCTCTCCCTCTTTCCGTATTTCCCTCTAATTAGTTTGTCAAAAAGCGGAACGCAGCGCGGTTCCCCTCCCACCAAGGGAAGCCTCTGAAAACCGGAGGCAGCTCGGGGCAACCGAGGCATGGCCACACTTTCTTTTTTTCTCTCTTTCCTCTATTCTTTTTTATCCCTTCCTCATTCTTAACTCCCTCCTCTCGTGTGGTTTGGGAGTGTTAAATTTAGACGCCGTTGGTCCTTTTTGGCCCTTCTGTGTACCCGTCCATGTGGTTTCCCGGGGCTCTGAATGTCGCTCTGCATCACAGGGCTCAGTACACACAGCAGTGGGGGGAGTGCAGAGGAGAGGAATAGAGAGGAGAGGAGGACAGTTGAAATGAATCTCCTTCTCATTAGCCTCCACCTCCTCCTCCCCCACCACCACTCCTCTTCCTCCTGGCCTGGTTCAGTGTATTGTAACCAAACTACTGGACTGTGGTGCCCAGTGTGCACCAGGGAGGTGCTGGTGGAAAAGAAGGCAATCAAGGAGGAGAGGTGAAGCGGTGCAGGGAAAGAGGATGTGGCTGTAATGGTGCTCTGGCCAACTGGGTGCACCCTCCTCACCTCCACCAAACGACTCCTTTCCCATAAACCCCCCTGCTAATGATTTAGCCTCATGGAGGCCTCTTAGCTTCTATATCTGCACCCCACACACACAAACACACACACACACATGCACACACACACACACACACAACCATATTAAATCACACCCAAACACATAAATGGACTTTGCTACACACACACACACACACAGACACAGACACAAACATATCACACACAGCTTGTGCTCTCCAGTAGCTGTTCAGGTGTAAAGAATGTGGGGTGACACAAGCTCTGCTGGGCAGGCTGGAGACCAGCTGCAGCCAGTGAAGGTGAGATAAACAGAAAGCAGCTCTCTGCTGTCCCTGGACAGAGTTGAGAACACAGGGGCACACAGCCAGACAGACAGTCACTCCCTGACAAACCACAAACCCTTTATGCTGGCCATTTTAGGGCATCCACACTATTTCAGCTTTATGCATTTATAGCCAAGAGATATATTTGTACTTATTCGCAATTCATTTACAATTTTGCTGTTTTGATTGAATCATTTGTAAGTCACTCTAGGCAGCATTTGATAAATACTGCAAAAGTCAAATATTTAGAGTACAGTAGTTGAACAGAAGACTAGAATAGCCAGTGGTCAATTGCCAACAAGCTATTCTGAATGTCCCTATTTCACTGAGCCATATTGTGTGTCAGCTACGTTTGGGTCCTATAATTTCATACCACATGACTTTTCTCCATGGAACGCAACAGAAATGCTGACCTCTTCACATCTTGACACACTGTCAAGAAGTAAAGAATCCTTGTCTCAATTTAGTTGCATCGACCTGGAGACAGTGTGATGCTGCACTATGTTAGGCTCGCACCAAGTAATACCACCACACTGCCTTGGTGTTGTTGCTACCCGTATGCCACATATTGCTTTCTGCATCAGACCTGTCTATTTGCGGTATAAGTGTCGCTGAGGCCAATGTCATGGCATAGGAGAATGAGTGCCTAAGCGTAAGGGGACCAAACCTCTGAGATGAAAATCAGGGACATTTCCCCGAAAACTGGGGACGTTCCTACTTCTACAGTCCATATCATTAATATAAGTAATGTTTTAGCTTCAAAAATTGGGGACAACGTGGGTTTTCTTGTATTTTACCTGGGGACAGACCACCAAAAACGGGGACTGTCCCCGACATGTGGTCACTCTACTTTAGCAGGAGGGGAAGCTATTCCCTCAGAGACAGTAGGGGATCACATTTCTCTCACCAGGGTGGCTAAGCTGCTCAACAGCTGAACTGCTAGCTATGTGTCCTTGCTGTCTTGGCTAGCCAGTGCTTGGCAGACCACGCTAGTCCAGTTACTGGGAAGAGAAATCTTCCTGTGGTTCTATAATGGCGCCTCCCTCTCCAACTCCCCCGGCCTCTCCTTCTGCAGCGTATGCTGGAGTGTTTGCACAAAGCTTGTAATTCATAATTGGATTTACAGAGGCGGTGGGGAGGCTCGGAGATGGTAAAAAGGTGTCGATGCACAATGGCACCCAATCACACAGCCTCCCTCAACACATGTACAACACACACACACAGACACACACATGCATGCACACACACACATACACACACACAGACACACACACACTCATCACATACACTTTTAATTAAGTTCTCAGTGGGAGCTGAGTGTTTTTCTTATCTGTCATGCACTGATGATCCTTTAGTGCAGGTACACTGCAAAGATAGGGTCTTTACTGCACATTCAAGCACACACTGCTATTAAAGCTACATCAAGCTGTAATTGGCAAGTTGATGTTAATGTAGACTTACCATGTGTTACAGGCTGTTTTATATGTGCGTGTGTGTATGTGTGTGTGTGTGTGTGTGTGTGTGTGTGTGAGAGAGAGAGAGAGAGAGAGAGAGACTACAAACTCCACTCCACTACAAAAGTATTCTGGGCTACACAGTGCTCCAGGTGCAGTCTCTGTCAAAGCAGCTGCTACTGGAAGAAAGATTCTTGGCCACAGACTAGGACACATGAGGTTCTGTATGCCAGTGGTCTAACTGACAAACCAGACATAGAGGCCAGCGTCAGACCTAAATTTACCATCACTTCTGTTTTCCCCTCTCTTTATTTTTCTGCTCTTAATCCTACTCCTAAAGCAACATTGTGTGCAGTGTGAATTTTACAATCTACTGAACTTCAGCCTCATATATGATTGTTGACTGGCATGAAGAAATCATCTAATGTTGACACAGTTCACCAATCATTAATGAAATAACCACTGGCAATGAGACACATCACATGACAAAGCCAACAGAATTTCAACTTTTAAAACAACAAGTGGTGAACAAAAAAAAAAACAAACATACGTAACAGAGGGTTTACTCTTTGTCTTTTTAATCCCTCTCTTTGTCTTTTTCTCTCCTTCTCTCGCATTTACTTTGCCTCTACATCAGTCCTCATCCCTTCATCTTCTTTTCCCTCTCTATCCGCCCCATCCCATCCCTTCATCCTCCATCTCCCCTATCGGCTTACATCTGCTGTGGTGTGTGTGGTGTGAGGTGGTGGCGATGACGTGCTGCTGGGGTTGATATGGGGCTTCATAGAGATGCAGGGACGGAGGGTGAGGGTGGATGGGGGCGCTGCTCCATCTAAGCTGGCGGGTGTTAAATCACAGTCAGGACCCCCATGTCGAGACATTAAAACAGATTTATTGATCACTTTATAGATTTTAACTGTTGGGGAAGAGTGAAAATGAAGCCGGCTACCGAGATGACCTTTACGGCACACTGTCTCCCTCAAGGAAAGGGATCTTTCTTTTTTGCCCTAAGTGTTTCTGAGTGTGTGTGTGTGTGTGTGTGTGTGTGTGTGTGTGTGTGTGCATGTGAGTGTGTGGGTGTATGTCTGTGTGTGTGTGTGGGGGAGGGAGGGGGGTGCTGGTATAATAAGCTTTGGCATGCATGTATTCAGTGCCATCATGTAAAGCAGAAGTATGCTATTTAGACAGACTGTACGCCTTTGTAGACGAGTTCTTGATACTCTCACAGTTCATTGGCCTTCAAGCAAATAGGACAGACAATTTGGCATGACACTGCATGTAAGTGTATGGCATGGAATGAAGAAATGATAAACTTACTGTGGTATCTTCAGTCCCTGCATGTTGTGTGCATTTGTGTGCATGTGTATGCGTGTGTGTGAGACATCAGTGCAGACACTCACACTGCAGTTAAAAGCTCGAAATAAATATGTAGCAACCCTGCCTGTATAGCACTTCTATGCTACATTAGGCACACCTAATCTCTCTTTCTCTCTCTCACACACACACACACACACGCACGCACACACACACCCTGCCAGCCCACGCTGTGCGCTGGGATGGAAAACAGTGAACAGCAGTGTGCTGGCCTCCATTAATGACAAACACACTGCCTCACCCTAAGTGCTCTGCAGGCAGACGCAGGATGGCTCGGAGCGATACACACGCCCCCTTGCAGCCTCTCTCTCTCTCTCTCTCTCTCTCACACACACACACTAACACACACACACACTAACACACACACAGACAATAACCAGCGTTACTCAAGGGTCAAGGAACAGACCTACACACATACAAACACACAATGCTAACCCGAGGTCCGCTTGAGCCTGTTAGCTCAGCAATGGCATGGAAGCGCTAGCGTACGCCTAGCCAGGTGTCTCAGTGACAGACTGGCAATGGGAGGTAATTCATTAAGTGGTTTACAGGTTATTTGGGGCTCGTAAAAAATCCGCCTGCCATGGGCATTGTGTGGTTGGCAGGTGCTGTGGGCCAGAATGTGCCCACCTTCTCGTGCCAACAGTGCAGCCGTGCCGAGCTCTGACAGTCATGCCTACAATCCTATTGCCATTAACTGCATTACGGCCAGACAGTGTAATTGTGTTTGTCCTGGTTGGTAATCAGCTTACTGCCGCAATGCAGGCAGGCAGGTCCTGACATTGAAACATGTAGGCGTCGCAACAGTTTTCTCAAGGCGTTTGGTGGCTCTACAGACTATGTTTTTCCAAGGTGTGTTTTGACTTTTTGACTTTTTTTACTTGTGTGTGTCTGTATCTGTGTGTGTGTGTGTGTGTGTGTGTGTGTGTGTGTGTGTGTGTGTGTGTGTGTGTGTGTGTGTCTTGGTTTGTATGTGTGTAACCACCGGTATTTCAACTCGGACTTGTCATCTAAAATGCAGAACAATTTCAAAAGCCTCACCCGAGTATTGTGGCTGAGTGTGTCCTTTCAATGCACTCTCCTCTCCTCTCCTCTCCCTCAGCTTCACTGACTTTCTGTAAGAGCACTAGAGAAGGAAGCAGGCTGCCTCCACAGCGTAAGCAAACACAGAAGCCCATGAGTCACCGTCAAGCCTCTCTCGCCCTCGTTGCTCAATACAGGCGCAGCCTCTCCCTCTCGTTCGGTTAATCATTTAAGGTGATGAACAAAGTTAATGAGGCTATCTCTAATCCATGATATTTGGAGTTCCCTGCACACTATTGACTCAAGCTGCTGACAGGATAAGATAGTCCGAGATCTAAGGTGACCTAGAAGGCAGGAACAAGATAGCCGATGAACTCACAGTACACTTTACACAGCTCCTACATCGACAAAGAAACAGGCAAGGTTCAACTTTAATTGAATTTAAATTCTGTAACACTTTAGTTCAGTTCATGTTAGCCATTAATACATAATTAATATGTGTTTGTGTTAGGGTGTTAAGTAGTATTAGGTACAATTATACATGTAAGAGAGCTTTCTTGAACATTTCTATAAAATCTTATTTTTGCTGTGACTTTTTCTCTCAAATTCATTGTGGATGTGTGTTGATATTTTATGAGACATTCTCATTTAGATTCAAGTGGGCCATAAAGTGTGGCCTCTCCTCTTGATCTTGGTTTTTTTTACGGCATAAACTCGCTTGCGTGTGCAAATGGATGTCATTTTCCCTCTCAATGCACTACTCATGATGTCACTGGGATGAAGTGAACTATGACACGGAGATGGAGCTGTGTTCACTCAGTCATCGCTCTCCACGCCACCATGGCAAAGTCTCCAATGAAGAGTCCAATTACACATGGGGGGGATTCAGTTAGTGACCTGCTGTAGAATGCCATTAACATCAGGCACTGAAAAACGGAGAATCAATACCGATTCTGCTTCCAATTAGCAATAATTCAATAAGCCTAGACTAGTCCTCTAATTCATGTAGCTAGCGAGCGAGCGAGCGAGCGAGCGAGAGAGAGAGAGAGAGAGAGAGAGAGAGAGAGAGAGAGAGGGTGGTCTCTGTGGTTGGTGCATATGTGAAGATCTGATGACTACAGCATGAACTTTAAATGAGGGCACTCTCTTAAGGCAACGCAGGCAGCAACAGTCACAGTCACGACACACACACACACACATACACACACACACACACACACACACACACACACACACACACACACATTAAGGGCCCTTCAGCTTCTGTAATCACACACACACAGCAGACAGGACATCCCGCCAGATCATACCACAGACCACTCTCTCCTTATAAGCATTTAGATGTACTATAATGGCCTTTATCTATGGCGCTGACCTGGGGGGGGGGGGGGGTCTTCCATAGATAGCTGATGAAGGAAAGTGTAACATTACTGATGCCGTGAGAAATGCAGCTCTGTGCAGAGAAGATTAGAATAGTGGATAGTGGACAATACCAGAGGAGGGGGGGTGGAGGCTTGAGAGGGGTGGGATTGGGCGACCACATGGGGATGAGGAGCAAAGGGCAGGGTGCCACGCTTATTCTCTGATTACTTCCAGGTCACGGAGAGGCCATGGTGATGTAATGACATTTGAAATCAGCCATTTTCACCCAAATAGAAGGAAGCCGTTAAATGCAGAGTGGTGCATTTTTTTGGGGAGGCTAAAGGTTTGTAAGGGTATGTGTTTGGGGGTGGGGAAGTGGAGGGCGCTCAAAGAAACAAACCCCGGGATTGTTCCAGTCTTGAGTCACCGATCTGGGACCCGGAGATCCGGAGCCTCAAAGTGATCAATGAGTTGTTTCAAATCTAAGAACAAAAACACAGCATCACAACACAAACCCCTTCAGCAGCTGTGGAACCCGGGCCCTTAAAAGCGGAAGACAAATGGGCCCTGTCAGTCAGGGGACCACTGTAAAACCCAATTAGAGCTGCCAGTGTTATCTTCCTCTTCCCCCCTCTGGATGACAAGATAACCTCTGTGCTCTACCCCAGTGGACAGGGCACATCTCTCAGTCCCCTCTCCCCCTTCTGGACACTGAAAGAACTGCAGGAGCTCTCGTGGAGGCTGTGGAAAGGAACTGGATTGGATGGCTTTGGCTTTCGTATGTGTTAAGGGTTAATGTATATTTCACTAGGAGACTGCGCTGGCATGAAAGCAACAATGGCAAGCTGAACTAAATCAGAGAGTGAGGACTGTAAGTATAAAAGTACTCAGGCAGTAGCAGAGGACTTACATGTGGGTGCAAAACACTTCAAAGGGCGTGCTCGTTGTGCCTGATGTGTCTTTCCATACAGTAGCAGGTGGGGGAAAAAAAGTCTGCTCTCAGCACCTCTCAATAAGACACCTTGCATAATTAAATTAGGATTATGGTGGGCTGTTTTGTTGAAATCAGCACAATGCACATAGAGGCTCAGCCGCCAGTTTCCCCCTTCAAACAGTACCTGGCTGAGGGGAACACACGCTTGACACCGCCGCCATCCTCTCCTCCATCTTTGAGGAGGGGAAAAAAAGACATAAAAGAGACAAGGAGGAATAAAAGAAACATTTCTGGGTAGCAATCATTCTTCCGTTAGGCAGTCATGTGACATGTCTGCGCCTCATCCTTTGAAAAGAAAATATTTATTCATTAATCAGTTGAAGACTGAAAAGACTGTTGAGAGATAACTGTAACCGCAGGCTTGCTTCAAAACAAGGAGAAGGAGGAAAACAAAAGCAAAAAGCAGCCCCACCTCGACAAACGCTGCTCAATTTTCCGCCAGTCAACCGAGCTCCAGCAGCGATGGGAATATTAGCCAACTAAATTAACAACTTGCGCAGAGCCATCTCTGATTTAAAATGCAGGGCCACACAAGCGTGCAGCGGAACGACGGAAAAGGCTGTGGATCTATTGTGTCGAGCGGAAACGCCGGAATTTCCCAATGCTATTTTCTGTGTTTCCGAGCGTGGCTAACGTCTTGAATGACTGATCTTGGAGAGAGCAAGATGAAGTTTGATTTTTCATAACGCATATTTGACTGGTGGAGAAGCGGAACCAACAGCAAGCAATCCATCTTCCAAGAGCCACCTTTTGGAATTGGGGAAATTGCGTCCCACCCATGCATATCTGCTTTACATAGACCCTGGCACCTACACTGAAAGAGCATAAGTCCCCTCCGTTCTGGAGAGAGTAAGAAAAAAAGGAGGAAAAGAGATAGAGCGAGGGAAGTAATCTAGCTGAATAAAAAGGAAAGAAAAGAAACCACTTTCTGTGATACCTGCCCTCCATTACATTAATGAAGCGGTGAAGCAAGTTTAATCAATCTTAAAAGTACGCTGTTGCCCGCCTGACTCTGCTGGTGCAACACAGAGCCGTGGCACGGAGACGGCAGCCGGCCTATTGCAAGGCACTGACCCGCACTCAGCTGCCGGGACCGTCAGGACGGCTGCTGAATTATTCATGAGTGGCAGTGAAGGTCTGTGTGTGTGTGTGTGTGTGTGTGTGTGTGCTTGTGTGTTGAAGAGAGTGGGGTGTTCAGAGGCAGGAGGCAGGGTGTTTGTGTGTGCGTGTATGTGGAGTGGGGGCTTCAGAAGCAGGAAGCTGTGTGTGTGTGTGTGTGTGTGTGTGTGTGTGGGTGTGTACTCCATGGGGAAACAGTGGACCTGTAACCTCAGCCATCACACACCCTCATCTTCATAGCCACCAGGCTCGCTGCATGAGGTTTGCATCCAACTAGGTAATTTCCCCCCACTTTCCATCCATATTAGCTGGCCACGCACGAGGACAAACATCCAAATAACATGGTGGTTCACAGCTGGGGGTCCGTGGTCAACCATACTTTCTATTGTGTGTTTGTGTGTGTGTGTGTGTGTGTGTGTGTGTGTGTGTGTGTGTGTGTGTGTGTGTGCCACACCCCTGCGTTTGGGGACAACAGATGAACAGGGTGGGCAAGCAGGGGCCGATTGAAGTTGAGCAAGTTGGTGCGGAAAATTTCTCTGCTTAAAAGCAGCTTTCAAGGGATTCAAACATGCGGCGATTACCATAATCAGTTCATGGTTGGCCATGCTGGGGAAATGCACTGGCTATTAATGCTTGGCAATTATCAGGCCTAAATGCAAATAGACTGCTCTATCTGCTGCAGCTCTGGACATGGGAGAGAGAGAGAGAGAGAAGGACCGGCAGATCAGAGGATAACATGGGATAAGGGAAGCTCTAAGGAATGGCCTCACCCAACACGTGAAATCATATCACTGACAGTCAACACGCACACACACACAAATCCCCAGGATTCAATACTTGTTCAGTTCAGTATTTACATAGTCAGCCATGCTAAGCGGCTATTTTGGAGTTAAAACTGTCTTGATTGCTTCTACGGAAGATTCACAAGGAGGAATGCTGATTTCCAATCAGCAGCACACACAAACCCATGCCACTCTTCCTCTATCTCTTCTCTCTCTCTCTCTCTCTCCTTCTCTCTAACTCAAAGACGACTGACAGCTGATGAGATTGATTTATTCACTCATAAACATACGCTCACGAACATCTCTCCACCACTCGAATGTGCTGAATTTCAGATTTGTCATGGGGAGAAAAGGTAATTTAGAACAGCAGCTTATCAGCTTGACAATGCCTCTGGGTGTGCGCTAGATAACTCCACGGGCAGAGCCACAATTTACTGTCAGGCCAAACACGCTTCAGTCTCCCATTTAATAGCCAGTACTCACTGCTGGGCCCCAATTAACATAAAGCAATCAATTAGTGGAGGGGAGTGCAGCTGCATGCATGTATGTCTGCGTGTACGTGTCTGTGTGTGTGTGTGTGTGTGTGTGTGTGTGTGTGTGTGTGTGTGTGTGCACGTTTGAGAGAGAGAGTGTGTGAAGGTGCTTGATGAGAGGTGCTGGGTGGGTATGCGCATACACATAGGAAAACACACGCAAACACACAAACACACACACACACTCACTCACACACACACACACACACACACACACACACACACACACACACACAGGAAACGAGATAAGGCACTTGCCGGGGGCAGTGTGGAGGACTCCAGAGCTTAAAGAGCTGCACTGAGGCCATGACAGGAGCATAACTCTGCTTCTGATTCGCTCGACTCCCACTCAACTATTCTTTCGTTCCCCCTCTCCCTCTCTCCTTTTACCTAGGGCTGTTTCCACCTCTGCTGGTTTATCGCACCTCACTTTCCCTCACACCTTGCTTTCACTTTGTCCATTAGCTCTCTCTCTCTCTCTCTCTCTCTCGCTTCACCTCTCTTGGCTCCAATTATTTTCCATTTGTTAATGCACACATGCTGTGGTCTGCCTGTCACTAGCCATCACTGGGCATCCTCTCTCTCTCTCTCTCTCTCTCTCTCTCTCTCTCTCTCTGTCAGTCTGTCTGAGGATTGTGGAGCATGTCTCCATGCTAAGTGTATTACAGTACACTAATACTAGTTAAGATGTGCACGGCAATCTGATTAGCAATGGGATTTCCTGAGGTACAGTCCAGAATACAGACTACATCAAGTAATTACAGGCAGGGGAAATGGGGGTATGTTGTTCCTAGAAGACTCTTATACCTCTTCAGTTTCTAAGTAATCAACACGCAAAGCTCTACACCTTTACAGGTAATCTTCTCTCATCCCTCTCAATCTACATGTACTTACGTCTTGTACGTTGGTACGTTTGGTCTATCACTCCATCCTTCAATTCATCTCCTCCCTGTCTGATGGGTTAATTTCTCATCTTGTGCTTGTTGTTACAGTGACCCAGGGAAGGCAAAGCATCTTCTAATAGGCAACACCCCCCCACCCACCCACACGCAAACACACACACAAACACACACACACACACACACACACACACACACACACACACACACACACACACACTCCTCACCCCTCAACCATTCAATCCCTCTTCCCCACACGTGCATGGCAATCGATCAGTCTGTGGTGCCCTGTCAGACAGGATCAATATGTCATTCCTTCAGTAAAGGGCCCTGTTACCTTACCATATCCCCCTCCTCTACAGTCTTACCTGACCCACCTCCACCTCCAGCCAACCACCAACACCCCCCTTTACCTAACATCCTCATCACCTTACCTCTGTTTAATTATTATGATGATGAACACACACACACACACACACACACACACACATGCACACACACAGATTACTATCTCCTACTCCAACCTGCTATCACCCCCCCCACACACACACACTTTAGACCCTTTCTTCCTGATCAATGGCTCCTAACAGGCGCACGGTAAACCTCACCGCAATTAGAGCTGTTTCTAATCTGCCCCGCTGCTCGGTTTAGCTCTCTCACATTCAGTCAGCACCGCCGTTTAAGTAAAGACCGTCCGAGAGATGAGAGGACAGAGAGGGATTCAGGGGGAATTACATTGCTTAAACACACAGCGGGGGGCAGTATGCATGTGTATGTGCACACACACACACACACACATACACACACAGAGAGACAAGCACACAGTATGTACACACAAACCTAGACACTTGAAGTATATACACACTCACTTATATACATATTACTAAGGCAGGGTCAACAATTTTAAGTGAGTGCTCTTGCTGGGTATATTTATTTTAAAGGGTGTATTGCCAGAGCAGAAGGACTTTAGCGCACAGCAGAAGGATTGTAGTGCACTGTTAAAGCAGAAGGACTGTAGTGCATTCAAAGGTGCTGGGATGTTGCATCTACTGTCACTTAGAAGCACAAATGGATAACAGCAACAGATGAGTCCTTCATCCATTTCTGTTAGAAACCCACTGAAGGTCACACACAATGTAGAGCCTGAGAGACTTGCACAACCGCCATCACTGAGCCACAACACCACTTCCTACACATAGTTGGGCAAGAGGCTTTTGTGTGTGTGTGTGTGTGTGTGTGTTTGTTTAATGGGACCCTGCTTTCCACGGAGGCTTGGCACAGAGCCTCATGAGTAATTAGCGATGTGTGGTGTTTGTGTGTGTGTGTGTTGGTTGGGAGGGGCTGAGGTTGGACTGAAGGCTGGCCTTTTGAAGAGGGACTCAAGCAAAGCTGGGGCCCCCTCTTCTGTCTTGTTTGTGGATCTTTCAGGGGGCCGGGAGCCGCTAACGAGCGGCCATCCATTACCCCTTTTACATGTAATTAGCCGCCGCCACGCAACACAGGCTGGGTGGGAGGAGAGAGCGTGGACCCACAAAGCATGGAGGAGCCAAGGAGGAGGAGAAGAAGGGGCCGGCATGCTGACTTGCAGCAATGCATCATGGGTAGGTATGTTCAGAGCTTGTGTGCTACTGTGTTTTTTTTGTTGTTGTTGTTTCCTTGTTTGTTTTTTTATGACGCCTGTTTATGAATTCAAAAGCAGTTTATCGGATAATGTGACTTTGAGAAAGGCATGTGTGAATGTATGTGTGTGTGTGTGTGTGTGTGTGTGAGTGTGTGTGTCACTGTCTGCTCTTATGGATCTTTCCTAACCCCCCCCCCACCCCCCACCCTCCCCTTAACGCAGTCAGTCATTGTGTGGTGTGAACATGCCCCATGTCTGGTGCTGTGGCCCCCAGTGCAATGGCCTGTGGCTCTACTGCCCATCGGACTGGGGCTATCTGACCTAGATAAGAGCACTGCAGAGGAGTGGGAGTAAATAAGCACTGACCCACATTTCTCCAGAACATTTTCTGCGTTCAAGACTTCCTCCACTGCACCATACACTGTGTGCAATACACTTCTAGTCTGTACACACATCACTGGGTTATAGTATGGATGCTGAAGCCATATGAATCTCTAATCTGTTAAAGATCTGTACAGATCAGTTAAAAAAAAAAAAGAGTACACAGAAATTCCCTCTTTCTCCTGGAGTCTGATGTTGTCCCTGGACGTGTCTGAAATGATTCCGGTGATGACTAGTGGGTCTGGCCTGAGCGTATCCGGATGCTCTTGTGCTGTCCACACGCAACAGTCCCCCATCTGCTGGGCACAAGGGCTGACTAAAAGGCATCCTCATCACCCAGCCACTGCTGATGGGAAGTGACTTTGTGTGGGTGGCTGTTTTTGAGACTGGAGAGTTAACCGTGGGTACTGTGTGTGTGTGTGTGTGTGTGTGTGTGTGTTTTTGCTTTACCAAGATACACTGTCTTTATGTGGATGGGAGTTACTGTGAGCCCTCTGTGTGTGTGTATGTATGTGTGTGAGTGTGTGTTTTTACCTGCATACCTTTGTGTGTTAATAGCATTTCCTAATCTGACCAGTGTGGGTCAGGTGCTGCCCCATGATCTGTTAACTTTGCACCATGACCTTTGACCCTAAGGGGTGAAGGTTCACGCCTAGAGCCCCTTGGGTGCTGAGAGGAGGCTCAGCGAGGTCGGCAGTGTTTTTGTTAAACATCCGCCACGATTCAGTGCAGGCAAATGATACATTAGTCTTCATCAGTCCAAACCCCCCATACTCACACACACACACACACAAACACACACACACACACACAAAACAGGGCCAAGAGCTATTTCAGCAAAGATGGCGTGAGAGCCGCCAACCCTACAAATGCTCAATATAGTCCAAACCCTCACACAAACACAAACACAAAAGACACACACAGACTCACAGTCTGTTTCTTCTCAGCTGGACACTCACACTGACCGCCTCATCCCTTTACATGCAGGCCAAGTGGACATAAACAATCTCCAGTGTCCCTTTCTGCTTGAATCCACTTCAGAATTCATGTGAAGTCACCACTCCACCTCATTCCTAGAGTGAAGAGAGCCAGTATCTCAACAATCAGCACCCCTCCCCTCCTCAACACACACACACACACAGAGACACAGACACAGACACACACACAGGCCTCCTCCAGCATCCTCTCAGCGGTGTCTGTGTAACTTACGGCCCAGGAGCCGTGACTCACGCCTGGAGGACAGCGCTCTCTGTCTCCCTGGCAGGCTTGGCATTAGGCCTGGGCCCAATCAGTATGTGCCGCACTGACACACTGAATCAATGGGGCCTGGAGAAGTGCTTCCAGGGTGTCAGAGGGGCCCTGCTATTAATGACCAGAAAGCAGAGGGCTGGCTGTCCACTCCTCCTTTTCTTCTCTCTCTCTCTCTCTATCAGTACGTGCTCATTCTTCCTCTGTAGATGCTAAATTTATGCACCGTGAATCAAGGCTCTAGTGAAGCAAGGCTCTTACTGCGCAGGACTCATAAAAAAGACCAAATCTTCCTCTTATGAAGACGGACTCTGAAAGCCTCAGAATCCAAGGCAAAGGGAGATTCTGTGGGTTCGATAAACAGAAAATGGCCAAGAGAGGGGTGTGTGTTTTAGCGTAGGTGTGTGTGTGTGTGTGTGTGTCTGTCTGTGTTTTCCCTCATAACCGGACTGGTTCTCCCCTCAACCAATCCTCAGTGGAGTCATTCTGTCTGTGGCTACTTGGGATCAATGCCTGCCTCCCTCATACAACTTAGCTCTAAGTGCTAGGACAGGCTTACTGGGACATGTAAGAGAGGGATGCAGACAGATAGATAGAAAGAGAGAAAAAGAGAGAGAGAGAGAGAGATTGTATGTGTGTGTGTGTGTGTGTGTGAGAGAGAGCACCATCACCATGTCTGGCCCTCCCTGTAGGCTGCTGGTGCTGCTGCTCAGCCTAGTGCCATAAACACGCGGAGCTATAAAAAGAGATAGCTAAATATATAAATAAACAGTGAAAGTGCAGAAAGGCTTTTAAACATTTAGGCGCGGTGGCAGGGGAGTGCTGGTGGCTGACCTCTGGCGTGTCGGGAGAGACGGGCTGGTGCTGCCACTGGTGCAAGAGGGGGGTAAAAAGCCTGATAAAAACAAAAAGACCGGAACCTTCCGCCAGCGTCAAAGCGAGGCTGCTTTTATGGACTGCACCACCACGAGATGATCAAATTCACATTGCTACCTTGGCAGTGGAGTCGTCAGCAGGATGGAAACTACTCTTCTGCTCCTTAACACATTCTCTCTCTCTCTCTCTCTCTCTCTCTCTCTCTCTCTCTCTACTACTACTGCAGTAGAGGATAAGAATGGTGTTAGTGGAAGAGAGAGGGCTGTGGAGGAGAAGGCAGGGGCCACACAGGGCAACTTGCCAGCAGGAGGAAATGAAGGAGAGGGCGAGAGATTACGGCCTAATTGCGCATTAATAAAGCGTGTGTGTGTGTGTGTGTAATGACTACCCCTGTGTGTGTGAGATTGTGACTGGGCCAAAGAGGCCCGATCTGTCGGGGCCTGGGCCCACCCCATCCCACACATTGGGTAATCCCTCTAATCACACCAAACCCCTATCAGGCCTGCATTTGTAGAGCCCAACAATGCAATCTCCACGACCCCACACGAGCTCAGCAGGGCACCCATGATAACCTCTCTCTCTCTCTCTCTCTCACACACACACACACACACACACACACACACAAAACCCTATACCCTGCACCGACACCACCCATTCACAATCCACAGACACAGCTTTACACCACACATACACACACACACAGAGAATATCCCTAATGCCCAACACTGATCTCATTAATACACACCATAGGTCATCTCCCTTGAATGCAGTTCAACCGGTTCGGTCCTAACTAGTGCACACCACAGTGCAACTTACACAGCTGCTCCTCTGCTCTGTAGATAGAATAGAATAGAATCAATGGCAATAATACTAAGACCACCGCTAACACTACTAACAAAATGAGAGTGTGTACTGTGGCCCTGCAGCATTTACAGAGATGGAACGATCAATAACCGGCTTTATGGCTGGGTTGTGACAGATGGCTGAGATAGATGTGGCATGAAAGGATCTCAGATTTGAACAAAAAATGTTTACTTTCTGATCCTCTATTGATGGTGGGTATTCTGATGAAAATAACACCGTTTGTGCTGTGTGTGTGTGTGTGGCTTGTATATGAGTGTGTGTGGGTATTATGTACTGTATGTGTATACATTTGTGTGTGTGTGCCTGTGGTATGTGCGTGTATGTAAAAAGACACCATTTGTGCTTGCTTGTGTGTGTGTGTGTGTGTGTGTGTGTGTGTGTGTGTGTGGTGTGTGTGGTGTGTGCATGTGTGTGTGTGTTTATCTGCCTGTGCCATGTGCGTGTGTGTGATTGTGTGTATGGTGTGTGTGCGTTTCTGTCAGTCTTGAGACATTGTGTCTATTCCTTTTCTGGTGGCATGCGAGTCCTTTATGATGGAGAGTGTGTCTGCTCATAGGTCATTGCTGCTTTTGACAGTGTGTGAGTGTGTGTCAAACCTTAAACGCTCTGGAATGGGCCTCCGCTCAAAGCGCCTTGGGACCTGACCGCTAGCACCTACCTCCATCTCCGTGGTGACAGTCAGTCCACCACCATGGGAGCAGAGTACGGGGGGTGGAGGGGTCGGAAAAAGGGGGGTTGGGAGTTGGTGGTGGTGGTGGTGGTGGTTGGTTGTTAGGGGGGGGGGGGGTCAGACAGGGTAATTTCACTGCTGGCTGGCGTCCACTCGGCATGAGTGATGGGGGTGGCAGGCCTGTCCTCTGACACCACACATACACACACACACACCTAGATGCAGATGGCTATACATGAACGTACACACACATATACACATGCATGCACGCGCACACACACAACACCCCCCTGCACATACATAAACACACACCGAGGCACACAAACAATGGACCCCAAACCCTCCACTAAGACACACAGGCTGATGTGTTGACAGCCCCATTAACTGGGCTCTGTCATTTCAGTTCACTGTTTTCCCCCCTAACCTTCATTTCACTGGTTCGGGTCTTGGCCTCTCAGGCATTCTGTACGCCTGAGTGCACTACGCCGTCGTCCTCCAGCGCCAACGGCCTGCCAACACAACGTCCTCCGACCCCAACTCTCCCCCACCCCACCTCAAATCCATCCACATGGCGATGCAGACAAAAGACTCGGGCCTTTTACACCTGATGGTGTCCAGACACCGTGTTCCAGCTGACGGATCTATAAAGAGGCCATTACCATATAGACGGCAGAGAATGAGGGGATTAAAATAGGGGTAACGAAAAGAGAGAGTGAGTGAGAGAGATATATATATAGAGAGATGTGGTCAGGTGAAAAAAAGGGGTGAAGGGTGAGACGGTAAGGGATGACGATTTACCCAGGGACCCACCCCACTCTCTGATGGCCCTAGATGAAGATAAATGGTCAGGGGGCCCGAGCATCTGTAGGCTTTCCCAGCATCCACCCCCACCTCTCCTTAAACCCCCCACCTCAATCCCCCACCCCCCAAAAAGCAGGGAGCATCCACCGCTCACGGCCCTGACTGAGGACATCCACCCTAATTGATGATGCCTGGTGGGGGTGAGGGGGAAAGAGTTTGGGGAAAGGAGGGCTGGATAGGGGGTCGGGTGAGGGGATGGGGATTCCCTGTGACGGAGTGATGGTTATGTCAATCTGTCCTGCCTGGGGTCAAAGGTTGTCTGATCAGCGAGGCTGAAGGCTGAATGGAGCAGGCTGGCTATCTCTCTCTGACATCTGCTTATCTTGTCAGCCTGTCTTGCACCCAGACTGCCAACAGAAAGGGACCCCTACTAATGGCCAGCCCACATCATCAATTAGAGGCACTTAAGTCCCATTGTTCAGCCTGTGGCTGGACCACACACACACACACAGACTTACTGAGAAGATGCCTCTGTGCAAACACTTATCATGAACAATATGTGTCTCTATCAGAACATAGTTTTTGCACTGCTGTACACAACCCAGATTTCACCACTGCAGAACGGTGGTGTGTGTGTGTGTGTGTGTGTGTGTGTGTGTCTGGCACGCATTCATGTGGAGGGGATCAGTTGGGTCAAAGACAAAGGCAGTGTGCAGGGCTAAGACTAAGGCTAAAGATGAAGCTGGGCTCTTTGTCCCTCTCTGCCTCGTTAAAGCAGCAGCCCTGCATATGCGCAGCCTCTCAGTAAATAAATAAAGAAATACATTTCAGAGGCAGAGACAGAAAGCACACTATGGTGGTGCATTGATCCCAGGTTGACCACGGTTGTTTTCTCACTCCACTCACTTCCATACTCTCTCTCTCTCTCTCTGTTTTTTTCCTTCCCTTCTTCCTTTCCTTCCTCCATCAGTCTCTCTGCTCACTCCCTCTCTCCATCTCCTCGACAGTGATGAGCTATAGGGAAATCAATACAGTTCTGGTTGAATATTTAATCAGACTTGCCTGGGTGTTGCTCATGGATCTTGTCCATAGCTGGGCAGAGAGGCAAAGGCTCAGAGTAGCTGAGGCTAGAAGACGGCGTTGAAGGAGGCTTTTTGGCTGCCAGCTTAACTCATCCACACACACACACCACCACCACACCACCATGCCCCCAATTCTGAATACACCCACCCAAAATCTGTGTGTGTGTGTGTGTGTGTGAAGGGAAGGATTGCACACAAACAAAAATGGCAACTCTGTTCCAGTGAAGTGCCCTAAAGCTCAAACACTGAGCTGAAATCACATGCCTGAGAGACAAAAGTGACTCAAACTGTACACATAGGTTTGAGCTGTGCTCACAGAGATAGAAAAACATAGATTAATTTAGTTAGACAGTCTGGGGACGTGGCGTTGACTAGCAACCTGTGACCAGACAAGTGCAATACAGTGTGGCATGTTGTCCCTAAAACGGCTGATTGAAATGATTAATGACAAAGGCCCGTGATTGGCTTAGAAAGAGGTTGCCATGACCATTTGGGGAATCCGTAGCATGTGCTGCAGCCAACCCTATCATTTGCTACCTTGGCAACAGACAAAGAAAGAAATATTGGTGTGAATGTGTTGTGTTAGGGAAAAAAATGGGAGAAAAGGAAAAGAAAAATATATCAAATATGTCTGACACTCTAGGAACCATGAGGCATACATCACCTG
Organism: Tenualosa thibaudeaui; assembly: GCA_027481765.1. Classification (NCBI taxonomy): domain Eukaryota; kingdom Metazoa; phylum Chordata; class Actinopteri; order Clupeiformes; family Clupeidae; genus Tenualosa; species Tenualosa thibaudeaui. Next base: position 6,171,000 of record JAIFZK010000130.1, on the reverse strand, counting down.
CAGCTACAGCAGTCAGCAAAGTGCAAAATAAATGAACATCAGAAAGGGTAACTAAACGAGCAAGATCTTTGCAAAAGTGGATCACTCAGTATTTTTATTAATTTCATGTGCTGTTTTTCCTTTGTCTGTGTTCTATTTGTGTTTCCCCCGAGGCATCATAGAGACATGGAGAACTTATATATTTTGGTAAAGCAATCTAATGCATCTCAAGGATTAATAGATGTTTGGCAGTCGGTGTGTGTGTGTGTGCGTGTGTGTATGTATGTGTGTGTGTGTTTATGTCTGAGAACGAGAGAGTTTGCAGCGACAAAAGGGTGGAGGAAATGCACACAGTCAACAAAACCTCTGTCTGGGTCCAAAACTGTGTGTTGGGGGTCTTTATCTTGGCCGCCCATGCGGAAATGCTAATGAGCGTGTTGGGATCCAGAGAGGGCGTCTATTCATCTTCACCTCGGCCTGCCCGACATTAACACATAATCCCAACCCAACGCCCCACCGGCCGCCACCAGACGCCGCAGACAGCAGGCATGGAAAAAGGCCACTTTGAAGGCAAAAAAAAAATCTCTTCCCCCCTCCTTTTTTAAAAGGAGACAGGCTGATTATTTAACATTCTTCTCAAAATCTCCATCTGCTACTGAGTTGAATGCGTTTTTTCCCCTCAGTCCTCAGCTCTCACCTCTGTGCCTTAGATTCTCTCTCTTTCTCTCCCCCCTCTCCCTTTTTGTTCTCTCTCTCTCTCTCTCTCTCTCTCTCTCTCTCTCGCATTCTACTCTTCTCGTTCACCAGCTCTTCAATCAGACTAATTCCTTTTCCCTAGTGATGGATCATTTCATTCCCTCCTCGTTTTCTCTGCTCATTGCTCTCTCTCTCTTTCTCTCTCTCTCTCTGTGTCTCACACACATACACACACACACACACACACACACACACACACACACACAAACACACTCACAATACCCCCCACTTCCACCCCAGGGCCAGAACCTGAGCCAGGGTCCATCCTGCTTTAAACACCTTCTATCCATCAGGCCCCAGAAGGCTTTTCTCCTGCAACCCCTCCTTTTCTCAGCCTCTTCCTGTCATTTATTCCTATTCTCTCCCTTTATTCCTCTCTTTTCATACCTTAACCTCTTTCTCTCCTGCTCCATTGCTCTCTTTCTTTCTTTGATTCTTTCTTTCTTTCTTTCTTACAATCTCCTTCTCTGTCTTCTCTCTTCAGCAGTCATCAGGATGAGAAATGGAAGGGGTTAGATGGGTCTATTTTCACCCCCCATCCCACCTCCTCTCAGCCCCTCCAAAGTCTGCTGGCGCTCCTAAGCCGCCCCAGGTGACAATGCTAAATACCGCTAGATCAGGGGGGAGTGAATCATCTTGCCATTTGTTTTATAAATGACTCCTGCCCGCTCCTGTTTCATTCAATCACTGACTGAGTCTGTATGTGTGTGTGTGTGTGTGTGTGTGTCTGTGTGTGTATGTGTGTGTGTATGTGGGCATGTATGTGTATGTGTGTTTGTTCATTTGAGAGGTGTACTTGTTGCTATTATAACCACTGTGTCAAATTAGATTACAAGGTAAGTCTATGCTTACATGATTATACATATATACATTTCATTATAAAGGCAAAATTTGAAGGAATTGAATATCAAAGGAAGTGTGAGTGAGTGTGTGTGTGTGTGTGTGTGTATGAGTGTGCATGTGGGGGTGCCCACCTACAGATACACCAATTACTTGCTGCAGGGTCTTTGTGCATGCTGGATGCATTTTACAAGGCTCTGTAGGACCTGATGGGTGTGTGTGTGTGTGTGTGCGTGCGTATGTGTGTGTGAGTGATGAGCTCTGTCCTCGGCAGCCTCGGCTCCCAGAGATAGATCCATCACACCTCTCTAATGTCTTAAACAGCACTGAGCTGGGCTACACCACCACCACCACCACCACCACCACCCCACTCTAAAACTGGGCTTCACTCCAACATGGACTAAATGCTATCACAACCTAGGGGTGACAAACTAATGTAAACACACCAGTTTAAACGAAAACGACAGAATTATACAGTCTTACTGGAGGGTGACATAAATAGAGAGAGAGAGAGAGATTCAGGAAGAAGATAAACACAGAATAAAAAAGAACAAAGGACAAGTCATTGGGAAGAGGGGAAAAAAAGAAGACAAGAAAAACTTTGGGTAGGGCACCAAATAGCAAATATAGCGGGGCCTCTGAATGCGTGCACTGCTGAGGAAGTTAAGTGACTGGACAGCTGAGTGGAAGAGCAAATAAGGGAAAAGATTGTGGTGGCTGCTTGGCATCAGGGCGCTCACTGTTTGAATTGCAACCCCCTTACGAGAACACACACACACACACACACAAACACGCACACACATTTTTTGGGGCTTGCCAGGGCCAGTTTCCACTCACGGTGCAATTACTTTGCTTGATTTCAGCAGCAGTGGAGGTGCGCTAATTAGCGAGTTGGAAGTGTGTGGGAGGGTAACAGAACCCCCTTGGGCAGGGGACAGGTACATTTGTAGGGTGTGTGTGTGTGTGTGTGCATGTGTGTGTTGGGGTGTGGGGGTTAGCAGTTAAGCAAGGTGGATAACCACCTGAGGTTTCTGCTAAGTGTTGTTTTCGCCACGCCAAACCACTATGCGTGTGTGTGTGTGTGTGTGTGTGCTCTTATCCCCTGCTATGGCAACAGAGATGTAAACAGACATCAGCAAAGCTTGTGAAGTGACATGATCTCTAAAGCACTGCACTGCATTTGAAACTCCTCTTTAGGGTTAGAGGGAATACCAACTCTATCATCGACAGAATGCAGATATTACAATGCAAGTGAGAGAGTTAAAGTATGAAGTACACCTCTCAGCTGACTAATAGTCAATCTTCCATGTTTACACCAAGTACATATGGAGGCATAAACTATGTACTCTGATGGGATCTGGAGGATAGCAGCATTAGAGGACACAAAGACTTTCCTCTGACCAGTGATGGGGAAGTTGGCCCAGATTGCTCCTCAAGGATCAGGCGGGCCTGCTGTGATGTCTGGCTGGGTGCCTGGGGCCCTGGGACTGGGTCTGCCAGTGGTGTGGCATGAGTGTGTGGAAGTAGGGGTGACGTGATGTGCACTTTTGTTCTCTGCGTTAAGATGGACGCATGGCTGTCCCCATCGTGAACCAAACTCTGTGTGTTGCTGCTATGACTACACACTGCTGGTGTTGGGTGTGTGTGTGTGTGTGTGTGTGTGTGTGTGTGTGTGTGTGTGTGTGTGTGTGCATGATCAAACAAACATGCTCTTGGCACTGCATTGCATTGGCCGTGCTCCCCATTGCTGCCAAGACACACACACAGAGCACTCTTGCTCTGGGAGTTACGGAGAAGCCACAGTCCCTTCAGGACTCACTGTATAAATAAACACACCCTGACGGCGAGCGTTGTCTCTCCCTCTCTCAACCGACTCCACCGAGCACCAGAACCATCGAGAGAGAGGATAGCCAGGAGGAACTGAGACAGAGTAAAACAGAGAGAGAGAAAGAGAGTCACGACATCTTTACATCAGGTTTTCCCTGGGCAAGGAACTCAACTGTGGAAAGGGGCGACAGCTGGCAAGAGGACGGCAGAGTCATGAACATCCTTCTCCTGCTATCCTTCGCTTCTCTCAAAAGCGTTATTAGGCAATACGTTCCCGTTAATTGAATTGTGGCTGCACTGGTGCAGAGGAGGGAGAGAGAGAGAGAGAGAGAGAAAAGAGAAAGAGAGAGAGAGAGAAAGGGAGAGGAAACTCCCATCTCTTCTCTCAGCCAAGGCGTTTTCTCATTAGTGCCGCAGATTCTTGGCGTTACCTAATGAGCAATAATAACACTCCTCCAACACAACCACCATTAGAGCGAGTTAGAGAGAGAGGGATGCCGGCTGATGACCTCAGCCCTGTAATTGCCTTGCCCACACTTGTTAAGGGGGGAAAGCAATAAAAAGACAATAACGCAGCAGAAATGTCGAGAGACGAAGAGAGAGACAGGGAGAGAGACACTTCACACTTCTCGAACGCTAAGGAAGACGACTGGAAGCACTAAGCAGCATTAGGAGACAGAAACTTTGATCTCCTTGCCGAACCAAATGAAAGGCTCTACTGCTCTGAGGCTCAAGTGAGGTGAGGAGTTGAAGTCAGCTGACGGAGCGAAAACCAGTCAGGCCGTGTTCTCTCCGGTTCCGTCAACTCTGTCATCCGTTCAGCTTTCACTCTGCCGCCACCCTCATCTGAGCCGGGAGCTGAGCCGTGACTAGCTGGCACCATTGCCATCGCTGCGCCGTTTCTGTTCTCATTCATTACGCATTCAATCTCTTCTCTTGGAGACTTGTTTGCTCAGACAACGACCTCGGCAGTGAATCAGCCCTGCCCTCTGCATCGCCCCCGCTGGTACTGTCAGAAATATGAGGAATGCACCCTGTTTGGGCATGACTGAAAGGCTAAAGACCTGGGAACAAAGCTGGGACATTGACCCTGGATAGGTGTGTGTGTGTGTGTGTGTGTGTGTGTGTGTGTGTGTGTGTGTGTGTGTGTGTGTGTGTGTGTGTGTGTGTGTCATAAGTCAGGGTGAGGTTGCATTCTGTCATTGGTTTTCCATGTTACAACTAGCCGTGCACTGGGCGGAGGCTCAAAAAAAACAGAATGGGTGAGAGTCTCCCACAGAGCTGGTTAAAAGAGGGTCACTTAGGTCTGACAAAAAAAACCCTTTTGATCTCCCAACTTTGACATTTTGCTCTTAAGGTTAAAAAAAGAGACAGCCTTGTGAAAACGTGACAACGTAAAAAAAAAAAAAAAAAAAAAAAACGCAGTATTCTCAGTATTCATGGATTTTTTTTTTTGATTTCTTCTCATCTGTCTGCCAGCACAGCTCTTTAAAGGTGAGCTGACATGAGATGAGTTGCAGGGGTTGAAGCAATGGGAGGATGAAAAGGGAAGCTAAAGGAGACGCTGGTCTCTTTCATGTGCCTGCGCCTGTCCTGGGGGTAGCGAGTCTGCCGTAAACAACACTCCGCCATCAGCTGCCTCCGCCGGCAGCCTCCTCGCACCTGACAACAGCCTCAACGCCTCGGCGCTGTCTGCGCCTCCGCTCCGCTTTCTGATTGGCCCGTGCTGCTGCAAGCTGGCAGGGCAATCGTTAATTAAATTCCTCCTGTTTTTCATGGGACAAAACGTTGTCTTTTGTGAGAACAGAGCCCGACCTGATCTGCAGCACTAAAAGGTGTGTGTGTGTGTGTGTGTGTGTGTGTGTGTGTATAACAGAGAGAGAGTGTGTGTGAGTAGATAAAAAGCCTCTAGGAGCAGAGTGGGGTTGAGGGCAAGAAAAAAAAAGAAGCCTTTTTTGTTGGCAACCACATTTGCATACTTCAGCAAATGTGTCTCACAGATTTTTCTGTGGCGAGCAGCAGCAGGCTGAAGTCAAACACAACGTGGCGAGTGCAACGTGTTAAACTCTTCAGATTGGCCCCCTTCAAAGCGCCCACGATCCTGCTCCGGCGGGCACAAAGCGCCAGCTAAAACAAACAGCGAGGCCGCTCGGCTGGGCAGAGCTGAGTGTGCAACCGTAATTGTTCCCGGGGCGCGAAGCCCGACACCCACGAGCAGGAGCTGTCACGCACACACACTCCTTCCTTCACAGCAGTGGAGACTCTCAAGAGGAGGACCTCCACTGTGTTTCACACTCACCAATCCTTCAGACTGATCCAGGGTCAGTTAAAAGTTTGTTCTTTCATATGGCTCATGCTAAACATTCACATGCATCATCTCCATGAGTCTGGATGAAGGCTCCAGAGGTGAAGATTATAACAACGAGACTGTCCAGGCCTCTCAAGGTCGAAGGTGACAGGTTGGCGAAAGTGGACATTAAGTGCCCAGCTTGCAGGTCAGGTGCTAGCTAGCCAAAGCTCCTCTAGCAAAAGGCACGTCTGCTACTCCAAGGAACACAGACACAACATGAGGAAGTAAAAGATATTTCCTGCTGAGATTGCTTTTTGTCTATCCCCTCCTCTTCCTCCTTCTCTCCCCCCCTCTCCTCTCCTCCCCTCTCTCTCACCCTCCCTTCTTCACACCATCATTAAGTAGGAGAGACACTGTAACGACTTTGCAGTGCACACTGGCATGCTTTCTGACTGTACTCACTTGAAAAAACACCACTCTGGAGATCAATAGGTATTAACTACCACTCTCTCTCTCTCTCTCCTCACCGCTCTCCAACACAGCACAGAACACTGACCAAATGCATTTAACATACAAACAATACCACCAGCCACAAGCAAAACCACCATCACCCCCCCCGCACACACACACACACACACACACACACACACACACACACACACACACACACACACACAAACTGCTGCTGGTCTGGACAAACAAGTGAGAGGACCACTATTGTGAGCGAGTGGCCACAGCAGTCAGTACAATGGGATCATAAATCAGGCTGGGAGCCAGACTGGACCAGTGTGGTCGATGGTGAGGAGGCCATTGAATCCCATTTAGGGATTTATGGGCTGCTTACACTAGGAACATTGTGGTAGCCAAAGAACAAAGACGGAACAACTACTGTAGATAAGATGAGACAGAACACAAGTGGTCTGTGAAACAGTGAACAAACTGCACGACAGCAATGTTTGCAAAGAGGTGAATGAGGGAGGAAGAGAGACAGATAGGGAGCCAGTGAGAGAGAGAGAAAGGGAGAGAGAGAGGGAGAGAGAAAGACAGACGTGATGTGAAGAGAAGGGAAGTACAGATAGCATAGACCCTCTCTCTTAGATTGGAGCTGAAAAACTTGGGCCAAACTGAGCTAAATCTGGCCCTTTGCCGTCCAGCTGGGCTGATGAAAACCAATAAGTGTTATCTGGAAGGAGGTGAATGAGAAGGGGGGTTAGTGTTTTTCAGCTCCAGCTGTTGAAATGTACAGTCTGAGAAAACAGCCCCTCTTAATTTCTTTCATTTGCATTTTATGACTGCAAGAACGGTGGAGACCTGCTGCTCGGCCTCGTGGGATACATCTGAGGGGGACATTTGCCGGCTGGTGGGTGTGAGGTGTACCCAATGATGGCGGTTTAACAGCCCCCCTGACTTCCATTTGCCCTGTTGGGGGACTGGAAGCCCACTGGGTGAGGAAGGGAAGGGAGATCCGGGGGAGAGCGGGGGGCCAGCTGTATTGCTTCCCCAGTGGCCCATCTGGAGACTGCAAGCCGGGATCAAACTGCCACCACTAGTCCTCACTAATGGAGCAGAGAGGTGTGTGTGTGCGTGTGTGTGTATGTGTATGTGTACGGCATGTGTATAGCATGTGTGTGTCTATGTGATGGTGTCCATCTGGCTGTGTGGTTGTGCACATGTCAGTTTGTGTAGGTGTGTTTGTGTGTGTGTGTGTGTGTGTGTGTGTTCGTGTACACATGTGTATGTGTGTATATGTGCGTGCACTGAAACAACACCGCTATACAGACCAACCTCAGACCCCCGTCCACATCCGTTCCTTCGTTCCGCACGCCGTTTTAAATTAAGCCAATTAAGCTGATTTTCCACCCTTTATTTTCTCTTCAACCACTCAAGAATGCCACCCCTCAGTCCCACCCCCCTTACTCACACACACACACACACACACACACACACACACACACACACTCCTTCTCCTCACTTCACTCGCTCCAGGCAGGGCTTAAACACACATGGTGTGGACTCCCCCAGAACAAATATTAACTCCACTCATGATCAGGATCTTGGGGTGTGTAGGAGAGAGTGTGTTTTGGGGAGCTCTGAGCACATGTAGGAAATCCTGTTAAGAGCATTAACCAAAGGACCCAGTGTTCCCCTGCAACGAGTCCCCCCCCCCGCCCCCCCACCCACTCCCCTATGGGTCTGTGAGCCCCAAACTTCCATCTCTCTCTTACCTAGGCAGTGAGAATAATGCCTCCCTATGGAGACTGCAGAGGGTCTTGATTTTTAAGATAACAACTCTGGTTGGACTTGCAGCTGAAGTTAATTTTGTAACATTGACAGATGAAGGATGTGTGTGTGCATGTGCGTGTGTGCGTGCGTGTGTGTGTGTGTGAGTGAGTAAAGGACTGCAAGGATGTGGACAGACAGAAGGAGAGACATGGAGAGAGAGTGATAGAATAAAAAAAGGAGTGAGAAAGAGAGAGAGAGAGAGAGAGAGAGAGAGAGAGAGAGAGGAAAGTAAATATATTGAGTTTTTGAACTTACCTATTAGGTCATCAAGGCAGATGTGGTGTAGCAAGTCACATGAAAAAGAGAAAGAAAAAAGAACAGAGTCAGAACAGTAGACACAGTGTCCATTTAAACGCCTTAACTCAGATCTCTGGCACTATATAGTACTATATAGGTAAGAGGAGCTTTTGCTGTATAAGTTCAAAGAGTTGTGGCATCTAATATGACTCCAGTCTGGGTGCAGCCATGTTGAGACACACACTGAGGTCCAACACAGAGACCTGTGAACTCACAGCTAAGCTCAGTTCAGCTCAGAGGAGGCCTGACCTCACTCCATGGACCCCCTCACCTCCATTTCATTATCACTTGCCCACACACACACACACACCATCATCTTCACACTGCCTCACGCCCACCCAATCCCTGCTCCCAGCTGCTTAATCCCCCTGACCTGTGACCTGGGGAAATTCACTTTCTCAACCTTGACCAATTTCTTTCTTTTCTTTTTTCTCTATCTGCCTCTCTCACTCCTCCTCTTCTTTTGCTCTTTCTTTTCTCTCCATTTCTTTTCTTTTCTCCACAAATGCCTCACGGACAGCCCATTATCATTCCATTTGGAGCGGAGGTGGAGGGGAAAAACAATTGGGATTCCCGTGGACAGACATGCACTCCAGGGCTCAACCTGAGTGGATGTGTGGGTGGTGTGTGTGTGTGTGTGTGTGTGTGGTGGTGGTGGTGGTGGTGGTGGGATATCCAAGGTCGCCACCGGGTTTGCTGAAGCCAACTGTGCTGAGCCCTGATAGAGGCATTTAAATCCAGCCTCTGTAAAAAATCCCCCCCCCCACACACACACACACACACACATACAGAAACGAAGAACACATACTCAGACACGGTGCAACAGTCCGTCTGAATGTGTGCTTCCAATGAAAAACAAATTGCTAAAGAGATAGCAGAGAGTTGGCAACCACATCCAAATGGAGGGCTGCAATCTGGGGGGACTTCAAGAAGAGAGCGCAGAGCGTGAGACTGCAGCACTGTCTCTATTCAGCACGATATAGCGAGAGTAGAGGTAAAGATTCCCTCGAGAGGACGCCTCAGTGGCTCCCATCATCAGCGCCTAAATAAGGCAGGCACCTGCATTTGCCAGTGAACAACCTCATTTCGGGTCTCTAAGTCTGATCACCTTGGAGATGCTCCGCGCAGAAGATAATCGCACACATTTACCCCGATTCTCCTCGTTTTGCCTTCCAGCGCACAGGGGGAAACAGAACACCAGTGAGAAAAAGTGTAATCATAAAGAGAAAGCGAGGGAGGGAGGGAGAGAGAGAGAGAGAGATTTGCATTTTTTCTTTAGAACAGAGCTGTGCGATAAACGACTGCAGGGCCGTGTCAATGGCCTGAAACTGTCAGCGGCAATCAGGGTATAGACACTCTGTAAGTGCTAGCATTACCCCCATCGCTGGAGGCGAGAGAGTTGCTAAAGAGAAGCTAATCCTGCATAACTTTCCCTCTCTTTTTCTCTTTTCTTTCTCTCTTTCTCTCTCTCTCTCTCTGTCATGACCTCTCCTTCTGTTACTAGGATCACCCATTGTGCAGCTCTGATTGCGCCTTTGGAAAAAAAAAAAAAAGGCTGCTCTGAAATGAGTCCCTCCTGATGCTAAGGGGGAATTACATCGGAGAAAGTCGGCAGTTTTAACTTTCAAGGTAATTTTTTTCCCCCCTCATACTTCCAAAAATAATTTATGTGAATTTTTTTTTTCTTTTGCTTTTTCTTCTTCCCTCTTCACTAAGAAAAATACCATACGTCAAAAACACACTTCACGACTTCCCCTTCTGAGGGGAGAGAGATTTGTCAAGGACTGGGCAGTGAGTTGAAGTAGCTGGCTCTCAAAATAACCTGTACGGCCTAATCATGGGTGCCAGAAATGTTTTATTAGGACAGGGCTTTGCTTTGGCCGCTGGAGGACTGCCGCTGGAGGAGGCACAGTTGCGGTGCGGCTTTATGACGCTGGCTATGCTAGGCCGCTCATTATAGCCACCATGCCGCGGGGAGCTACAGCACATGAAAATCACCACTGAAAAGCAATGTGTTCATGCGCCCATGCACAGAACACACACACACACATACTGTACATACATACATACATACATACATATAATAGACACCTAAAATATGAACACACACATACAGCATACTATAAGGCATATTTTAAGCATTAAAACACACAGGACATCCTATACAGATAAACACACAGGCAAAAAGACAGGTATGTATGTCCACACACACACACACACAATTTTGCAGCCATAAACTTTGTCTGTTCAGCAGTTTGCTTGTTGCTTACGCACCCTTACTGCCAATCACTCTGGAGCCAAGCATCTGGGAGGAGCGGAGACAAGTGCAAGCTGCTCAGCAGGCCCCGCCAACAAATGAGCCAGAGACACCAGAAGAATATTAACAACAAAGCTAAAGACAATGACAGACCAAGAACAGTATGAGCTGTGTGTGTGTGTATGTGTGTGTGTGTGTGTGTGTGCGTGTGTGTGTGTTTTTGGGGGGCAGCACCAAATCCCACCCTTGGGGCTCATCCTGTTGCAGATCAAAGCTGCAGTGGGGGTGCCTTTGTTGTGACACCGCTGCCTCTCCCCCCTGTCTGTGAACTTTGACCCTGGGGGCAGCGGGGGCCCTTTGCAACTCCCACATCCCTGCTGCATCCCCTTTGTGTACACACACACACACACACCCACGGAATGGGCACTGCCACAGACGGCGTGCTCTCACATCTTTAATTCATGGAGTTCATTACCAGTGGCCCCCTCACCTCAAAACACACACACACACACCACAAACCTTCTCCTATCCTGATGCTATCACCCTTGGGGCGGGTATATGTGTGATCTGGAGAAGTAGGAGGATGAGAAACACACACACACACAAACACACACACACCAAATCACCCGTTTCCAGTGCAGGGAGCAATAAGATCAAGGGCCATGTTTTGTGGTCACTTTAGACATCCTACATGGAGAGAGGCCATTGCAGAGATTCATTAGGTCATTTCAGCACCTGCAGAGCTGCTTTTAGGGTAGTAACATTGCAACTCAGAGCCAACAGGTCATGAGCAGACACTTTAATTGTGTGTGTCTGTGTGTGTGCATACAATGCACACAGATGCAGTGTAAGAAGCAAGTTGGAGAAGGTCAGGGCAAGGTGATTGTAATCGGCAGAGACACATTGATCGGACGGCAGACACTCTGGCATCACCAGCGGCACTTGGAGGAGCTGGATTGGCCCAGAGCGCTGCATTGCTCCAGGAGCACCAGAGCCACACCGCTAACCACCACCGCTGCGTCACGTCACCGACTGGGCACCTGTCAATGGACACCGACCAATCAATGACCAGGCACAGGCTAATGACAGACCTGCATGTCGCCTGCTCTCATGAGAATGCCAATTACGGTGAATGGTGCACAGGCGGGGACCTGGTTTGACCAATCAGCACAGTGGCAGCAGAGTGGGGACAAAGAGCAATGTGTGTGTGTATGTGTATGTATATGTGTGTGTGTGTGTGTGTGTGTGTGTGTGTGTGTGTGTGTGTGTGTGTGTGTGTGTGTGTGAGAGAGAGAGAGAGATAGAGAGAAAGAGGGAGAAAGAGACTAGTAGTGAAGAGATGCGCTAATACTAGTTTCTGTCATATGTAAACTAGAATCAGTTCATGCAATGCGGATTCTTTATGGACAAAGTGGGTGAAGAAAAAAGGAAATCTGTGGAAACTGCACTGACAGAGATGGGGATAAATGGGAAACTGTGCCTTCGTGTAGGAAATCACTTTCACAGTGCACGTCTTAGTGCTGTGATATTTATGCAAATGCCATACATTCACCTCATAGCCTGTCTTCTACTGAGTGCGATAAAAGAAACAAATGAATTCCAACTATCTCGCTGTACTAACAAGCTGTAGGGACATTTGCAAGATAATTTTTTGGGGTAGAGACAAAACACAGGGAGGAAAATACAACGTGACCCGCCTTTCCAGAAAAAAGAGGAGAAAAAAAATAGTCTTGGTCATTGTGCGAGTGAACTTTGCAAGCAAAGAGTGGGTGTCGCCTTGAAGCGAGTGAAAAAACGCTGTGATGTAATCTTAGCCTTCATCACATTTCCTCTGACAATTAATCCCCCCCCCCCAATCTTCCTTACTAATGAAGCCCTGTGTTCAGAGGCAATGGGCTGTGTTGTGCTTGCTTAGGCATTTCTTTTGCGACTGGGGCTGGGATTTGTTCATTCGTTCGTTGGGTTTGTTCATTCGTTGGGTTTGTTCGCTGGCAAGGCCCTGTGCGTGTGCCAGTGCTGCACCATAATTATTTCCCCCCGCCGCTGCCCTGGTGTTATTTCTCTGCCGTCATGTCCCTGCCAAGCAAACACACACACACACACACTGGGCATTTGCAGCAGAGACTGCGAGGGCGAGAGAGAGAGAGAAAGGGAGAAAGAGCGAGAGAGAGAGAAAGGGAGAAAGAGAGAGAGAGAGAGAGAGAGAAAGGGAGAGAGAGAAAGAGAGAGAGAGAAAGGGAGAAAGGAAGAAAGTGAGAGAGAGAGAGAGAGAGAGAAATGCCGTGGCCACGCTGTGGCTCTTGGCCTAGACCTTAGTACCCCAGGAGACTCTTTCTTTCTTTCTTTCTTTCTTTTTCTCTCTCTAGCCTTTCCCTTCCTCTCTCTTTTTCTTGTTCCTTTCTTTCTTATTCCCCTCTTTTCATCTTTCTCTCTACGTTCCTGATTCTTTTCATCTCTCTCCAGCTCTCTGTCTCTCCTTCTTCCTCCATTACACCCCCCGCACCATTTCCTTCACCTCCACTGAGAAGAAACACACTTTTTTTCATCCGTCCTTTTACCCACCCTCTCTCTCTCTTTCTCTCTCTCTCCCCATCTTGACACGACTCAGAGGATATGCCTGTGGCTGTGTTCCTATACTGGCCAACACATCCATTAACCAGCTTCAGTGGGGTAAGACACAAGCAGACACAGGGGCTAATCGTTTGCACGCAGAAAAAAAAAAAACAGACACATAAATACACACACACACACACACAAACACATACTCTAAGAGCATGCATCGTTCATTCTGGATTAAAGAACCTCTCAAGGCCACTGGAAACAAAGAACGGCATTGTAGCTTTGCGGTATAGCAGGCAATAGACCAGCATTAGTCAGACAACGTATTCATTTACACTGAGGGGACCAGACTCAAACAGAGATAGAGTGTGACATGACTGATTGCAAATGAAAGAAAAGGAAACGGAACATTTTAGGGGTAAAGCAAAAGACAGCATATGCCCGCATGCCCCCTGTGCATATCTACATATCTATTTGTGAACAAAGGCAGTTTTGTGGCTTCTACCTAGAATGCCTGATATTGCTGGGATGCATCTAAAATGGCAGTTCAAAAGCGTAGCTCTAGACAGCAACTACATTAGATATCAATATTCCAGTCATTAGGATGAACTTAGACCTGCCAGAGAATAAAAGAACAAAGGGAACAAATGAATGGCATATGTATCCAGCAGCACAGTAATGGGCTTGCCATGACCTTAAAGTCATTACCATTATCAATGGCCCTCTCTTGCCCTTTGCGTCTTTCTTTCTATTAAAACATCTCTTTATTACAACTGACAGAGAGAGAATGATTGTGTGTGTGTGTGTCTGTGTGTCTGTGTGTATGTGTGTGTGTGTGTGTGTGTGTGCGCGTGCGTGTGAGGGTCAAAGGTGAATCGGTTGACATGCAGAGGACAAAGGCATGACAGTTATGGGGGAGTTTTGTATCAGTCTGCTGTCGATATGCTCACGGTGTGAGGATGAGTTATGTGGAAGGGCAAATGTCTCAGAGTGGACCTCCAACAAAAGGGAGCACTATTATGGCAAACAAATCGAAGGATCTGTGTGTCTCTCTGTGGCATTTCAAGTGACATGGCATTAGCCAACTAGCTTACTGTATGTTTCGCCATTACAGAACAGGACAGGACATCACAAAAGAGAATTAAGGACTCAAAGATATATTGATGCTCCAGGATATATTGAAGGAACCAGGGGGACACGGATGTCCTTGCCTCTGTTCTTCATCTTAGTGGTATGATTTCAAAGCAGTAGAAAAAAAAAACAGCTTGCATGGTTGCTATGGTAACTGGTAGCCCCCACAAAGAAACAGGAGCCGGTGGGCCACAGGCCCAAAACCTTCAATTAGGCCCAGCCAGACTTCTCCTCTGCCGTGTACTTTCACACACCATCACATCGGAATGGGGCGGATCGGAAACTCAGTGAAGCGCAATTACAGGCCACCGTGACCAACCCCACCTATGGAGCCGCCACTGCGCTGAACTGAGCTGAGCTGAGCAGAGCCGAGTCCACACTGGGCTGGGGCAACTTCGCCTGGCCTTGGAGAGAAAGAAAGAGAGACAGAAAGAGAGAGAGAGGGAGAGAGAGAGAGACCGGGCTCTGGCACTAGGACTGGCACTGGACATACAGAGAGCGGTTAAAGACACGGGCATGTGGTGGTTGCGGTGCCCACACTGAGTGAGTGCCAGCCAGGCGCTGGAAGGCGACAAACGCCGGCAGGTCTTGGGTCTGGCACAAGAAACGGGCACTCGTGCCACAGCTGGAGGCTAAAAATGTGCAGCAGACAGATTACAGGAGCAGAGTCAGAAAGTGAACAGTGACTAACTGGAGGGAATAAAATGTGTGTGTGTGTGTTTGTGTGTGTGTTGGGGGGTGGGGGGGTGGGGGGGGGGGTTGCAGTAGAGGTGGGAACCTCCAGCATGAGACAGAAAACAGACTTACCATGTGTTCTGGTTCTGTTTTAAAACCTGGTGATTTTACAAATAAGCTCATCTCATCTAAGTGGCTGAGGATTTGTGCCAATTAAAACCTGCTGGTTTAGTGAATCGATGGAAATGTGCATTGAGGCTTTCACTTTCTGAAGCTGGATTTTTTTCACCTCTGAATGAACACCTGGAGACCAACATCTCAGTGCTTTCCATCCCATTCAACCCCCCCATAGCATAGCTTAGCTATGCATAGCTTTACTGCTGGAGGCTGTAGCAAAGATGGGGGTTCACAAGTACAGAAGACAATTACTTTGTGTGGGTTTGGACTTTTTCTTTGACAGAGAGAGAGAAAGAGAGAGAGAGAAAGAAAGAAAGAAAGAAAGAAAGAAAGAAAGAAAGAAAGAAAGAAAGAAAGAAAGGAAGAGAAAGCATGGTTGATGACTGTCACTTTGTCCCTTCAGGAGGATGCGGCTCCTGCTCGGTGGGAGACCTCCAGCTGCGTGTGCGTCTTTTGCATGGAAATGAAATAAAGAGCCATCAAAGAACAGATTTCACTCATTCCAAACCATTTGCCTTCCTCATGATGAGATGCCAGGGAAGAGGATGCGTGCACCGTGACAAGCGCTGGCAGGGAGTGGTTAACGTGTATGTGAGTTTGTGAACATGTGTGTGAGTGTGTGTGTGTGTGTGTGTGTGTGTGTGTGTGTGTGTGTGTGTGTGTGTGTGTGTGTGTGTGTGCACGTTTGTGTGTCTCTTCATGTGGCTGTGCATGCAAATGCGTGCATCTGTGATCATACCTCGCTGAGTTTGCAATTACACTGGCATATGAGCACCTCACGTCCCTGATGTGCATGTGCGTGTCTGACAATGTGTGTGTGTGTCTGTGTGTGTGTGTGTGTGTGTGTGTGTGTGTGTGTGTGTGGCTGGTTGAGGGGGTATTAGCCGGGCCTCACCGAAGCCCCCCTGTCCCTTGGAGGAAGCACTGAGCCCCCTTGAAGTAAGCTTACTCAGAAGGGATTAGCCAAGCCAATCTGCACTAATCGCAGATAAACGCTCCTCATTGCCATGCTCGCTGCTGACGGATCACGCTTCACACCGCAGTACACACCACACTACACCAAACACACCACGCTGCACTGAACCAATCAGAGCAGAACAGGACAGCCTCACAAGGCTCTAATGGGAATATTAACCAACATCAGATTATAATTCCATTTCAAAAAAGGTGTGTACACCATGTACAGACAAACAATTGCCAAAATCAATACTATCCAAGTGAAATTTGCTCATTAAATCACTCATATAAATCATTGCAATGGTGCTATACGTTGGTCCAAAAAGTCAGCTCACTAGCCTGCCAGATTGTGCACCTAAAAGTGCTCTAGAGTCTATTTTGAGCAGCGCTTGCTTCTCAAGAGTTTCCGGTGAGTTCTGCTGGAGTTGCAGCAGTGCCAGCTCAGGGCAGTGAGTGACTCCATCAAACCCAGGCAGGGCTTTGGTGACTGTCAGAAAAAAAAAAAAAAAGCAGACCAGTGCAAACAGGAGAGGGGTGTGGGGAGTGGAGTGAAGGGGCGCCTGGGGTGGCAGTCAGCTCTCATTCGCTCGCTCTCCACTCAGGATCCTGACATGTAGTAAGATACCACTGCAGTAACAAACAGCTGAGGAGGCACTGACTGGCAGCAGTGATACAATTGTGTGTGAGTATGTGTGTGTGTGGTGTGTGTGTGTGTGTGTGTGTGCATGTGTGTGTGTAAGCATGAGTGAGTATGCGTGTCAACATGTGTAAGTGAGTCCGTGTTGATGACCAGACCACCAGGTCTCTGTATACACTGTGCAGTTGGGCACAGGGACCTGCAGGCCAGAAGGATCAGGTGAGAGCTGTGAGAGCTGAGAGATTGGAAGCTTGTTACGCCTGTCCACCTGACACCAGACACTGGCCTGCCTGTCAATAATACACAGAGGCTTCAGGTTGACCCCCTACAAGTGTACCCTTCTCCACCACACACACACATACACACACACACTCAGGTTAAGCAGAGTGGGCCAAGGGTTGGCAAACCAATCAGCCCTGAGACTCTGATCCTCCACCCTGCCATGACACCTTTGGGTCTGCAAGAGGCTTGAGTCTGAGCCCTGTATTCTACTGAGGGCACACTACTCACTAGACACTGGAATTATAGAGATGGAGGGATGAGGAGGCAAGAGGAGAGGAAAGGAAAGGAGAGAGGAGAGGGGAGAGGAGAGGAAAGGGGAGAGGAGGGGGGAGAGGAGAGGAAAGGGGAGAGGAGAGGGGAGAGGAGAGGAGAGGAGAGGAGAGGAGAGGAAAGGAGAGAGGAGAGGAGAAGGGAGGGGAGGGGAGAGGAAAGTAATAACTGCAAACTCACAGGAGTCGCCCGCAGGTTTCTGCTTTGTCAGGGTTCCCGGTGGCGAACTGTGACTGACACTGACATCAATTCCTGCCCCTATCTGATGGAAGCAATCACACCCTGCGCATGCTGCGGCTCTATCTGGGGAAGGGATCTGGTGCAGGTGCTGGCAAAGACCCGCTGTTAGATCAAGCGATACCAGCCTAGGTTATTCAGAGTCAAACAAAAGCAGCACTCGCAGGTCGCTTTTGTGAATCGCTGTGAGCGGCTGCAGAGGACAAAGGCCCAGGTTTGCCTTTTTTGTTCCACAGGACCTGTTCAGCGAGCTCTGCACGGGGTCTGGCTACGCAAGGGTGTTTCTATTACTCGCTGGCAAAAGATCTGGGCTCCACAAACCAATGCATAAGTACAGAGAGAATAAAACCCAGAGAAAGGGGGTAGAGAGGGAGAGAGAGAGAGAGAGAGAGAGAAAAGGAAGGAGAGAGTCTAAAAACTTGCTGGCTTATTTCCAGGGACTCTATTCTTCTCAGACTTTCTCCCTCTCCAAACCAACATTTCGCATGGCCGTCTGCCAGACAGTAAGGCTTTATTATTTACTCTTTCTCTCCCTCCCACCCTTCCTCCCTCCCTCCTTCTCTATTTCCCTCTTTTCCTGCCTCTCTGCCATCCCTCTCCTCTGTTCTTTGTTTCTGTACTGTCTCTTACTGCTCACTCCCCTCCTTTTTAAAGTTCTACTTACTCCCTTTATTCAGTTTAGCCCCCATACACCCCTCCTCCTCTCTCTCTCTCTCTCTCTCTCTCTCTCTCATACAAACACACACACACACACACACACTGAAATTAGTTAGCAGCCTCTGACTCCTCTCATCTCCTCTCCCTCCCCTTTTCCTTCCCTCCATCCTTCTTCACCTCTCTCTCTCTATCCTTCTCTTTCCCGTGCTGAAAAACGCCCACTCTTTTCTCTGCCTCCTCTCTCTGGTCTCTCTACAGGGCTCAAGGTGAGGCCTCTGCCCAGCACCAAACCCCTTTGCTCTCTACCGCCCTGGCAGGGATGCAGGATGCAGAATTGCTAATGAGTGAACAACAGGTTAAAGAATGGCAGAAATAGATGTGAGGAAAAG
>JAIFZK010000130.1:6145000-6150000 GCA_027481765.1 Tenualosa thibaudeaui | reverse complement strand
AGACAGAGAGAGAGAGAGTGAGAGAGAGAGAGGAAAATGACCCACCAGCTAGCGTAATAAGCACACACCATAATCATGTTTGACAGTTTTAAGCTGGGTGCAGGAGCAGCAGCAATCGTATCTCAGCCAGCACTGCAATGGCTGCTTTTTTTTTTCTTGTTATCTTTAATCTCGCCTCTCCGTTGGAAAATCCCCTCTATGGAGCCCTACACCCCCTTACCCCCTTCCTCCTCTCTACCCCTCGGGTAGTGTGGAATACCCCAGAGACCCTCCACCCCCCTCATCCAGATTTGCCCTTGCTCTGACACTGGTTGCTAAAACCCTCACCCACTCCTCTCATCTGCCCCCCCCCCACTCCCTTCCTCATCTGTGCGTAGAGAGAGAAGGGCCAAGGGCAACAACAGGATGCCGAGACCCTTCTGTTGCACTGCTGTTAAATATTCACATTCTTGATGGGGAGAAAAGGGAGAGTGCATGTTTGTGTGTGTGTGCATGTGTGTCCATGTGTGTGTGTGTGTTTTGGAGGTCTCTGGGTGTCTCGGCTCTCTTGTGGCAGCGAGACCTCCTGAAGCTGGTTATGTGCATGGCAATGGACCCCGCCAACCCAAGAGCAGTGGCAGCAAAGGGAGTCTGGTACAGACTGCAGGCAAAGGGGAGTCTTTGTTGCTCTAAATCAGTCCCCATATACAGTTTGCTTAGAACCTTGACAATGGATAGAAGGAGATGAAGAAAGCATGTTTGAGCAAATAAACTGAGGATCACATACTCATACAGCACATCTACACTATGAACACACACACACACACGCACACACACACACACGCATGCACACACACGCACGCACATGCACACACACACAAAACAGGTAAGTGTTCACAGGTAAGTGACATTCACGCAAAGCTGCAAGTGACTGTACCACCTTGCCTGCTAAAATAGCAATGTGCTAAATGCCAAGGATCTTTCTACATGACAGAAGGGCAATGGAGCACCTGCCCACACACACACACACACACACACACACACATACACACACACACAGTTTTTTTGGCCGGTGTTGTAGAGAGGTGTGTGTGTGTGCGTGTGTGGATGTGTGTAGTTAGCAGGATGTCCCCTGAGGAGAAAGGGTAGGGGCAAGAGGAGAGAGGAGAAAGGAGAAAGAGAGAGAGAGGGGCAGGCGGCACACTGGGACCTGGGCAGGACAATGGCACAACAGGCCTGTTCATTAGTGTAGTGCCAGTGCCTCTGTAATGAGCTCTAATTGCCTGAGCATGGCACCAACCATACGGCAGTGGGCACAGCCGGGACACACACATGTGACGGAGAGAGGGAGGGGGGGGGACAGATGAAGTGGAAGGGCTAGAAAGATGGAGAGGTCATAGAGGTCATTGAGGAAGGCGGACTATCGGAGGCAAATGGGATTACTCTTGCTGAATATTCTAGTGCTGTGTCATGAAAATTTAATGAAAACAAAAACTATTGATTTCATATGACTTTAAGCACTAAATCAAGAGAATAAGATGGACAGAATAAGGCCAACAGCACAGAGAGAGGGAGAGCGAAAGAGAGAGAGAGAAAGGCTAAGTCTGCACCAAGGCAGGGGGCCCCACAGTGAGCATGGTGTCTCTCCTGTGGCTCCTGTGGTCAGGTGAGGAGAGGAAAACTGCCCACTATACATGTCAGACCCAACGAACGAGAGACGAAATCTGAAGCATCCTTCCCTGAACAGCCTGTTGCCTTTTCTCCTTCATTTGTATTGCCTCCTCTGCCCACAGCACCTTACGCTCTCAGATATTTATTTGATTAGCGTGATTACAGTAATTACCACAGACTGCCACTGTAAACTGCCACAAACCCTGTGATTTCATGCTTGTCAGCTTACGCAGCTAAACAGCAGGGAAAAGCTTGCAGAAATATGACTTTCAGGTCTCTCCATTCAAATAAACACAGACATTTAACATCACACCAGCAATAAAACCAGAAGAACTGTTAAATCAACCAATACATCAAGTTAGGATCCATTATCAGCTGTAAGCACAATGTAACTACATGATGTATGACATCAATTAAAAAGTATTGTATTTCATATCTATGTAGCAGCGCTCCCTATCAGCATTCTTACATGTGATTTGAATTCTTTGAAGTACCACTGGGCCCCTGTGTCCTTCCTATGAACAAATGTAAATATTGACACAGAAAATAAACATTGACATTCCACTGCAACATTCTTGCCCATGATCTGGGGCCACTTTCCCTCTATCCTGTCTATATGAGCTCTGGGGCAGAGGGAAGCGTGTGCAGGCTTTCAGCTTACCGCATGGGCTGATGTGTGCAGTGCGTTAGGCCACTGACTGGCCAGAAGAGGAAGCGGAGGAGACCATAAGGCAGACCCTGCAAACAGACCCCAACACCCAAGGGCTCAGGCTCACCCTCAGCTACCCACGGAGGACAGACTGCACTTGGTCAAAGGAGCCCCACAAACTGCCCGCTTAGACTGAGGTGGGGATTAGGCCGTCTGCCTCACAGCAGCGCTTTTACAGTATTAATAGTGATATATACACACACACTTGTGTGTGCACACCTATACACCTTCACACAAATGCACAAACACACACTCTCTCATACCCACACACTGATATTATCACAACAATGTAACAACACAGTGGAACACGTGCACATACAAGCTCCTTATCTGTCCAACTGTATCTCAATGTAACTGCTGGAGGTCTGCCAGCTGCATGCAGGTGACAATGGGCTTCCTTCAGTCTCTCTAGAGGCCCTGGTCCTCTGACTACACTTTCTGTGACCCCATGAGTCCTGTCAGATGTCAGATGAACACACACACACACACACACACACACACACACACATACACACACACGAACACACACACCATGATGTGCACATATATACAATTGCTCAAACTTCCTGTTTAAAACTGCACATCTGCATTGTACACTCACTCCATGTTTTGGCACGTGGTAGATTACACTCTGCCCTGTTTACAGTTTACATTTTTAAGAACTTAAATATTCCCGCAGCTGTGCAGTAGCAGCTTACATTCCACAATATGCCAATGCCACGCGGGATTAAACATTTTGTCAGTTTCCAAACGGCAGGCCTCTTAATGTAATTAGAACACAATTGGAGGATGTGCAGAAATGATGCAATCTAATGGAGGGTATTTGAAAGGCCTAAACAAGATGGCATAATCTCAGTTGAGGATGGGAGGAGTGGAGGGATGGAGGGAAAGAGTGGGAGGGGTAGAGGGATGGAGGGGCGTGGAGAGAGAGAGGGATAAAGGGTTCCATTGAAGGATGGAATGAAAAAAGGGAGGGTGGAAGAGATATACATGGAGTAGATGGAGAAAAGGGCATGAGAGAGAGAGAGAGAGTGAGAGAAAGAGAAAGAGAGAAAGTGAGAAAAAGAGAAGGTTGAGGCAAGGCAAGGCCTGGTAAACAGCAGTGGGCTCTCGACTAATCAGCTCCTGCAACCACCCCTGGGGAGACCCAGCCAATACACGCCAGCTAGGCCCTTCCTGAGCCCTCTGACTGTCTCACACACACACACACACACACACACACACATGCACATATACACCTCCCCCACAGCCCCTCTGGTACTGCCTGTGCCCTGGTAAGCATATTGTCATTAAAGAGCACAGCATGGTGAGGGAGCGGATAATACCCTAGTGCTGTCTCTCAAGTGGCCCCGCACTAGCACTCAGAGCACTTTACACACACACACATACGCACGCACACACAAACACACACACACACACACACACACACACACACACACACACACACACACACACACGCACATACACGTGCACACACACACACTCATGCACATTACTGCAGGTTTAGTGATATACCCTTTGATATACAACTCAAGTGTGCGTGCGCACAAACACACACACCCCCACACACCATGTAAACACATGTTAAAAAAGTGATATATGAAGATTAACAAAGAAGAAAAAACAAGGCCAGATTTGGGATTAGTCACTTTTTTCCCTTTTTCTATGAGACAGATGCTGAGGTGGATTAGGCATAATTTAGCTTGAAACATTACACACAAACTAGATCCTCTGTCTTGCTGGGAGCCAACAGAAGAGCCAACAGAAGGTTTCTTGTCTTTTACGCGGAGGCTTTATTTCAGCTTGGACTACAGCAATACAGTCACTTCTCTAGTCTGAGAACACAGCAATGCAAAATGGCCAAGATCTCAATCTCATATAGACAAGAAAAAAAACACACAAGCAAATGTAAGGCAAGGATGCAATCAGTATGTGTATCTCTCTCTCTCTCTCTCTCTCTCTCTCTCTCTTTCTCTCTCTCCATCTTATCTGTCCTTCTTCCCCTCCCTTGCTTTCACCCTTTCTCTCTTGATGGGTGTTTTGGTGGCAGAGCCTGGGTGGTCTAGGGAGACGGAGCACTACAGCAGGCTGGGGAGGGTGCTCCAGGTTGGGGAAGGGGAGGAGGAGAGCACAGCCCCTCTCTCTCTCTCTGTTTCCAGCAGATGGGCTATTGTCTTGTCTATTTGGAGGGGGTCTCTGGGACAGGGTGCTATGGGTATTTTTTTTCCTGATGAATCCATGTGTGTGTGTGTAAGACACAGAGAGGGACAAGGGGGCCTCTCTTTATGCCCAAGCTCTCCTCCACCCCTCCGCTGCCCTGCTCCCTCGTCCCTCCTCCTCCTCCTCTTCCGCCTTTTTACTTCACCCATGTTTGCATGCCCCTTCTCTGTGTCGTCCACTTTTGTTGCCCCCTTCACTGTCAAAACACCAGCGTTTCTCCTCCACTTGTCCCCTTTTCACTCTCGGTCACTTTTCATTCATTCTTTAGCCAGACAATTGTTGCATAGACAGCATGTCAAGGGTTCTGGGCTGCAATAGAAAGGCGAGTGCTGACTTTCCCCTCTTGTACTGGGAGTGCATGTCTCCTACTGTGGGGTTGGGGACAGAGCATAGCAGGTTGGGTCTCACTCATTCACACACA
>JAIFZK010000130.1:5867500-6142500 GCA_027481765.1 Tenualosa thibaudeaui | reverse complement strand
CTCTCGCTCTTGCCGTCAGGATTAGTGCACGAGTGTGAAGTTGCATCAGGGCCTTCTTCACACCTCTTCACACGTCTCTCAAGAGCAAGTATGATCGCGGAGAAGAAAAGCCTATTAGGTAAATACAAGCAGTTTCACAGCTCTGGAGAGCAGCAGTGAAAACAGCCTCATCACCTGGAAAACAAACACTTTCTTTTTTTTTTTCAGGCCTGTGAGCCACTGCTGCGCTGACAAGTCTGAACCTGATATGATGTGACATACATGATACATGTTGCGACACAGTGTTAAACTGAAGAGAGCATGTTGTAAATGAGTTATAACGTGTTTATAAACACTCGTCGGATGCATTTTTGCGTTTATGGTAAAATGCATGATGCACCCTAGAGCTTCAGATAAATGGAATGGGCAATACAACAATACAACTTTTATACAACTTTGATTCTGTTGTCATTAAAAAGCCATTTATAAGCAAAAAGGCATTAACCAATGTTATAATCTAAAAGGTATCACTTATTTCACATTCCCATTCCATACTCAAAAGGATCCACCCAAGATCCACCCTCCCCCAAGAAGGCAGCTTCAAAGTTGTCCTTTGTCAGAGTTCACCTGTGACAGGGCACTGGGTCCCTGTGACAGAGAGACCCCATGTTGTGCTCTCAGGGATGAGTTGGTGTGCAGGGCTAATGTTACTCAAGTGTGAAGGCCTCTTTTACATTGGTAATGGTATGGAAGAACAGCAGAGACAGATGCCAAGTAGGGCTGAGGTGAACACCCCCCAATCCTGCCCCTGTCTTTCTCTCTCTCTTTCTCTCTCTCTCTCTCACACACACACACATACACACATACACACACACCTCTACCCCGGGGCTACGGCCTCTACCTCATTAGCTGCTCTGACAGGGTCTGTCTTCGCCCTGATCCCTCATCATTAGGGCATGTAAATATCCCTGTCACTCGCCCCCACATCCACACACACACAAGAGCAGACTTTACACAGACCAGGGGGTGCATGTCATATACACACACGTGCACACACATGCACACACACACACACACACACACACACATACATGCAGTGAGACCTAAAAAATGGGGTGAGGGTGTCCTCAATCAACCCCATCCATGAGGGGGAAACATAAGTGTATGCAGACATGAGGCTTGGAAAATGTAGTCATACTTCATTGATTTCAGAGGCCTGGAGCAGCAATTACCCAATAAAGGGGAGGGGGTGCAGAAGCAACAGAGGACTGTTGCATTCAGCATGCAGACTGACTGTATTGTCCCATTCATTCAAGTGTGACTCCAGTTACTGGCCCACTGTCTGTCATTGTGTGGCTCTGTTTTAACAATGGGAGGGCGGTGAAGAGATGAGGAAAGGAGCAAGCATCTGGTGGGGTAGTATTTGCAAACATTAGGCTAACGAATGAGTCCAAAGTTCCCTTTACAAACACACAAAGGGGCACACATGCATACACAAAGACACACAAAATGTGTGTGTGTGTGTGTGTGTGTGTGTGTGCGTTTAGAGATATTTAAATGACTTACCTGTGCAGATGACCAGGCCAAAGGAGAGCGGGATGAAAAGGCAAACCCAAAGAAAGAGAAAAAGAGAGACACAGAGAGAGAACACATTAGTTCATTATGCTTTGACTTAAACACAACATCAACCGCTAAGGAGAGACACTGCAAGTTCATCTAAATTGTTTACTATCAACAAATTGCACTCGATCGTTCACTTTGTTGGGCGGCTTGCTTTGGATGGAGCTGGGGATGGATGGATGGATGGGATTGACTGGGGGAGGTCTCTGAGGAGCGCGTGGCAGGAAGCATAATTTACCCTACAGAAGTTTATCTCCACACTCCAGCCTGACAATCACTGAGGACCAGGGAGCCAGAGAGGAGATGGGAGAGAAGGGGAGGGAGGAGAGAGGGGATGGGTGAGATAGATCCCCTCAACAAGACCTTTTAGCGGCAGGCTTTGTAGCTACATTTAACTAAGCCGGGTCTTATCAGACGCAGATCTGAGGGACAACACAAGAAAAGGGAGAGAGTGAGGGAGTGAGGGAGAGAGGGAGAAAGAGAGAGAGTGGGAAGGGAGAGAGAGAGGTGAAGAGAGAGCCGGAGTGAGCAGAAATCATTAATGCAAATTTGGGTGTCTGTCCATGGTGGGGGAGATGGAGTAGCGTTATCGGAGGTTACTGCTGTTTTTGGAAAGGTTCATTGTTATTCATGATGTTGCCGGGGTGGGACCGGCCAGTTGAAGTGTGCAGCCCGGGCGTTATCGACCCCACGCTGCAACGCTGCGGGTGTGTGAGGAGGAGAGAGCCAGGGTTCACACAAGAGCCTCATATCTGTGTATTTGTGTGTGTGGATCTGTAGTTCACTTAGTCTGTGTGTGTGTGTGTGTGTGTGTGTGTGTGAGAGAGAGAGAGAGTGTGTGTGTGTGTGTGAGAGAGAGAGGGTGTGTGTGTGTGAGTGTGCACATAAATGTGTGTGTGTGTGTGTGTTCCCTGAAATGTCTATTGCATGAAACTTCATTTTGGACATGTGAATGATGACAAACAGCAGCCTGAAACACCTTCCCTCAAAGAAGACATCATTTACTCTGAGCCACTGAGCGAATGGCACCCTGCCCCATGTGAGCACTCACAAAAGGGTGCAGTAATTAGACCAGACATGACGATGACATGCTGATGACACAGCATTCTGCACACTGCCTGAGCTCTTTTCAGAAAAAAATCAAAACAAGTCGGGTGTTTGAGCGACATTTCAACAGGGGGCTTAACAGCACCTGCAAGCCAAGCTCCCGTTGAGCTGGTGCCTGACTCAGATGGGAAAGAGGTTGGGGGGGCCAGTAATGATGTTGGCTGAGGACCCACACACACACACACACACACACACACACAAACACACACACACACACACACACACACACACTCCAAGTAGCGTGCCAGCGTCCAGCTCCAGGGTGGTGAGAGACAGACAAACTCACGGCGGCCCACAGTGAGCAGCTCAGGACAGAACCTGTCATCGCAGGGTACCCAATCCCCCCTTCCCCCCTTCCCCCCCACCCCACTCCCCCTTCTGGAGCTCAGTGGCCAAGACAGCTACTCGATGGCCCGGCCAGCCGCCACACGCCACTAACGACATTATCTGCATATTAGTCCGGCTGTCCTGTTCCTTTCTCTCTCTCTCTCTCTCCTCCAGCAATAATATTCAGCTGCTGTGCTTTCTCTCTCCCTCTCTATCTCTCTCTTTTTCTCTCTCCTTCTCTCCACTGCTCTCTCCCTCCTTCACCATCACCACCACCTCTTCTTTTTCTTGCTTGAGGTCCTTTCTTTCTTCTACCAATCAATATTGGCAGCCCAGTCAGGGTAGGTGAAGCGCAAGAAAGTGCAGAAGGAAACTGGAAAGGAGAGAAAGAGAAAGAGAGAGAGAGAGAGAAATAGGAGGGGGGATGACCTTTCTCCACTGGCTGAATGACCTACTTCTGTGCAGAGCTGGATGAGCAGACTAAAGGAAGGGGAGGAGGAAAAAATATAAATAAATAAATAAATAAGTCACATGACCCCTCAAACAGCCTTCATATCTTTAGCCTTGGCAAAACAAACACACACACACACACACGCTTTCACCTTGTAAACATGCACAAGCACACACACACACACATATACACACGCACACACACACACATATACACATAGACACACACACAACATGCAACAAGATAAGATAGGACATACAGCATAGACGCGAACCGATGCAGATGACGACCATATCACTGTTCTAGCCAAACATATGTCCCCTATCAACTAATGATGGGCGGTGGCGTTAGCTGTATTAAAACATCTAATCTCCCTGATCCAGCTGTCTTAACAGGGATTTTCTGGGGCACCTCTGTTAAAGGAGGGAGCATTTGGTTAAAGAACAACTCTAAACAAATTCACAGTGACAGCAGGGTGAGTGCGCCGGGCAAGACTTCAATTAATAGAGAAATATTTACACTGCAAACAAACAATGCAGCTTTGACTCCAGCTCAGGCTGTTCCCCATGCAGAATGCGTGAGGTGAATCATATACGGAATACAGCATATGGGTGCGGTGGGGTGGCGTGGGGGAGGAAATGGCCATTGCAATCTCACGAAGACTCTTTTTGATCTGTCAGAAAACCTGACTGACTATCATTGTCCTGTTTACTTTTCTTTTCTTTCCCTCTGTCTCTGTCTTTCTCTCCCTCTTTTTCTCTCCCTCCCTTTCTCTCTCTCCCTCCATTGGGATTTCCTGCTGTTGAAGAGGCAGTAAGGCAGAACATATCTGTCTGTGATCAAAAAAGGCAATAGAACATAAGAAAAGAGAGAAAAAAAGAGAAAGGGAGAAAGAGAGAGTGGGAGAGAGAGAGGGAGAGAGATGTGAGGCTGCAGACAGGGGTGCAGAGGGGTCGGAACATTCCTGAACTACTGTGCTGGGCCTGTGTTAGACTCTCCCCTTATCGAGATCAGCACCAAGTCAAATGGCCTAATTAGATTTGAGGCAGAGGTGGCGATATGCTGCTAATTGAGCTTAGATCACCAGACACATGCACTGCATGGATACAAAGCTATCCATTACACACACACACACACACACTCACGCACGCACGCACATACATACACACAGGTCTCCAGAGAGGTGCACTGAGGTGTGAAACCCTCTGATGAAGGATCATACGCAACCTTGGGTTAACCCCCCCAAAACATGCACACACACACACACACACACACACACACACACACACACACACACACACACACACACACACACACACACAGAAATCTCAAATTACCCCCACGCACCAGCCCATGCTCCTAATCTGCCTCTTAGAAGCAGTGAGACCACTGAAACAGGGCAGAAAAAGCGAGGTCACCTGCGGGGGCCCTGTCAGGCTAATCCCCCAGCCCTGTGGCGCCTTCACACTCTGCCTCTATAAACACAATTACATTTCAGCATAGGGCCCAGTGTGTGCACACACACACACACATACACAAATGAATGCTGTCCCACACACCCTCACCTTACACCTCTTTACCCCACCCCACACACACCTCCAAACCCCTGGGCTGGTTCTTTTGTCTGTAAGATAAACATGAGTGTGACAGCAGGGCTGGCTTCCAAAGGTAAACGAACGAGCACTGGGCGCCGGTGATCTCTGGGGATGTGAACCTTTCAGGGTTTTAAGGGATGATGGGGAGGTGACGGGCCCCGTTAAGCTGATCTGGAGGGAGAGAGAAGGGTCCTGTGTGTATGTGAGTGTGTGTGTGTGTGTGTGTGTGTGTGTGTGTGTGTTGGTTGGGAAGGGAAGTGTGTGCCAGGAGTCTCCTGGGTGCTAACACCCTCACCCACAGCTAGACCCTGGAGCCAATGAGCCTCCTGCCCCACCACCAGCCCTCAGCAGTTAGAAGCACCGCTTTCATCAGGGTGATCAATGGCAAGGAGCTGTAGCCTCAAGCTAACTACCTACATTACTCTCTCTCTTTCTCTCTCTCTCTCTCTCACTCACTCAATCTACCCCCCCTCCCCCAACACACCTCTCTTCATCTCTGTCTCTTTTTTTTCCCAAACGAGAGCCTAAATCCCAAAGCCAAATGTCTTTATTCTCAGTCTCACACTCCTGTCACCCATCGACAAAAAGGTCAAGGCCTGCTTAAAATCTTTTGCCGTCTCCACATTAGCCCAGAGCAAAAAAGCTGTGCAAAAAGAGAACCAAAAAGCACTTTAGGCTAAGACCAGGGATAAAACAGCACATTACAATGGAAATGGTGTCGTGGTGGTGGTGGTAGGGGGGTGGATAACCACCATTTCCACATAATAGCCATGAAAGAGAGGAATTATTAGGACAAAGGGTTTCTACATATACTGCTGATAAATGTACCGCAGGGTCCTTCTTTGATGTGTGTTTTTGTGCGGAGCTGATATTAAAAAGCAATCAGTTTTGTCAGTGCGGCACTCATCAGATGGGGGAAATGAGGGATGGGGGGTGCGGGCGGATGGGGAGAAGAGCGATATTTTTCGGATTATAATTGATATGTGCTGTCGGGTTCGCCGCATGAGTGAGCTGCTTGTGTTTTTCGTCTAAATGTGCTTATAAATAAATGATTGTGTTGGCGGCGTTTGTCCGCGGAAATGAAGAGGAGACACGGCAGAAAATAAAAAGATGGAGAACAGGTCTCTTTCGCTCTCTCTATTTCTCTCTCCATAGGTCGACAGGATGCGTCCGTCTGCAGTTTGCACCTGATTGTCAGAAGCGCTGGACTGGTGAGTGTGTGTGGAGTGTGTGGTGGTGGTGGACTATCCCCGGTTGGACAGAGCCAGACGTAAACAGCCAGGCTATTTATGTGAAGGCCGGGCGGGCGGGCAGTGAATGGGTACAGCAGCTGCTCCTCATCCTGTGGTGATGCCCACATCTGGAGTCAAGATTCAGCATGCCAAACATGCATGTGTGGGTGGAACTCTGTGTGTGTGTATGTGTATATGTGTGTGTGTGTGTGTCTTTGTTTTTGTGTGTGAATGTGCATATATGTGTACTCAGCACAAGGGTGTGTCTCTGTGTGTGTATGTGTGTCTGTGTTTGTGTATGTACGTGTGTGTTTATGTCTGTGTGTCTGTGTCTGTATGGGAGGGCGTGTGTGTGTGTGTACATCTACATATGTGCTTGTGTGTGTGTGTGTTTGCTGCATGCTAATGGATGCCACCCTCTAATTTCCATAGCCATGAACGATTTGCGTGTAGCTGCCACTCACACGCGATGGTGGCCCCACTGCTGGCCCAGCACCTGTTTTGAGCCGCTGCAGGTGTCCTCGCGGTGACAGCCCGCCACGTTCCTCTCTAATAAGGTGAGGTCCGCGCCATATCCCTTCACATGAGCATCATGTACCACGCCCCCCAGCCCCACCCCAACACACACACATACACACATCACCAGCAACACAATGGCTACCCAGGGTTGTGTGTGTGGCCCCTGTGCTAAATGACTACGCACAGTGTCAAGCTTTCCCCCATTAGCCCAACTCAATCTGCCTGCCTGTCTGTCTGCTGGAGCCACAGCCCTGCAGCCCTGCAGCTACGCCTGATGGTAATGATGGGAGCACCAGAGGCCTGTCAAATACCCTCACTAAACCCCCCAACCAATGCACTCACCCCAGTACCAAAACCCTGCCTTTCTCTCTCTCTCTTTGTCCTTCTGTCTGTTTCAGGCTCTTTTTTGTCTTGTTATGAATAACGACTGGCCTGAGACTTTTATCAGCTTAGCAGATGTGGTGTGAGTGCACCTTGCCACATCCATCTTTCCCCCCTTTCTCTCTGTCCCTCTTTCCATCCATCCCTCCTTCCCTCCCTCCCTCTATCTCTCCCCTCCTCCTCTTTCACTCTTCCTCTTCCCTCCTTTCCCCTGGTGTGCTATCCCCAGCTCCAGTCTGGGAACAGAGACACACCCATCCATTATGGACGAAAAAGGGGTGGGGACCCAATAAATTATGGACAAGGCCTTCCGTGGTGAACAATGAGGCGGCCATTTCGCCCTCACGGCCCAATGCATCTGCATTCCAGCACTGCTGCCACCACTATGGCACAAAACTGCCACTGCTGCCACCACTATGGCACAAAACTGCCACTGATTCATACTCCAGCCATCCTTCTCAACAACTCTGGACACAAATAACAAAATCAAAAAGAAAAGCCCAAACTTGACATCAGTAGATCATGACATGCTGTCTTTATCAAACTGCTTAGTTTAAAAGGGCATATTTTTGACAGAAAGTCAACACTGGTAGGTTGAGAGATGTTTTCTTCCATTCAACATGGCAAAACATCTGATTAGCATAAGAACGGTCTGATAAGTAGGCTGTCAACGCTGACGTAAAACCGATGTGACAGGGGCGGTCCATTGGCCAGCGCGAGGCAACGCATTGGCAGCTTGGAAAACAGTGTGGCGCAACTCTTAAAGTCTTCCCCTTTTGTTCGTCCAAAATCCACCCTGAGCAAACGAGCACAGGGATAATTAACATTCCACTCCCAGCATCTTTCCATTAGCACAGCAGTAATGAAAGCTGAAGATAAAGACCTGAACACTCTCTCTCTCTCTCACTCTCTCCCTCTCCCTCTGTCTCTCTCTCTCTCTCTCTCCCTCTCTCTCGCTCTCTCTCCCTCCCTCTCCTCTAGTCCAATTTTTCAAAAATTCAGGGCCGGTTTTTCAGAGCCGGTCATTAACTGTGCTTTCCCCCTGCCTCTGGCAGCCTATTTCATCAGTAATAATTATTAAAATCATGCCAATCTCTTCCGAGGTACCAGGCCTTGTGGTTTGGTTAGAGCATAAATGCACTGTAGGAAATCAGGTCTCAAATGGGGCACTGTTGAGAATATGAATTTTGGCACTTTTTTTCATGAACATTCAATCACAAAGCCATCATGGTGTCAGATCTTCAATCTGACGAGACAAATCAAAAACCAGGCAGGGGTACAGAAGAACAAAGCATACAAGCATAAGAGCTGCTTACTGCAACATGACCAAGGAAGGATACACACACACACACACACACACACACACACAGACACTCATGCAATTTTCTCTGTACTACATGGCTACATCCCCTTTCTATAAGGGACTTGTCGCTGGAACCACCACTGCAGTAATTGCCTCTGGAATGAGATGCGATGGATGGTGTGAGACTCAGATGAGATGCCTCCACTCGTCTTGCCACTCCTCCCTACCACCCCCTCTCTCTCCCTCTCTCTTTCTCTCTCTCTCCTCCACCACTGGCATGTATTCCCCAGTGGCACAGTCTAGTCTAATCCTCAAACAGTCCAAACGTGTGTACCCATTGGCTGCACACTCTCCCCAGCCTCTGACTGTCACACACACACACACACACAAACACAAAACAGGCCAACCCTCTCTCTCTCTCTCTCTCTCTCTATATATATATATATATATATATGTCTCTCGTCTCTTCTCTTTGTTGTGGGAGAACAGGTTAATAGCTCATACGCCTGGCGGACTATAATTTTTTTATTTATTGGAGGGCAGCCAAGCATGAAAGCGACCTAGCACGGCACTGAAGATTACCTGACCTCCGTCGGCTTCCACCAGAGTGTGGCTCCCACCCCAGTGCACAGCCAGGAGAGTGGGGTGGCGTAGAGGGCCTGTGGAGAGGGTGGAGGTGAGGGTGGAGATATAGGGGCAAGAGCTGAGGGCAGGAATTGGGCTGCTTTTTTAACCTTTCCAGCCTGCCATTTGTCCTTTCCTTTGTCCCTCGTCACAGAAGTATAAAAGAACTGACTGGTCCCCATCAATGGTGGGACTCAGATCTGGAGAGAACTGACTGGTCTCCATCAATGGCGGCTACTATCTTGAGGACCCTGCAGCGTGGAGAGTGCAGGCGCTCCTACTCCCTTGCACTCCCTCTTCTCTCCTCCCCAGCCATGCCCCCCCCCCCACACACACACACCCAGCCTCACCCATGAGAATTCAAGATAGTATTTTCTTTCTCTTGGTCTCTAGCTCTCTATCTCTCTCTCTCTCTCCACTCTGCAGATTGGAGTCATCAGCTCCCTGGAGAGCTGACGCCACATGCTGGAGCTGCTTGACGGAGACAAGGACTTCTCTTCCACTGCTCAGCCACTCGGAGACGTGAGCCAAATATGAGAGAATATGCCACATGAAATGGAGAGATGGATAAAAGAGAGAGAAAGAGAGAAGAGAAGAGAGGAACAGGGATGAGCAGATGGGCAAAACAATGATCAGACTCGACTATGACCTTCAGGACAGCTAGACGGAACCTACAGGAAGGGAAGAAAAATGAGAGAATGAAAAAAGACTGCACTAATTTCTGAATCAGGGACATCCTTCAGAAGAATTTACGATGGGATGTAAACCATGATGTTTGGTCCTTGGAGGCTCACAGCATTATAGGAGGCTCCATGCCCCTGGGCTCTAGCCCCACTAAATCATCACTCATGACTGGCCAACCCTCCTAGGACAAATAGAGGAGACCCCTGCCGAAGACCTTCACACCCACAGTGTAAAAAGGTGTTCACACATCAGGAGGACAGAAATAAGACAGGAACACTGTAGGGTGCCATTGTGGTAAAATGCTTAAAGAACATTGCTATTGAATAAGAGCTTGTACAACACTACTACCATAAAATGCATGATAAAGACTATTGACTACTGAGGACCTTGAGGAATAGCGTTAGAAACACTGTTAGCATAAATGATAGCCGAGCTAAGCTAGAGTAAATAACATAAGTATACAAAGTATATTGCCAGTATGAATGCTTGGACACTGGCTAATATAGGAGCATACCAGAATAATGTCAAAACAAGACCACCCACCTCTTTGGATGAGAGAATGGTTTGTGTCATTACAAATGATATGGAGGTCACCTCTTCACTTCAGTGGTGTGTGGCAGGTACACACACATATACACACACACACACACACACACACACACACACACACACTCATCGAGGGTTGTGGCTCATAGCTGCATCTCTGAAGAGCTTGCAAGAGAGCGAGCAGTACTGGGGGGCTCTTGACCTGGAGTGCTGGAGGATCATAATGGTTCATTTGAAAGTCACATGAGATGGCTGCTCTAGGAGGCCCTCTTTCCCAAGCTTCGAGAGGCTCATTGCTGCTGCAGTACCAGGATGGATATTCATGGCTCTGGCCATGGCATTATTTTCACATTATGTGAAGGCTGCCCTCTACAACCCCCTCTCCCCAACACACAGACACACACATACACACACAAATACACACACACACACACACACACATTTTCATTTTGGTAATGTAGGGCCCTTCTCTTCTTTTCCACTCCTCCCCATCCCTAACCCAGCCCCTCCTTCAAACAATTCATACTCTCTATCTCTTACTTTTTTTGCCATATCCCATCTCTTGGTTTCTGTCTATCTGTCTATCCTCCCTTCCCCAATTCCATCTTTTCAATCAGAGTGTCTCTGTGGTTGTCCGTTCTTTATTCGTTCCACATTGTTGCCTCCTCTTCCATCGCATGGGTTCATCATCTATCCCTCCCAGTGGGGAGGGACTGGGGTGTGTGCAGGCAGACAGACAGACAGACAGACAGACAGACAGACACACACACACACATACACACACACACACACACACACACACACACACACACACACACACACACACACACACACACACACACACACTAGGCAAAAGCTTATTAGCTCTCTGTGTCAATTAAACCATGTTTTTTTTGTTTCATTTGCATTTGGTCTGAAGGGGAATGGCTACTGAATAGAATCACTCCCAAATGAACGCAACCCCCACACCACTAATACACACACACACACAAACACAAACACACATGGAAGCAAAACCAGACATATACACGCATGTTCCTCGAGCACTTAAGCCACACCCTGGAATTAAATTTAGATGCTCATGTGACCCAGAGCATTATCCACTTACTGTTATTAATTTGTCTGTTCTCTGGAGAAGCTGGGAGAATGTTGATGTTTTTCTCCTTCCCTCCTTGTCTCCCTCTAGCTCCCCCTTTCCCTCCCTCTCTCCCTCCCTTCCTCTCTCTCTCTCTTTCTCTCTATCTCTCTCACTCCCTTTCTTCCTTTCCATGCTCAGCAGTAACAGCCGCAGATTGTAATTGATTTACAGTGTGTGAATCCCCCTCTGATAAAGCATTGTTTTATAATCAGGCCCTGCCATGGACGGCTGCCTCAGGTCCTGCACTGGCTGTTACCAGTGATGGGATGGGAGTCTGATGAGCTATTGCTTACTCCCCCCACACCCCAGTAGCGGTCCACATATCTGGAACCAATCACAAGAAGCTTAAGGCTGAAGCGTGTAGAAGAATCTATGACACTCAGCCTTGACAAACCCAGCAAGTAACAGGCCCCTATTCTAGTAATCCCTCAGTCCATACAGTATGCTGTCATTGTCATTTAGCATAGAAAGTTCATGTCACCTCTGCACAGTCAAGCCTAAATACAAATATGTACACAAATATGTACAAAGGACAAACAAACAAACAAACAAACAAACAAACACATCCAGACACACACACAGAGGGTGCAAGTGTCTGAGCAAACGAGATAAAACAAAAGCCTGTAATGGACCTGCCGGCCTCCCCTTAAGCTGCAGTGTGCACACAAACAAGGGGCTCCAGCCCCGCGCTCCAATTAGGCCGCCATGTGTTCACTCTTGCGGCATGATTGTCATGTATTTTTCATTTGCTCCCACTCCTCTACTTCTCTCTCTCTCTCTCTCTCTCCCCCCTCTCTCTTTCTCTCATTTTCCTCTCTCTTTCTCAGTCTCCCCAGCTTCCATCCCCCCCTTTTTTCTCTTTTTTCCATTACAACCCCCTCCCTCCATGTGAGTGTGCATGTGTGTGTGTTTGTGTGTGTGTGTGTGTGTATGTGTATGTCAGCCTGCAGCACTAACGGACATCAGCTTCCATACAACATCCGGATCACAGTGAGATAGAGAGAGAGAGAGAGGGAGAGAGAGAGAAAGGGAAAGAGAAGAAGAGACTAATGGAGAGAAAGAAAGAGGGATGTATTGAGAGAACCCCATTAATGAGATGAAAGTGTTGAGGGGGGAAGACGATCGCAGCCCTGCATCAAACAGAGCTGCTGGATTTCCATCTGTC
Source organism: Tenualosa thibaudeaui (assembly GCA_027481765.1). Classification (NCBI taxonomy): domain Eukaryota; kingdom Metazoa; phylum Chordata; class Actinopteri; order Clupeiformes; family Clupeidae; genus Tenualosa; species Tenualosa thibaudeaui. The sequence continues at coordinate 6,129,829 of JAIFZK010000130.1, read as the reverse complement.
GACCAACAGAGGTGCTGGCCCTCCCTTCCCTCCAGTGAGAAGCGAGTGCAGTCATTTCTGACAGACCCACTGAGGTGGCCAGGAGTGGCAGAGGGACTCCTGAATATTCAAGACAGGAAATGCTGAAGGGGAGGCCACCTTGGCCCAGAGAGCAGACAGCATGACAGACGCCCATCACCTAAACCGGGACAAAATGGGATGCTACCCCCTTCCTCAAAACACAAACACAAACACACATACACACACACACACACACAGGCCACAACATCCCACACTCCAGAGGGCCAATCATAATGAAGTCGGGTGGGAACGTTGACACACACGGTGGCACAATTCCAGAACTCCCAACCCTCTGATACCCAGAAGCACCTGGGGGCACTGAAGTGGTAAGCACACTGTGTGCACATCAAATTCCACCAGACAGAGGATCCCCCCCACCACTCCCCCCCTACCCACCCCCGTTTTCCTCCAACCCCCTTACCCTTCTCCCTTCAGTATTTCAATCAAAGTGAGTACCATTAATCATTCAAGTCTCACTCAGCCTATTAATATTGAGCACATGGCGCAGCTATAAGGTCTTATCGTCAGTGATGAGAAAACAGCTCCGGTATATGAGAGATTAGGAGTCAATTCATTGAATGAGGACACTGGATGAAATCAATATTTACCGTTTTATCATAATGCCTGGCTTTGAATTGCACTAAATCCATATGACAATAATAACACAATCAGCGAAGAAGAACACTCTCGTCAGGCATAATCTCCATCGTTGCATTCATATCGCTTTTATGAGAGGTTTAATAATGAAATATGAGTTTTATTTTGGAAAGAAATGCCTAGCGTGGTGGAACGGTAGTACGCAGTGGGAACGAGTGGACCGGAGTCTGAAAAATAGCAAACAGTACGCAAGGTAACTTTGGGTCACTGAAGACATTAGCACAGATTAGCGCATAATGTCATTTGATCTCCATTAGGGAAATAAGCAAAGCAGTGACTGTCACACACAGGTCCTCCATTAGTGTGCCTGTTTCCTCCTCTGGATCTGCGCTGCTGATGGCAAAGCACACAGAAAACAATTCCAGGATGCTACAGCAGCCTCTCTGGTTCAATACACATGAGTTCAATTTAAACTACTACCCAACAAAGTTAACATCGTGCACACCCATGAAAATATCAATAAAGGTTTAGCACATTTCTGAGTGACAGAGTGTGTATATGGGCTGTAGGGCTGTAAGTGTGTAAATGAGTGTCTGTATATGTGTGTGTGTGTGTGCGTGTGTGGGCCTGTGTGTATGTGTGTGTGTGTGTGGGGGGGGGTGTGAGTGAGATAGATAGATAGATGGACAGAGAGAGTAAAGGAGAGAGAGAGAAATTGGACAGTGTGCGCAGGTGTGCTTGTTAAAATGACTTACCTGTGTAGATGCCAGGTGTGTGTGTAAGTGTGTGCGTGCGTGCGTGCGAATGAGTGAGAGAGAGAGACTTTTGTGTTATTTTCTGAGTTTTTTTGTGTACTCACTTGTACTTTATACAACAGAACTGCTTTAGGACTATAATGTGTATTTTTGTCATAGCAATAATGCTTTATTGAACAGAATTGAATTGAACTGAATTGAACTGAATTGAGAAAGAGAGAGAGAATTGGACAGGTATGTGCAGGTGTTTAAAGAGGTTTAAATGACTTACCTGTGTAGATGACCAGGCAAAAGGATAGCAGCATGAAGAGGCAAACCCCAAAAGAAAAAAAGAGAGACAGAGAGAGAGAGAAGACATTAGTTCATGCTGCTTTGACTTAAACACACACAAGTAAATGAGTAGATGGGTGAATAACACGCTAGGAAATAACTGAAAAGTAGAGGAGACTGATGTTTAAGCGTGTGTGTGTGTGTGTGTGTGGTGTGTGGGGGGGGGCTCTGGCATGTGCAACCCCAATGGAGATTATGGTCTCTGGCAACGATGTAGGTGGCAGGTGAGGGGCCAAGCTGGCTGGCTAGCCGGCGGGGCTGTGGCTGTGATTGCACAGCTGTTGATGGGGGGTTTAGCCCCTGCAGCTGCTGGCCACAGCCTCACCACTGACAGAGGAGCCCCAACACCCCAACCCCAATCGTACCCCTCAACCCCACCTTCATGCTCACTGATCCGGGTAATTGTACTGTCCAGATGACCCCCCTCCCTAATCACACTCACATAAACACACACACACACTCACTCTCTCTCACACACACACATACACACACTCTCACTCTCACTCTCTCTCTCACTCTCTCTCTCACACACACACACACACACACACACACTGTCACTATACCACAGCTTGAGAGGATGTTTTCACACTCTTAGGACCTCACTGAGTTGACAACACTTCAACGCAACCGCATGGCATCTTCATCCACTCAACCTAAGGACACCTAATCTCAGTGCCCACAGGCCAGCACCCTGCTGGGGAGACAGAGGGGTTGGGGGGTTTTGCACCTGACCGAAGTGGGCAAATGATGAGTCCAAGTAATATGAGAACTCTGATCGCCAGGGATTCCCACAAAGAGAGATGGGTACACACAGGTGTGTCTGGGACAGGTGTATAGGTGTGCAGCCTCACCACTCTTTTGAGGTGAGGCTGATTGAGGCCTCTCTGATCTGGTCTATTTCAAGTGGCTACACTGAAAGGAGAGTGAAATGTGCCTCGAGGAACAAATGCACACAATGCATGTTCTGCACTCTCTGCGTATATTCCTATTTGAGCAACTCCCTCGGATCCGATCACTGGAATTTCAGGGAATTTCAAGGGCGAACAAAAGAAAGTGCCATCCCTGCTTTGGAGCTTCTTAAGTCAGCCAGCCAGCCCTGAGGAGATTTTACCCCCCTTCCATCACCCCATCACACCCCTCAGCATGGAGAATGCTCCGGTCAAGCGTCTACTGGGGGGTGGAGGGGCTGTGAGTGTGAAATATTGCCCAGCACTGTGTGGAGAGAGCTCCTTTGCAGCGCAGAAAGCTCCAGCTGAGCCTAATTTCCAACCAGTACTCCTCGCCACCTCCACCTCCTCCTCCTGCTCCTCACAGCCCCACATTCTCTCCTGTCTCTCCCCAACCCTATAGCTCTTCCTGTCTCCTCCGCGGGCGAGCTCCGAAAGTTACCGATTATCAGTAATTTCACAGCTGACAGACTCCCCTTTCCTCTATTTGATATCATTTGTGAGTGAAAAAAAGATGGGAAGTGTGTGAGATCAAGAAGAGGGAAAGTGACACTGTGTGTGTGTGTGTGTGTGTGAGAGAGAGAGAGAGAGAGAGAGAAAGAGAGAGCGCAAGGATGACTGTGAAAGAGGACACATCTCTTTCGCTGAACATCTCATTTCATCGGGACTGTAATGCATTCGGCTCCTGTCATTTGTGGCGGATATTGAGGAGAGGGGAACCACTAAATCACATCAGCCTTCAACACACTGATAGCAGCCAATATGGACACAGATAGAAAGAGAGCACTGAATCAAAACAATTCAGAAATGTTTACCCAGAGCTGTGTGCCTGTGTTTGTTTGTGTGGGTGTGTGGGTGTGTGTGTATGTGTGCGGGAGTGTGTGTTTGATGCGTGTGCATGTCTGTGTGTGTATTTGTGTGTCTGAGTGTTTTTTTTTTTTTGCTACAAAACTATGTGGCAGCACAGTCAGACACAAACAACATTGAACCCCAGGAGGTCAATGCTACATAAAGTAAATATTACTCTCGTTTGTTCGGGAAGGCCTTTGCTGTTTGCCGCAGCTGTTGCGACATTAATGGACTCATGCTGTAAAGACGTGTAATATCTCAAAGCCTTTCATCTCATTCCAGAGCCGACCGCAAGGGCAGTTCCAGCATCTGGACTATTGGCTCCAGCTCCCAGCGCACATCCTCTCAACCCCACCATCCTTCTGTTGCACACTGGCACATTCTGCATTTACCCAATCATTGTACATGTGAGCACACACAGCTGAAGGCGAGGGTTTTTTTTGGTTTGGATTTTTGCTTAAGCGACGTCCGCAACATTCTATAGCTACTGTGTGTATGAGTGAGTGAGGGTGTGGGTGTGTGTGTGTGTGTGTGTGTGTGTGTGTGTGTGTGTGTGAGTGGACGTCCATAGCCTAGAAACGACTGCTGTTGGCCACCATGCTCTATCGAATGGCAGATCAGACCTTCAACTCCCCCCCCCCCCCCCATCCAGTACAACATCCACCTTCTCAGCCCAGAGGGGCTGTGTCAGCTGAGCTAGTAGTAGTGGTGGTGGTGGAGGAGACGGTGGTGGTGGAAGCCCTGGAAGGGGGCTGCAGAAGGAGAAAGATCAATGGCAGGGGGAAACGGCCTCATAATGGGCTGAATTAATGATGAAAAATTCAGCGTCACCCCGTGGACTCACGGACATTCATCACCCGGGGAGAGGGAGCTGCCAATTGGCCGCGCTGAGCAGCACCTCTGACCCTGATAGCCTGCCTGGGCACTGCAGCTAGCACTGCTACTGCTACTGTGATGCTATGTACAGATTCTGGCTAAGCCCAGCTGCTCCACACTCATATAAGACACAGCAGATCAGCAGATAGCATCAGATAGCATAGATGCTCTCTAATTCTCCACTACTGATAGCATTGCTAATAACACTATCATAACTAAAGATCCAACTGCTATGTCATATCATAAAAATAGAATATTCTGTGTTGATCCTTTCTCTTGCTTTTTTGCCTTATGATAGAATATTCTGTGTTGATTCTTTCTCTTGTCTTTTCCTTCTTTGTCTTGCTTGCTCTCTCCACGTACACATAACTGCTGTTGTAAGGGTTGCTCCCAAGGCTAACGCTAGTCCTGATGCTGGGTCAGCCATCTGAAGAGAAGAGCAGCACTGGCCCCTGAGACCCAGGCTGCACTGCTGGGTGACATTCCTGGGTGAACCATTAGCCAGACGCACAAAAGCATCTGGCTGCCTCTTTCAGAGCACTACCCTGGGCCTCAGCCTCAGCATCAGCATCATCAGAGAGGCTAGCCATCAGACACACATACACAAAAGACACACTTCATTCCACTCTTTCTTACTTTCCTCCTCTCTCTCACACACACATATTCTCTCTCCCTCCCTCTCTCTTTCTCTCTCTCTCTCTCTCTCTGTCTCCTATTATGTCTGTGTCCTCTCTTGGTATTCATCTGGTAATAGGCCCTGAGAGAACAGAGAGGATGGGTGAGTGTCTGCTATTCACCCACTGTGAGAGACGACAGAGCTGGAGAATAAGTGAATGAGAGAGAGAGTGACACTGTAGGGTTGAGGAAGGGAAAGAGGAAGAGAAAAAAGGAGGTTATGAAATGGTCTGACCATTCTTGAGTGCACCCCACTGCCCCCGTCTCACCCCCCCATCCCAGGCTAATAGTAACAGTTCTGCCAGTGCCACAGAAGCTCTTTCCATTACCACAGTGGGGCCCAGGCAAGAGTTCTTTGTGCGGCAATCATAGAAAAGCACTTTTCAACACCCCCTTCTATACACACACACACACATACACACACACACACACACACACACACAATCACATACATACATACTATAACCACCCCAACCTCCCCTAACATCCATGGATGAACCCCCCCAAGTCTCTGCTGAACTCCTGCTGTTGGACAGACAAGACTATTACAGGCCTGTCAAAGGAAGACGAGCCTGAAAAATATACAACTCCCCGCGGCTCTAAGTGCTGCTCCAATTACTTTTCAGCACCCAAGCAGAGTAATGTGGCCGACGGGAGATGCATTCACCATTCACTCGCTAGGGTGCTAACAGGTAATGCAGCCATTCTTTTATTGAGAGCTAACATATTGGGGGGAGGGGGCTAAGTAAAACATTACAATATTACGGTCTCCCATGATAACCAGTTTAGGCAACATAAATGCACATGTGCTCATTTGGAGTGATGTCAACATCATCAATTGCACCTCTGCGGTAAAGACGTTCCCCGAGATGAAATGATTTCCTTTTCACAACAGATGCTTAAGCTGAACAACAGGAACTCCCCTTGCACAGATGGAAATGTCAAAGCACAGCACAGCATATTACCTTCCATTTATTTTCCTAGGTACAGAATTTCATATATTGCAGAGCTGATGCTTTATTTCAGCAGTACTGAATTCCATACACTATAGATTCAGTGCTTCATAATACGTGAGTGTGTATCAAAGACGATATCCATACATGTGAGTGAGGAACCCAGCCCCATGGGATTTCACTGTAGGGTTATGAGAAGGGGAGGGTGTGTGTGTGTGTGCGCGCGCGAATGTGTTGGGGAGATTGTTAGTGGGGGGAAGACATGGGGACCCCCCATCGCGAGCACCGCATGTTTTAAATATGGAGCACGCTTGAGAGCCCATTCATGGCCCCACTCTCTGCCGTGCCCTGCCCTCACCTTGCCCTGACCCCAGCCCTGGCAGGGAGGAGAGGGAGGGAGGGAGAGAGAGAGAGAGAGGGAGAGAGGGCAGGAGAGGGAGAGAGAGGCAGAGAAAGAGGGAGAGAGAGAAGCAAGAGAGGAGAAGGAAGAGAGGCTGGGGTCGGCATTTAGCAGATCAGAGCTACAGAGGGCTGCTCCACTACTCTTGCTTGGCTCATTTGCCTTTCTTTGTTTTTGATTGTTTTACCTCTTTTTTATCCTCCTCCTCCTCTCTCTCTCTCTCGCCTTGTCTGTCCTCCCCTCCCTCTCCTCCCTCGCTCTGCCTCAGTGCTTTCCTCCTTCTTGTTCCTGAAAATCCCCGGAGAATACAGTATCTTCAGCCACTGCCTGCTCCATGACTCTCCCCTTGTTTATTCAGGAAAACAAAGATCCAGGCCAGGTAGATAAAACGTCTCATCCAAGTCCCCTCTCCTTAAATGAGGGGTGGATGGAACAGACATTCCCCTGGATGGACTCCCATCTAGTCTGGGCCAACCTGCACCCACTCTCACTCTCTCTCTCTCACTCCCCACCCAGAAAAGCATTTGGGCTGGCAATAAATCCTGCTCAGCCCATGGCAGTAATGGACGCAAGGCCCCCGTCCAGGAATGTGTAAAGGTAAGCAGATATCAGGCTGGTGACAGTGCCAGCCAATCAGGAGACAGTGTGTGGGTGGTGGTTAGGGTGGAGGGGGCTGGGGATTGGAAGGTGGGGAGGGCAGACAATTAAGAGCGGGAGGGCTGAGAGCCGTGCAGGTGTGCGGAGTGGAGATAAGGATACTACGGTGACCATTACTCATCCCCATGCCGACAACAGCAAATAGCCTCCCGGCCAAATGCCAGCATGCCCCCCCCAGTTCTCCTTTCTTTCTCTTCCCCTTCCTTTGGCAGTCGCCAAAAGCTTTTCTTCACCTAGAGGAGATAATGTGGCAGAGAGCAGCAGGATTGGGGACAGATAGGGGAAGAAATGTGCGTTTCATCACACAGAGGGTGACAAGCAGAGAAACTAAACAAAAATAATCTGGGTGCATATTTATTTACACCTACAGCCCCCACCCCAAGGCCATTCAGAGTAATGGACCAGCTATGGCAAGTTGCCTTGTTCCGAGGCAATTAAGATTAATTAAACGTTGGCTGATGGCACTTTCTATAACAGATAGCACCTATTATGAGTACTAAAGAGTGTCGTTAATGGGGAGAACAGCATTGTTATATAGGCTGCTTATTTACCAAACATTTCAAAAGTGCTGTGGTGGATTTTTTTTCAGGAGGAATCTTCAGGTGGAATGAAAACATAAAAGCTTAGTAAAGAAAGTCTTGCATTAGTGTAGAATGAACCAGATCACATTCTGCACAGAAGATACATGTGTGTGTGTGTGTGTGTACTAGTAGCTAGTTCAATTCACTTTCCAGTGGATGGGGTTCACACAATCATTTTGACTGCTCTCATCTAATGAATTAGAGAGCCGGGGAGGTGCACATTCACCTGCAAGAGATGGAGTGGAAGCCGTCAGAGTGATTACTGAGGCCAAGGCAGCGGCTCGCTACTCGCCCAATTAGGCACTATAAATGCTTAATTATGCAAATAAAGAGTGGCCGGTCCTCTAGCGCTTTGGTCAAAGATCTGTTTTAGCGTCTGAGGTTGAAACACACAGACAGGCCTATTGCTAAAAGGGTCTTTTGCGAGGGGTAAGGAGGGCTCTGGAAAATTCTAGATTTTTATATTCTATAAGCCACAATTGAATTTATCTTTTTTTCATTTACAATTGATCTCTGTCTTTTAATTTATCTAATGCTATTTCAGCCAAAAGATTTGCATTTTCTAACCCATTTAACAAAAGTTAACCATTCCATTTCCTTTTCCCATGCCCATTCAACCTTGCACACAGAATCTTCTGGAACATGTGCTGGATATTATGTCTTCCCTGGGCTCTGGTGGTGAGCTTGATGCAGGTGGGCTGGATTAATTCAGGTGGAGGTAATTGCTTGGGAGAAGCTGGATGTTGGCATCTGGTTGGCATCCACCCTCTCCAGCTTGTGAGCCAGCAGCCAACAACGGGCAGATCATTGAGCCAGAGCAGGCCAGGCGCAACACACACACACACACCTACCTACACACACACACACACACACACACACAAGCAGTACACGGGGAATATTGTTGGCCAGCCACAGGCTCAAGCAGCCTTTGTCAGCAATTTGTCCGTGACTGCCCTGGCCTTAGGCAAAACCAGCGTCCACCATGACCAGACCCCAACCCCCACGCATCCCCCTGCCACTGCTTGCCAATATGGGCCCTTTCATGTGGTGGGGGACCCTTTGCATATGGATGCTCAGGTCCTGGTGCTTGATGTGGGATTGAGTACCCCATCCTGAGTAGAGGGCAGCCCGGGGACACAGCTAAAGGGCAGCACGCTGGGGCCCGACATGACCATTGTCATCAATGACATTTATCATGGCTCCTGTCACACCAGCACGCTGCCTGGCAAAGGGTGTGTAATACATTAATGCAGTGATATTACATACACATACCACACACACACACAGACACACAAAGACAAAAAATCCATACAAACTGTAACATGCAGGAATGACATACATACAACTTCTATACAACAGAGCTCTAGACTTGAGATGGTAGCCAAGCCAAATGCACTTGGGGGATGTGAAATGAACTGAAATAGAGCAATGAGGGGGAAAAAAGCAGTCCCTCCTTCCGTGGAAGCCTGTTCCAATTTTGGCCAAAATAAATCTATAAGCAATTTTTGCTTTGCTTTCCTTTCCTCCCCTTTCAGTAATGTAGCCCTCATCTGCTGAGCTCAGCTATTTCCCAGCTTCAGCCAAAACACCCTGGCTCTTCCCTCTCTCCCTCTCTTTCTCTCTCCATCTCCATATCCATATCCCTTATTTCCTTGCTCCTTCTTTTCCTTGCCTCCCTTGCTCTCTTTCCTTCCCTTTAGGCGTCTGAAAAGTGTGAGATAAGCATCGGTCATAGCTCCGCCATCTACGGCAAGAAAAAACTCTCGTCATTAGCTTCCAGAATGCCACAGCCAGATCTGAGTGCTCTGCACATTTATACGGATATATTTCCCTCTCTCTCTCTCTGACTGCAGTCAAGCCATTTATCTGAATGTGAAGCTTTTTTTTTCCAAAACGCTATATACATCCATTTTCTGAAAAAACTATTTTTGTTCTATTTTTGCTCAGTTAATATCAGTAAAATCACTGTTTTGTTGTTTGAATTGGGTAAGGAAAAATCAGATAACATTAACCAATTTTCCCAACGTTACCTGAAAGTCAATTATTTTTTTCATGAAAAGTGCATTTAAATGGCTTTTACAGCATTTTGGAAAAAAGCTCTTCATGTGAAAATGTGTATGACGGTTGATGCATTTGTGATTCAGCAATACTTCACCACTGGCCTAAACAATATCAGTGAACTTCAGTTACAATTGGAAAGCAAATGAAGAAGTATGGAGGGTTTAAAAAGGAACTGATCAACTACGACTTGAGGAGACAATAGCCAGGTTTCCTTCCAACTAGTTGATGCGCATTTAAGTTATGCAAATAAGAAATCCTCACTTACAAAGACCTGCAAATTCACATCAGTCCCTTAATGTAAATATAAATTTAATTTGTTCAAAGGGGGTGGATTAAGTCTTTATGTGAATAAGGCATAATGCAATTAAAGTCCATGGAAACAGTTCAATTTGTGTATATTCGCCTTTCATATTTCTGTCCATAGACGTTGATCACACAGCTGGATGGAACACGTCACTTGATTAGCCTAATGTTCATTTTTCTTTGCAGTACAGAGTTGATGGAAACGCATGCAGACGCACATATTCTTGAGCCAAATTTATTAATTAATGCAAATATGAAATGCAAACAAGTTGAGTGGAAACCCAGCTAGTGACACACACTCTCAAGTCAACCTCACTGTGGCACTGCCTCACCTACTTGCTAGTCATGTGTGTTTAATGAGTTGGTGCTTAATCTCATATTTGAGGCTTAAGACCAAAACAAATACATAAAAGATATATATATATATATAAAAGATAACAGAGCCACCAGAGGAGACAGTAACTAACAAGGGAAAGCTAGATGCAGAGAGGAGTGAAGGAAAGCAGGAGAGAAAAAGAGGGAAAGACAGAGAGGGAGAATTCGAAAGAGTGCTTATCTGCTTCGCCGGCGAAAAACACGTCGGCAGCAGCAGCACAGAGCTGTGTGTGCTAATCGTCACATCAAACAGAGCAAGTGGCACAGTAATTAGAACTAACCCAGCCTTATCTCTGCTGAGTCCCACTGAATAATAAGGCATGGGAGGAGAGAGAGAGAGAGAGAGAGAGAGAGAGAGAAAGAGGGAGGTGTCTGATGTTTCATATCGTATGTTACTTTTGACAACACTACTTCACTGTCATGACAATAAAGCTTCTTTGAATTTGAATTTGAATTTGAATTTGACAGAGAGAGAGAAATCTTTTTCTAATTCCAAAAACATATGGATTAAAAAAAAACATACAGATTTACATGTACAGTGCATACAATATGGGCTCTAACACTTGATGATGTGATGTGTACAGGAGGCCCTGTTGCACAGAAGTGTTTGCTAAGAGCTGAGGTTCCTTTTAAGAGGGTAATCACTGCTGGCAAGACTCCAAGAGCTAATCTTTGACAATTACTGTCTACAGTCTCCTGCACATGGGGTGACCTTGTAACAGCCATGTATGAATCTTTCTTTCTCTCCCTTTATGTCTGTCTGTGTGTGTGTGTGTGTGTGTGTGTGTGTGTGTGTGTGTGTGTGTGTGTGTGTGTGTGTGTGTGAATTTTTGCAGGGTATATGGGTAAGAGGAAGTTGTATACATCTGCATGAGCAAAATGTGTGTGAGAGAGAGACAGAGAAAGAGAGAGAGAAAGAGAGAAAGAGAGAGAGAGAGTGATGACGTGAGGTTATTTTAACTTGGACACAAAGGTCAGGGGGGCTCTGACCAGCGCTCCTCTGGGATGTGAGAGGTGTCATGAAGTCACACATACCACCCCCTCCTCACGTCTCACCCCTGGTCCCCCTCTCACTCCCTCGCCCCCTTGCCTCTCTGCAGGCATCTCAGCTAATCTATAGTTATCAACACTGAGCTAAGCTAATGAGCTTAATGGTGAGGAGTCACAAATGAAGGGCAAACTCAGTCTTAGTCTCAGACAGACTCCACTGTTCACCAGCACCCCATCACTACCAACCAATACATTATACCGTTGACCTTAACAATACGGTTTGTCAATCTAAATTCATATTATCATTTAATCAACATTCATTTCACTCAGTAAAGAAATCATTACTATCAGCCACTTAGTGACATGCATACGGTGTGAGATGTCAAGAGGGTCCAAGAGATGTGTTGAATGCTTGAGTGTATTTCTCTTCCTTCCTGACTGACTGGAGGTAGCGGAGGATTTTTTGCTTAGGGCAGCATCTATACAGATGGAAATGCGTGGGTATATATGTGAAGGACTCAGTCCCTGGTGTGTGTATGTGTCTGTGTGTGTCTTTGTGTGTGAGTCTTTATGTGAGGGTATGTGTGTGAGGGTAGATGTATGTGTGTGGACCCAGTCCCACCTGGCCCTGGTGTGTGTGTGTGTGTGTGTGTGTGTGTCTTTGTGTGTGTGTTTTTGTGTGAGCGTATGTGTGAGAGGGTAGATGTATGTGTGTTTGAGTGTGTGTGTGTGTGTGTGTGTGTGTGTGTGTGTGTGTGTGTGTGTGTGTGAATATTTGTGCACAGCAATGACTAAAGGTACAGGCAGTGAACCCTCTCAGTCAGGCCACTAGAGGCACTCCAATCGCAACCTTGACCTTTTTCCGAGGAGCGGCGGAGCCTGGAGACACAGGACAGGACGGGAGAGGAGGCGAGACGTGCCACCGCATCCTGGGACGTGTCCATGGAGACAATGCGACGGAGAGATCTACGGGTGCTTAACTCTGCCCGGCACTACGCTGCGATGTGTCCGTGAGTGACCTTTGATGAATCGAGCGGCTGAGAATGTCAGTGTCGATGGGGAGCCGCAACTGAGACAAACGGCTGTGGTGACATTTCTGAAGACGTGCTTCCATTTTTTTTTTTTCTTCCCGATCCCCCAATCCTTCTTTGGGTTGAGTGACTGCAATGTGCCACTGTCATCAGAATGGCTGCAAGTTCCTTGGGTCACCCTTGCTATCCCCCTCTCTCTCTCACTCTCTCTCCCTTCATCCTTCCTTATCTGCAAGCTCGATGAGAAACAGCCAAGTGGTGGACACAACATGAGACCAAAAAAAAAAAAAAAGAAAACTATGCCAACTTCCAGTACAAACAGAGCAGCAGTCTCACGACAGTGATGCAGTGCTGGGCTGAACTGGGTTGTGTTCAGTGTGTCAGCACAGTGAACTGGAGTCCATTAGCAGAAGCCCTGGGCCCCGGCTAACGGATAACTCACACACCCCTCAGTTGTGAGAAATGAGAGCAGGTCAACATGTATTCTATTCACCACCGCCAGCATATAAATAGCAAAGTGACCTGGCATTTTTCACTTCTCTGATAGCTCAGCACCTTCAGCCAAAGACTTTCCGGGGCTCTCTGTGTGTGAGTGAGTATGTGTGTGTATATATATGTGTGTGTGTGTGAGCACATCTTTCCGTAAGATGTCTATAAAACAAATAGCACAGCTAAGCTATAGATAACGCTAAGCACCACAGCAGCTAGGCTAATGCTAAAATCCACGCAGCAAGAGAATGGAGTGAACAGCGCTTTCTGACGTGCGTTACTCATTTCAGCTCAGCTCTTTGTGTGTCTGAGCCGCAGCTCGGCTGGTTGTGGTGGTCCAGTGTCAGTTGGGATGGGGGCTGGCTGGGTATGATGGAAGCTGTGCTGTAATTATGCTACAGTGTAGTGCCGCAGGAACTCATTCATTATGTGCCAGTACTTTCTCTCTCTCTCTCTTTCCAGCTCCATGTCCAGCTCCAGTTTCTCCGTAGACTCAGACAGGGCCTGCAGACACACAGGCCTCCCCACAGAACAGACTCCAATCTGGGGCCGTATCACTACAGACGCCTGCTCAAGCCCGCCAGCAACTCTGGAACTGCTCAACTCCTCACACATACACAGACATAAACACCCCCAGGCACAAACACACACAAACACACACACATAGTTACATTTTAACATACCAACACACACACACACACACACACACACACACATTTTTCCTACAAACATCATGAGGGATAAATACATTCTACAAAATAATTGCACACTCCCACATATGAACACATGTGGATTCAGCACACGTATTGACATCCAAACAGACACCACAACATAGTTACTTTTAACATACCAACACACACACACACACACACACACACATTTTTCCTACAAACATCATGAGGGATAAATACATTCTACAAAATAATTGCACACTCCCACATATGAACACATGTGGATTCAGCACACGTATTGACATCCAAACAGACACCACAAGCTAAGGCTAAAGGCTATCAAACAAACTACATAGTTTTCAGCTACGCCTCTCTGCATGGCATGCACAAACATGAACACACACATTTGCTCATGGCAACAGTCTGCATCTTCCTTCAAGGCCTGAGGCAAAGCTATAGGAGGTCCAGTACCCCACACATACACACACACACACACACACACACTCACACACACACAAGTCTAAAAAAATGTGTGATACAAATAAACAATTTCATACAAACCCTAAAGCATTTTTTGGCTCAGTATGGCAGGATCAACCCCTATTGCCCTCATGGACCTTATAGACCCTTAGCTGAGGGTCAATCTTCAATTGATGACATTGATTTAGTCGACTAGGCTGTCAATGGAATTGGGAGAAGCTGAATTGTAATTGAGTGGATTGTCATTTTGGATGGGGACACAGACCAGAGGGAATTCGCTGATGGAATGCCCTCTGGATTACCTGCAAGATGGATTGAGCTGAATTCACTCAATCATAATACCAGGAGGACTTTAAAAAAGAGCTCTGTTATATGTGCTCAATCTTTCGAAAGAATGGGGACAGACATGCTACTTATCTGTCTGTCTGTGTGTAAATCTCTGTGTATACGCGTGTGTGTGTGTGTGTGCCCAAGTGTTTCCATTCTGAAAGGCCTGTAACACCATCACACTACTCACAGTATTCACCAGTAACATTCTGTCCATCTTTTCACCCACAGAAACACTTAGCACTGACTCTTTTGTCAAATTCACTGGGTATCTTTCCACGAGTGTGCGTGCATGCATGCATGTGTGTGTGTGTGTGTGTGTGAAATGACTTGTGCCTGCTTGTAGCACAAGTGTGTGCACAGACTAGAGAGCGTGACAAGGAAAGAGACGCCAAAGGCTTGGAGGAAACCACTCATGCATTTGTCATGCTTGCGTGCCAGTCTCTGTTATGGCTGGTCATGAAACAGACTCTCCAGCGATCACACTGTCTGTCCCCATAGCGGTTTGTCTGTCGGACTGTCTGTTTGTCAGTGAGGGGAATCAGAGTGTGAGTGTGTCTGTGGATGGGGTGAGCATCCGGTACCTTCCATCTGCCTCTTCTACTCTCTTTCTCTCTCATTTCTAGCTCTGTCTTTTCCTCTGACACACACATGCAAGACATACACTGTTTTTCCTTTCACTTCATTCTGTGAGCCCCCAATCTATCTCTCTCTCTCTCTCTTTCTCCCTCTCTCCCTGTTTCCCCCCTTGTCTCATTCAACATTAATGGCTGTTGGTTTTTTAATGAGAAGAGTGTGTCCCTTTGCTCAGTGTCTGTCGGGCAGGGGAGGCTGGGCATGTACGTGTGTGTGTGCGTGTGTGTGTGAGTGTTTGGGAGATGCAGTGGTCCACATCTCCCAGCAATGAACCTCAAAAGCATCCTCAGCAGGGTGGGGCAGAAAGATGGAGGCAGAGTGAGAGAGAGAGAGAGAGAGAGAGAGAGAGAGAGAGAGAGAGAGAGAAAGGATTAAAGGGGAATTTTTAATACATATTATCATTTTCCTTTTCTTTCAGACTTAGTTCTCCAAATTTTTTCTGTTCCAAGAAAGCAACAGCATGACTGTCCATGCATGACTCCAGCTTGTGATTTCAGGATTGTACAAATAAAAATATTACACCAACAGCTATGTGCTACACGGAGGGTATTCAAACATGACCCTTCTGAATAATTCATCCAATGTTCTGAAATGAGGTTTGGAGGGTTGGAGGTTGGACTACCTGCTCAACAATGGCTCAACCCCTTGCTCTGTGGAAGTGATTCAAGCGTTTCCATAACACATGTTCATAACACATAACACACTCACACAGCCACATATATTGTTTAATAGAAATTTGCTCGGCTGTGACCCAGCAGCATACAATTTCAACATATTTCCCCACCATCAAATAATAATATTCAAGCACCTAATATTATGACAATGGACCTGAACACTTCATCAAAATCAAATGAGAGAAAGACAGATGAGAGAGGGAAGCAAAGCCATGGGGTCGCGGGTGGGGGTGGGGGTGGGCAGCAGTCTTGCTTCACATCTTTTTCAGTGACAACGAGGAATTGCTATAGCCACAGGAGACAATAATGTATGTGATATCCTGTTTTATGACCAAATAGGATGTGAACTATTCACTAAGGGAAATATTTTTTCTCACAATGTTTTTTTTTTTAAGTATCTAAGCCTATTTTTAGTCAGTGTGGCGTAGAGACGGTGATGTCTTTGAGAGGACAGCTGCCTGACACACATCTCTCTTCCTGCCAGAGGCAATACTTCTTATCAACATTTATCATATACATAACACTCTGATAGAATACACAGATGAAAGGACACACACACACACACACACACACACACACAACCACCACCACACACATAAGAATATCAAAAGATACACAAATGGCACCCTGGGGGAACCTTGATGTTTAGTTTGCTGTTTGCATTGACATCAGAGAAATGACATGATGGCTCAAGTCATTTCCTCAGTAGTGGTGGGATACCTTCCTGTTCCAGACACACACAGCTTAAGCGTACACATCAAAACAAACACTGACTGCACTATCACTCCACTAACACCAACACCCACAGGCAATTATGTGAAATAGCACATTAGTAACATTGTGAAATGGCTATTATTGACTATTATACACAGAGAGAGGACATTATGGATGGACATTAAGTCTCTGCAACTAAAAATCTGTGAAGCTTTTAAATCATGGGTTTGGATCTACCGGCAGTGAAAAGCAGAAGACTTTTGATTGACTGATGTGTGCATCTCCCCTCTCATGAACTTTGACCTGTGGTTCTCTGTTATAAAGCCTCTGTCATACAGCCATATGCTAGTAAAAAAGGCCAAGGACTTGTATTAAACATGGACAGAGAGGTGGAGGGAAAGAGAGAGAGGAAGAAAGAAAAAGAGAACAAAGCCCTAGCAGTTTTTTGTCAGAGGTGGCAATTACATGTAGTGACTGGCCTTCATGGTGCTATGATTAATAAAGTAGACCATTAGAGGAGAGAGTTAGCGCTGCTCCCTTCTGCTGCGTGTCCCGTGCGCATACTCCTCAGCTCTACACTGGGGCTACCAGCCAGGATTCAACCTGTGTGTGTGTGTGTGTGTGTGTGTGTGTGTGTGTGTGTGTGTGTGTGTGTGTGTGTGTGTGCGTGTCTGTGAAAGAGAGAGAGTAAGAGAAAGAAAGAAAGAAAGAAAGAAAGAAAAAGAAAGCATAATTAGGTTTATGTGCATATATTTATTTATTTGTATGTGTGTGTAGTGTGTGTGTGCAAGTGTGTGTGTGTGTGCGTGTGCATGTACGTCTGCCCATCCGGCGAGGCATGGATGGCACGGCTCCACTGTGCATGGTAATAATTCAGCCATGCTGAGACAGAGGGGAGTGGGAGGGTGCCAGTGCTCTGGTGATGAAGCACCGTGGCCTTTAGAATCTCATTTGCACCCCAGCATTCATTTCATTACCATTCCCCACACAGCCACACACACACATACACACACACACACAGGGGACAGACAGAGATAGAAAGGATAAAGGCTGAGTTAGAGTGTGTGACAGAGAAAGAGAGGGAATGAGAGAGAGTAGTGTGTGTATGTGTGTGTGTGTGTGTGAAGAGAGAGAGATTCTAAATAAGTTCTGTTCTTCAGTTTTCATATCAGAACCCATCAGTTGCATACAATTAAGCATTAATTAAAAAGTGTAAAACAATGTTGTTCAAAGCAAACCTGCTCAAACTGATGATTAAATAAAAAAAAGTTTGAAACTGAAATTTCACAATAGATAAAGAAAATTAGTAAAAAAGGATGAAAAGAGAGGGAGAGAGAGAGAGAGAAGAAACAATTACAAACAGGGGGAGAGTGTGTGTGTGCGGCGGCTGCTGTTGTTTTCACTGCAGCTTATCCGAGTTTAGCTGCAGCACTGGTGAGCATATGCCCAGCGAAGGACCTGTCAGGATTTAGACAGCTTCACAGCTTAATGAAGACTGCAATCTGTTCTCCAATGCGCATCACAGAGCACCGAGCACACACGCAGGGACTAGAGGGAGAGGAGAACCTCAAAGCACACACACGCTTACACAAACACACACACACACATCACACACACATACACACACAAACACAGCCAACAGCCTGCCTGCTGCCACTCACTCTGACATAGTCGCTGTGTGTGGAGGAGTTGAGATGAACCATCAGCGTTTTACTGGTTCCATTTCCCCATTAACGAGTAGATAAAAATGTAGTGATACATTAGTTTAGTACAGAAGAAAATTGGTGAAAAACAACAAACGCAAAAGACAATAGCTCCAGAACAGCTTTGGCTTCCAGGACTTGAAGTAGTGTGTTACAGTAAGACAGGTCCATAGTCAGTGTCTTAGCCAATTACAATTACAAAAGGAAAGACCACCCAAAATCAATATGGCAGAGAAGTTTCACTCCCATACTTTACAATAGCTTTTATTTTGTCTCTGACACACTCACACACACACACGCACACACACACACACACACACACACACACACACACACACACACTGGTTGAGTGTGCAGACAGCTGGGCATTTAATGGTGCTGTGTCCTCTGGAAACTCGCTGCTGCCCTTCACTGACCACATAAAACTCAAACAGGGAAAATAAATAAATAAATAAAAAATGCTCAGACACCCCCAAAACATCTGTGCCATAAACTGCTCCAATGTTCCCCATGTCCCCAACATCCCCAACATCCCCATCGTCCCCTCGATGACCCCACTGTCCACTGCCCTTTAGCGCGTCCTTTCTTTCCCCCTCCTTCTCTCTCTCTCTCTCTCTCTCTCTCTCTCTCTCGGCCCTGTCGTGAGCAGCCAGTCTTTCCAGCTGAGCTGGCTTGGCAGACGCCACAGTGAGGCAAAGTGGCGTGAGCCACGCTAAGACTCAGATCTGTCCACCCCGTCTGTGCCCACATTCACCCCAATCTGGCGAAGCAGGGGGGTTAGCCATCCCCCCCACTGTCCCCATCGCAGTCCCCAGGGCAGGGAGGGGGGTGTTGAGAGTGAGGGGTGTGTGCAAGGCTATCGGCGGGGTGCCAAAATGGCTGCACCCACAGCAGCAGACGGAGGCTAGCGCTTCCCTGGCATGGCTCCTCAGGCTGAGCCACAGTAGGGTTCCTCAGCACATGGGCCTTGCCTGCTTTCACACTGAGGTAAATTGTGTGTGTGTGTGTATGTGTGCGTGCATGTGTGTGTGTGTGGGGGGGCAGTAAAGGTGGGTCTGTAGAGGAGGAGGGGGAAAAGCCCTGCGCGACTTCATTAATATGTGCGTGTTAATAGGTGGAGCTGGTTGGCTAATTGCGAGCTGGAAGTGGCTGGTGTTTTAATATTAGACTCCATTAGGGGCCGGCTGTTGTGCGGCAGCGTGGGCAAATGAATTGAGACAACATGGGCGACTGGCCGTACTCGGCATTAAACACACACACACACACACACACAGGCATACAGCAAACACACACACACACACAAACACACACACACTCTTGTATGTGTGGCCGCCAGCAAACGCGGAGCGACAGTTCCGAAGGCGGCGTCGGCTGGCAGCTGCTGCTCACATCTGTCGAGGCTCCGGACGGGCCGTTTGATGAGACGAGGCGGAGCACGGTAGAAGCAGCGGCCATAGCAGTGCCAATCAGCACGCTTCTCTTTTTACGCGCTGTCCAGCTCAATGCGTTTGACTGGGGCGCGGGTCAAGCTCAGGTGAACACACTCACAGAGGACACTTGTCGAAGAGACAGGTTTTTGCATGTATGTGTGTGTGTGGATGTGGATGTGTGTGTTTGTGTGTGTGCGTGTGTGAAGTCATTTTTGTTCCATCTGCTCAGACAATGAGCCAGAGGAAGTCACCTGCAAGTGCAGCTTGTACAAATTAGCTTAGCCAAAAACCATGAAAGAATCCCAAGTCAATAAGTAGATAACACCTCCTTCAGTAGCACAAGCACAACTCTGAAGGTGAAAGAAAGTCTCAATGAGATATTTTTAATGCTTGCCACCCCACCCCATCCCCTTTAAGCCTCCTGATGTCTAGGTCCCTAAGTATGCGCTTGTCAAATTCTGGCCAAGTCTTCTCCAGCTGGTGTCCTCGAAAGCTAAAAACAAAAGGAGACGAGTCAAAAATCTGACCTTCCAAACAAAAGGTTATTTTTTTCCACAATGGCAATTTTCAGGGGTGTCAAGAGAGCATACTCATTTTCATAGAGTGCACTGTCATCTCTCTCTCTCTCTTTCTCTCTCTCCCCTGAAAAACAACCGTGAGAAACCCTTTGCTAAATGCCAAGTATGCTAATTACTCCTTCGCTATCTCCACTGTGACTCTCTTCTGTTCTGGGACAGACACTGAAGGAGACAAAAAGAAGGACAAAGCTCGAAGACAAACAATCACACACACACACAGACACACACACACACACGGACAGAGCAGCATGTGTGACAGATCACATTTATCCAATGTGCGCATCGCTGTCCTGTCACCATGACATACTAGAGCAGCGGTGGGCCAAGAGGACATATTCACCAGGACAGTGTCGCTTTCAATTGGGGAGAAATTCTGTCATGTCAGGCACTGACTCTGTCACGCCAGCCTGACAGGGGTGTCTGCCTTTTTTTTTTTTTTGGTTTTCCTCTTTTCTCTTCTTTTCTGAGGGGGATGAATGGAGAAATTTTGCGAGTATCCAACGCATCAGGACACATTTAGAGATAGATCAATGCTCTTTTGACAGCATGGTAAATAGCATCATCGCTAATGAGACTTGTTGTTGTTAGTGCCCCCAAATCCCCCCCCCCCCCCCCCGCCTTTGGTCGCCGTAGCGAAGGAGGAGGGATGGAAGGATTGTACGAGGTGAAGGCGGAGAGATGGAGTGATTGAGGAGGAAGGAAAATCCCTGACACGTCGTCACCCTCCCTCCCCTTTGTGAGCAAGTCCCTAATGAGCATGTTGCAAGCAGAATTAATTTCTTATTGTTTAATTGATCTCCCGGCAGCCCTCATCCATCACCATGCCATTCAATATATCACTCTTTTAATCTCCCCTGGCCTGCACTCATAACTCTACTAGATGGGCTGTTTCACACATGCATGTGTCTACATGAGGGCAAATGCATGCACACACACACACACACACACACTCACTTACACTTACTATGGACAGGCAGATCCATTTGGCTGCTTTAAATATGCAAATAGTTTTTCATTCATATGTGAGACTTGGGCCTGTTGTTTATACTGCATTCATGGCGTGAAAACAAGGTTCTACAGCACTTCACTTTCCATGGTTCACTTCTGTTAGTTTGCATTGTGCCTCACTTATAATCCACTTTGGCAAGAAAAACGAAAAATCATCGAAATAACTAGAGGTAAAATGTGGCCCTATACTGCAGTCTACCATCTGCACTAAATTAATGTCTTACACCAGTACCACACAATAACAAAGAACCAGTGTGTAAAGTCTTTCCCTTATGTGGTTAAATCCATGTAAACACTGTCTTATATAACATATGGATAATTAAGTCTAAGCAGTTGATATTAAACACACTACAAGTGTAGATTGCAGACCTCCACAGGTAGATGCATGGGCAGGCTGGAGCATATTTGTGCAATGAATAAAGGGGGGGACCCCTATGGGTGCCGTAGGGAGTCGGGGTACAGCTGCTCGCCGGTCCCAGAGGCGCCGTCAGTCCCGCGTTTGTCACTGACAGCGCCGGATAAGGAATGGGCTCACTAATGAATGCTTACTAATTGATTGCAGAGAAAACAGCGCATAGCTCACAAAAACGATGGCAGCTCCGAGGACTTGCAGGACAGTTTGTCAATACCCACACACTTTTTTCCTTTTTCTTTTCTTTTCTTTCTTTTTTTTCTCTCTCTCCTCCTCCATTTCCTGCCAAGGCTGCCAACGGCACTTTTAATCTCAGTGCTGAACTGGCATACAAACATGGCAGGTCAAGGCCACTATTTTAGCTTGGCAAAAACAATAGTCCTAACAAGGTGCGCACATCAAAATTCTGGAGGCTATAGATTCTTTAGCAAAAGTGCTGTCAGCGCGAGACGGGTTAAGAGGGTAGATCCAACCAAAGCTCTATTTGGAAATCAGCCCACAATGATTAAAAAGAAAGCTTTCTTAATAAAAGAGTCCATGGTCCTTTATCTTCACAGCACGAAGGGGGAGCTTGTAGCCACTAACACGCTAGGTGTATGTGAGCATGTACCGTCCCTGATTAACTAATTATTGGGCATTATCACAGCCAAACAGAAGCCATTAAGTGACGGCCATGACGTGCGGCGGGGTGGGGGTGGGGGGTGGTGGTGGGGTGGGCGGTGGTCATTTCCCCGTGGACGGGTAGAGTGGTCTCAGTGGCTGACAACTCATTTTGTTTTTTAATGAACCTCTAAATGACTTCTGTAGACTGAGGAGAATCCATCTGACTGTGAGCAAATTTTGCTGCAGAATGACCTCAGATGCATGTGCATACACAAGGAAATAAAGAGACGCCCAATCAAACAAATAAACGCACACACACACACACGTGCACATGCGCACACACACACACAATCACAGGTGGAAACTGGGATAAAGTTACTAGCTAATTTGATGGTCTACCTACCCCCACTCACACACACACTCACATTTCTACACACACACACACACACACACACACACACACACACACACACACACACACACACACACACACACACACGTGGAAACAACTGTAAGAGTCTTATCGTATTTGTTGTAACTCTTCTGCATCTTTTCCCCATAGTTCCTATTGCATGAATCCCTCTTATCAGTCCTTCTTTACACCCTCTTGTGCCCTGACACAAACCCTGCTCTCTAGACCCCCACCCTCCCATCTTATCTTTGTCTCTTGGAAACATACTGAGGCCCGGTGTGAGGGACCTCGCACTGACGCCATGACACCTAGGAGCAGTGCTGACACTGCCATGTGTCTTCAAAGCCGCAGCAACCGTTCCCACGGTGACAGGAGGGCATCCGGGGTCAAGCTGAAACATGTGACATTCCAATTCTCTGCCAGAAATAGGAGGGCTTGGTCTCATACACACACCCCAGACATAGGGTTATAGAAACACACCAGTTTCAGGACTCCCTTAACTAACTTTATATGCAGTACTATATATTGTTTTGACACAGAATCATAGACTATATGAAGACATCACATAGGCATCACAAGAATTGAATATAAACAAGTATAAACACATATACAACAAACACAACAACATGTATAACAGCAGTAACAGTAAGCATATTCATTGGCAGTAATTATCACTGAAATAAGCTTGCAGAGATATATTGAGACTGGGTGTCGTTCCTGGATAATCAGCCAGACTTGTGTTTGTGGGATGCAGATGACTGTCCTGAGGCCCACAGGCAGGGGGGCTGTGCAATCTTCAGAAAATTATGATAATGTGCACGAGCGAGCAGGAGGGAAGGAAATGACTCAGAATTAAACCAGTGAGTAACTACCTCCAACTGGCAGGAATTAATAGCTGCTGTTGTGTTCCATAGCTCCAAAGAGTGGAGATGGATGCATCCCCAGTGGCAGGCAGGTTTTTACCCACCAGGGGTGAAGCTGGAGGCCTGGCAATGCACTTAGCTAGCGGAGACGGAGACAAAGACAGAGACACACAGACACAGACACACACACACATGAAGACACACAGACACACACACACACACACACACACACTCACATCCACACACACACAGAC
Organism: Tenualosa thibaudeaui; assembly: GCA_027481765.1. Classification (NCBI taxonomy): domain Eukaryota; kingdom Metazoa; phylum Chordata; class Actinopteri; order Clupeiformes; family Clupeidae; genus Tenualosa; species Tenualosa thibaudeaui. Next base: position 6,106,135 of record JAIFZK010000130.1, on the reverse strand, counting down.
ACACATACACAAAGACACATAGAGACACACAACAAAAGCTGAAGCACCACTTATTTCAGTCCTTCTAGGGAGAGAGACATGAACTTCATGGAGGGAAGACAAACACTCGCAAAATAATTAGAAACAATAACAAACTAAAGTGAGCAAAGACATGGTGGTACACAAACACACACACCCAAACACATAAACACACACACACACACACACACACACACACACACACAAAGCAAAGCAAATAAGCCCTGACCAGTGGCACAGACAAAACAAGTAGGCAAACATCCAGTGCCTCCTGCTTTTGTGTGGAGAGCCCCTGGCTGGCGGGGTTAACAGGCTGGCGCGAGGCATAGATTGGTCAGTGTGTTGCGTGGTCATGCTCTGGGAAGGGCCGTGAAAGCATCAGCTGTTTGAAGGAGGCGTGCAGAAACAGAGGGAAAGAAAGGAGGGGGGGAGTGAGGAGAGAGACAGAGAGAGAGAGAGAGAGACTATGGAGAGAGCAATGAGAGGAGAGAAGAGAAAGCGAAATAAAGGCCTGGCAGTGAGGGTCGTTCTCCCCTAATTGACTCCTCTGGGCCACAACTCGGCTGATCAGAGCCTTGTTACAGGAATCCGGTTTCATGGTTTCCTAACAATGGGATTTGTGAAAAGGGATTTGTACTCCAGAGGGATTCCCTCCCCGAGCCCTATCTTGCTCTGATTCTGCGGTCTTTTGTGATGTTTTTGTTTGGGATATTTTGGTTTTTTGCCCTCCTTTCTTCTGCCCTCCATCCATCCATCCATCCGTCCGTCCCTCTCTCCCTCCTTCTTCCCCTTTCCCTTGTTTCTGTGATTTAAATCCAATCATTTGAGTGGTAAGTAAACACTAGAACACTAGTGGCCAACCACCACAGCCGAGCTGCAGGGCTTGGGGAATGTGAAGGACAGGTTCTGATTTGCTTGACTTGATGGTGAGCGCATTGATTGGACGGCTTGGAAGCTGCACTGTTTGTAAACCAGACGATATATACCAGGGGCCCCTGAGTACAGTAGGAGCTAGTACAGCTCAGATTTCCATCACAAGGCAACTCAAACACACACACACACAAACACACGCACACAACACACACACACACACACACACACACACACACACACACACACACACACACAAACATGGAAGCCACTGATTCACTGCTTGTAACAAGCGACTATAGTGTATTAGGAAATCAATGTATTCATAATCCTTCCTTGAGATACATGGTTGATTGAACTTGTTCTGACAAAATGGCTTTTTCTAGAAGAAAGTGAATGTACAATTGAATGCACAAGAGGACTGGAAAGAGCATTAGCTTTCAAGGATTATTTAAAGAACAACTTCTGAAAGGTTATTCAAAGCGCTGGGATCTGCCAAGAGAAAGAAAGATTGATGGGACTGAAGAGAGACAGAGCGCGCGTGTGTGTGTCTGCTGGAAAGTGTGTGTGGGGGGGGGTGTATATGCATCTGTGTTATGGTCTGGATGACTCTGAGAGGCCTCTGCGGTTGAATGTGAATCAAAGCACAAACAAAACACTTTTCAGCCCCTTCATGTCTCTGTGCATACTTGTGTGTATGTATAGTATAACACATGCTTGTGTGTGCATGTGTATGCGTGTGCGTGTGTGTTTGTCAAAGAGAGACCCTTTGAGATGAGAAGAGACTAAAGTGAATGACTGTGGAACCAATAGTAGATGGATGATACCGCACTTGGCTGTGAAAAGAGGAAATGGTGCACCTATAAACAAAAAATGGCTAAATCACAGTCCCTTGCTTCCCTTTTCATGTTTGTGTCAACTCTTCCTAAGACACTGTTGACAGAAATCAGCTAGAGAGAGCAGAAAGCAAAGTGTTGAAAAGGACAGAAGAGAGAAAGAACAAGGGAGAAAGCAAGACAGAGGAGCAGGAGGCCCAGCATGGAAAAGCCATCCTCTGAGCAGCATGTGATCCAGGAGTTTACAACCTGCTGTTCAACACCATTCAGCAGCCAGGAGAGAACAGACACTGGCTGGAGGAGGGGGGCTGGTGGGGGCGGAGGCGGGGGCGGGGCGGCATAGTGGGACAGGCACAAAGCTTTCACCTGATACCATCCTGCCATCTCTCTCTTTCTCTCTCTCTCTCTCTATCCCCCTCCCTCCTTCCTGTGCCCTGTGCTGGCAGTAACTGGAGAGGAGACACAAAGAGCAGACGAGTCTCCCTGCAGGATGCTCCACAGAGCACGCACCAGGCACTCTCCCAGCACAAAGCACTCAGCTGCCCACAAAACCTCGTTAGCCAGCGCCCCACTGTCCATGCGCCACCAGGGGTGACCGACACACACACACACACACACACACACACACACACACACACGCACACACATATGCACATGCAAGCACACACACACAAAGAGACACTCAGGCACATGCACACACACCAAGACCAAAAGAAAAAAAGAAAAGCAGAACAGAAATACAACAAACACACAATACAAGACATACAAACATACAAAGCAGTGCAAACATAAAACATACACACACACAAATTCACGCTGAGGGCTGGAGGCCATGGGTAGTAAAACACACCTGTTCCGACAGCATTGAGCCCCCAGAACCTCCTCTTTAACTCACTCATTGACATGGAATCCACAAAGGCACCTCACGCTTGACTGGCCTGTCTGCTATGCCCATTATACAGCCACTGGGTCTGGGTCTGTGTCTGTGTGTGTGTGTGTGTGTACATATGTGAATGTGGGCCTAACTCTAGCCCCTTTCTGTCCAGTCTTTCTATCTACTCCTGATCTGTTTGTCTGCTTCAAAATGGCTTTTGTGAGGGGATATATGTGTAGAGTGTGTATTCCTGCCTGTGTGACTTGGTGAAAGCCTGTGTTAGTGTGTCATCAAAGTGAGGAGAGAGAGTGAAAGCAGATGAAGAGGGACTATATGAAAACACCTACACAGTCCCACAGATGAACAAAAAAAAAAACGCCTACTCTGTGTCCATCTCAGTGGGCCAATAAAAACAAGCAGCTCGAGAGCAGCGATGAAACTTTTGACAGTAATTGAGATTGGCTGCATATGAACACCAGGGCCCATTATGGGTAATGCACTGCTCAAATGGCTGGGTCCACCTGAACGTGTTGCTTTTTTATTCTCGTTCCCCTCTGCATTTCAGTAGGGAATGCTAATATTAGCGCTTGGCTAATTGACAGATAAAACAAAACACTGACAGCTGCAATGGCAGCAGTGTTGCTAGTGGAGTTCAGAAACACCTTAAATAAGACCAGTGTGCCAACTCAGTCTACCAAGGGATCAATTACTCTGAGGCTGGTAAGGATGGCTTCCTTCGATGGCTCAACACGAGTAGGTGTTTTCAAAACTGCTGCATTCTCCTCTCGCAGAGTTAGCGTTAGCCTCCAGAGGAATATTAAGTGGGGGGTTTAGCACTTAGCTTGCTAGCGCTATGGCAAATAAATATGCAGGAATTAGTTCCAGCAGTCTGCCCAGTTGCAATAAGCTCCTTTAGCCCCTGCACAAGCAAAACAAACCAATTTGGAAGCTATCTCGCACCCTGAGTCTACAGGCAACATGAATGACAACCATGGACATGCATATAAATGTACATTAATATGAAGCCAAGAACACTGCAACACACACACACACACACACACACACACACACACACACACACACACACACACACACACACATATTACCATACACACTAGCAGCTTGTGTACACAAATAACATCCTGGGACTCCTCAGCCTTGACAGGTTACTTATAAATGAGCACGCAAAAACACACTCAGCATTAAATAAGCATGGCCTACTGATGAGTGCACATGCAAACACACACAACCACACACAGTCGGGGAAGTACAAATATGTAGCAAAACACACAGAATAAATATGTGCATTGATCTTGCACTCTCTCTCTCTCTCTCTCCTCACACACACACACAAAAAGAAGAGAAGGCCTTGCACTGGAGCATAAGCTGACACCCAGAGGAGCCATCATTCTCCCCAGCACTGCTTGCTACTCGTCATCCATCAACCCTATCTCTCCTCTTCTCCAACACCCTACCCCATGCTGCCCCAACCCCACCCTACCACAACACATCTCAGGTCATACTTCACCACCTGCCTCCCTCCATCACAACACCCATCAGCTCCATCAGCACTGTTGGAGGTGTTTTAATCTATTCTCTCTCTTCCTCTCACCACCCTAAATCACCCCATCCACCCCCACCCCCCAATCACCTGCTCAACCACCTCCACTTCCTCCTCTCTACTCTCCTCTTCAAAGAGGGAAGGTCACCTTAGAGGTGCATCATCAGGTGTGTCATCACCACACACATCCCACCCTACACACACACACACACACACCTCTGACGGTCTACCACAAACAGCCCAGAGAGCAGTAAATCCTCCGGCCTTTGCCCAGCTGCCACCCACCCTGCCACCAGACGCCTGCTCTCCTGTCCCTGTTCCCCGCACTCAATCATGGAGGGGCGAGGCAGGGGGCTGGGGGTTGGGGACTGGTTATAAGATGACGGAGAGAGGACACAGCAGGAGAACCCAGACACCTGTTTGTGTGATCATCAGTTTGTTTGTTTTTTTTGTTTGTTTTTTTGTTTGTGTGTTCTTCAGTTGGTCCACTAGAGTACATTTTCATTGCGGCGTCACTGGGCACTTTACCCTGTTGGCCATACCACAAACATGGTTGTTTGGGAATGACCTACATCCCCTTTTTCCTTCTCTGTATGTATTTTGTTACTGTTTTTGTGTGTGTGTGTGTGTGTGTGTGTGTGTGTGTGTGCGCATGCACTGACCCTAGGATGAACCTCTTTCTCAGATCAATCTGCTCTCCAATCAGGAACCCATCAGCATTGTCCTCTGTGCCCTCTAGCCATGACTGTAACGACACACAGACACCAGAGGCTCCCGTCCACACCCCACAGACATCACTAATCACATCCAGAGCTGAGGGGCCAGACACGCAGGAAGAGGAAGAGAACCACTATCATCCTTACGAAGCAAAGAAAAACAACTGGGGGAACAGACCAACAGACCATCAGACCAACCCAGGCATGGCAGGAAGGCTGATCACTGGGTCTGGACTGATAAGCTCAGACCAGCGGAATATGGAGGAGGACTGAAGGAGGCAGAATACTGGCTAAGGCTGGATAAGTTAGGGATGGATATGTGTGCGTGTGTGTGTGTGTGTGTGTGTGTGGTGGGGGAGAGGGAGAGTGAGAGGGAGAGGTAGAGAGAGAGAGAGTGTGTGAGAGACAGAGTGAATGTGTGTGTGTGTGAGTGTGTGTGTGTGTGTGGTGGTCCATAAGGAGGGTCACTAGGCTTTAAGCCTCATGAGGGTTGACCCTGCCCAATTAGAGTGCGAGTGACAGGCGGCGTGCACAGCTCTGACACAACTGGATCACAGCGGCGCTTGCGGCCCCTAAACCCCCAATGCTGGAGCACTGCCGGGACTCCCGCACCCTACTCTACACACACACACACACACACACACACACATACATACATACACACCAATCCCCACATCCTTTGCATACTACCCACCTCTTTTCCTTTCCACTCCTGCTCATCTGTTCTCACTTTCTCTCATCTTTCTCTCTTTCCTTTTGCTCTTGTTCCCACCCTCCTCATCTCTCATTCAGTTTCCTTCCATCCCCTCTCCCTTCGCTCCTCATATTCCCTCTCTCTCTCTCTCTCTCTGTGTCTCCTGTTCACCCCTTTCTCTCCTCTTCTCTGCCCAGCAGGAAGCCTGGTGTCCGGCTCTTTCTTGACGTTGACAGCGCTGTCACGGGCGGCCAAGCCACTGACATCTGATGCTGTTAGGGGTTGCCGTGGCAACCTGGCAAATCCATTGACCTTTGGCCTGTATGTATCAAAACTTGTGAACCTAAGATGGGTGGGGAAGTGGGGGGCAGTATGGCATAAGGAAAAGAGAAAGAAGGACAGAGAGAAGGAGAGAGAGAAGGACAGAGAGAAGGAGAGAGAGAAGGAGAAGGGAGAAGAACGAAGGGGTGCAGGGGTGTCTAGTCAAAAGCTCCTTGTCTTCTGATGGCACTTGGTTTTCTCTTCACAGTGCTTGTAAGAGAGAGTGTGTGTGTGTGTGTGTGTGCGTGAGCGTGAGTGTGTGTGTATGTGTGTGTGTGAGTGTGTGTTTGTGTGTGTGTATCATGTATTTAGACCTACATGAGTCTCTTTATAGTGTAAGAGTGTGAACTTATTTGTCTATGTGTGTGTGGGTGTATGTGTGTGTGTGTGTGTGTGTGTGTGTGTGTGTGTGTACGCGTGGTGTGGCTTGTGGCAGGGCAGCAGGTTGCATGCTGTCACGGCCACTGAGCTGTGGCCCTGTGATTAATGAGGACGGGTGCTTCACCGCAGGAGACCCAACCGCCCTCCACTCGCTTCCTCCTCTTCCTTTGCACCAACCCCCACCCCACCCATCACCCCGGTCAGCCCCCCATCACCCCCATCACCCCTGTCTCATCTCTCACAAAGGAGCTGATGTCACTGCGCAACCCACAGCAGCTCCATCCTTACCCTGGCACTGTCCACCTCTATACCCCATCCTAGCCACACACACATACACACACACACACACACACACATACGCGTCTTGTGCCAATGCTTAAACACTACCCTGCCCCAGCCGTCGACCACCGACTGGTCCCCTCGATCACACAGCCGGCCCTTCCAGCAGGAGCTCAAGCCACTCTTGGCCCTGGCCCTGGCCCCAGGAGGAAGCTCCCCTGCTGGGATAGATAGCTGGCTGGTGGTGGGCTGAAGGGATAGATGGATGGATAGATGGATGGATGGAGGAAGGGAAAAGGGCCAACACTGTCAGTCTGTTAGCTGACACCTCCACCATCCACACACACCAGGGCCCCTATGCTGAGCTGCCAGGCTAAAGCGGGTAGTTGGGTGCTGGGTTTCCACCACCCCAGCTGGGGCCTACAGAGAGGCAGCCAGACTTTTTTGGAAGGCGTCGGGTGGGCAGTGGGGTGAAGGAGATGACAGGGGAAGAGTGATGGGGTGGTAAGGAGGGGGGGGGTTGGGGTTGTGGGGGGTTGACTGGGGTGGGGGCAAGGGGCGCCCAGTAGGAGGAGGGGGGGCGGGGGAAGGGACAAGGCAGGGTACTGACTTCTCCTGTCTGACGGCTGCCACTCAACAGGGCTAATGACACATCCAACACCCCCCTGGCGCAGAAATAGGACCTCACCTCCCCCAACTGTCTGCTCATATAAAGATTGAAGCATGTGCGCATACACTGATGTAAAGAAATGAAATCATGCTTGTGTGTGTGTGTGTGTGAGAGAGATTTGATATTGTACGTGTGTGAGATTTGATACACAGAGACAGAAAAAAGTGGAGGAAGAAACAGATGAAGACTCCCCACTGTTATGAGCCGGCAGGATTAAGGGGGCTCGATGGCTGCTGGCATGTGGATTTCACCCTGAGGTGTTGAGATGTGGGGATGGGGGTGCGGTGGGGAGGAGGGTGGGAGTTGAGTCGTTGAGTATTTATTACAATCAACACAACAACACAGTGCCATCTGACTTTTAGACTGCACGCTTCTCCTCTTCCACCCCCCATCCCTCTCTCCCCACCTCTGTCTCTTTCTCTCCACCTCTCTATCTGTCTCTTCTCCACATCCCCATCCGCCTTTAATCGAGTCAAGAGACTTATTAAAGCTTATGAGAGAATGTGGCTAATTTCATTAGCGGCCCAGCCTTTGCCGTGCTGTTGTGAGATACTAGCTGATTCTCCAAGCACTGACTGGCAAAGAGAGGAAAGGGGGAGGGAGGATGGGGACCTGGATGTTGGAACAGAAATGGTTATCATCTGCAGACAGTTAGAGACATGCAATCACAGAGCAGGAGAGTGTGTGTGCATGTGTGTGTGCGTGTGTTTGTGTGTGTGTGTGTGTGTGTGCGTGTGTGTGTGCATGTAAAAAGAGAGAAAAGGGGGTGTAGGACATGGGCCAGAAGCTGCTGAGAGATAAAGAGGTGAGAGGCAGGAGAAGAGTGAGAGAGAGAGAGAGAGAGAGAAAGAGAAATAGAGAGAGAAAGAAAGAGGCTGATGGGGCCCTTCTTTGAGGAGAAGGACAGAAATAAACAATGAGTTACACAAGTAGACACAGAGCAGAAGGTACTTCTCCAGCCTCCTGCCAATCTCCACAGCACCCCCTGACTGGAGAACATTCTAGAGAGAAATAAGGGCTCGAGACCAAAGCCATTCTCCACATGCCTCCCTGTCTATGTGATTTTGGACTGTGGGGTCCTTTTGGCTGAGGACCAAATTGAAGCCAGGAGATTTCCCATGCCTTGGTATCCTAGATACAGCACTGTCGGCTTTGTGTGCTTGGACGAAACATTTGAAGCGAAACTAATTCACGTAACACCCAGCAATGCCAAGCAGTCTTAGTCCCATCATCCAACTGAACACAATTGAACTGCTGTGGTTGAGTTAGAGTCTGATCCTTGCTCTAACGATTAACAGCACTGACCAGGTTCTTGCGTAACATCGGGCAGTTGCACGTAATCTGCTTTAACCTCGTAAACTGACACCTGCATAAGATCGTGTTACCGTATCACAACCCAGCTCTGGAACCATTCATAAAATCCCTGACTGAAGCCTTCCTTCCGCCACGTGCCAGATAAATAAATAAATAAATAATGGTGCATTTGGACAAGGAAGCATCCCACCAGTCTATTAGGAAACGGGTTCAGGACAGGGTCAATCAATGGCCAGTCAGGGGTCAGAAGAGGGGTGCATCAGAGGTCTTCCTATCTAGTTCCACATGTCGAAGCCCATGAATATCGGTCCTAAACCAGTGGGATAAAATGAAAACTGAGCAGGTTAAGATGCTCATTGGATGTGGACTGAACCGGGGTGTGTTTGAAATAAGGGGTTGATAAGCTGTGTAATTCACTGCCAAGCAGTGTGGCCTGAGATAGGGGATGCTAATGGACAGTGCACTGCACACTGTGTAGTGTCAGAATGGTGATAATATACAATATACTGATGATGACTGCAGAAAAGACATTTGGGACCAGTGGGAATTGGAATGGGTATGTCTGCTGCCAAAAAAAACAAAATGTATTTCGCTTTTTTTTTGCATTCAAAGATAATGATTTCATATCATTGCATATTGTTTTTCAATCGTGCATTTGTGTGTGTGTGTGTGTGTGTGTGTGTGTGTGTGTTGGTGTGTGTGTTTGTGCATAAATGCCCACACACAACACTTTTAAATAGGCCAGCACTCACGTGAGGCTGTGTGCGAGGGTAGAATGTCAGAGTGACTGACTAAAAACACACAATTATTATTATAACGGCTCTCTAATTGTATACACTTGCTGCGCTCTCCCGACAGAAACATTGTGCATAATGTCCCTCTCGCCATCATCAACACCCACACCCCCTCCTTTGCCATCCACGGCCAGCTCAATACTCCAAATGTTGCAGGCCCGTAATTTATTTGTCTGTTAGCGAGCAGAATTCCAGTGGGGCCTTTAAAAATGAGAGCGGTTGCAAAAGAGAGAGAGAGAGAGACAGAGAGGGAGAGAGGGAGAGGGAAGTCAAGAGCACAAATCTGGTGTTTAATATCTGGGCATTGCTTATGTGGACCAATTAAGTTCTCAAGCTCACATCTAGCACAGTGCAGTGTCTTGGGGTTTCTTTTCCCTTAGTTTGCCATTTTAGCTGATCGTAAAGGGCAGTTAAATACTGAAAGCAATGAGGGTGAAAGTGCCAGCAATATGCTGGAATATACTGGCCAAATATGTGTGGGTGTACAGGAACACATACAGACTGCATGCTAAACAGTGCACACACACACACACACACACACACACACATTCACATATAGACTATGTAAGAGACACTCAAGGTGTGTATGGTATGTGTGCAGGCGTGTGCAGTTGATTGAAACATAAGAGTGTCCTGATGCCTTTTTAAGATCTGGCCCTCACCATTCAGCATTCGTCAGTCCAACACCCCCTCCAGCAATCGCTCAACGTGGTTTGATTTCATTTCCAGACACGTAATGCAATTGCTGAAGATCGGTGACGAATACACACAATTACACCACGCACCACGGATGATACAGAAAGCACCACACACCATCACCCAACCACCCCCCCCCCCCATCCCCCATCCCCCATCCCCCAAACTCCCTGGGCTCAGTCCGGTGCCTTTCGGGTTTGGATGCATCTCCATCACGCTGGCAAATCAAATCAGGGAAGCAGATATGAACAACTGAATTATCACAGCAATTTCATGGCCACTGCGGCCCTCGGGCCATCTCTCAGACTGTCAACAGCGACACACAGGACATTTGGGAAACTTAATAAGGCCTCCTCCACGCCCAGTGCTTTGTCAATGTGTTAGTAAAGCTGTGGAAATGCATAGGAAGACTGTGTGTTTGTGTGTGGAGGGCACCATATAGCCATAGGCTACGAGAATTAGCTGATAACTATGCAGATACAGGCACATGAATGGGCTCAGACAGGAAACTGCCTTGCTGACAGAACACAAGAAAAAGAACAGGGCTGAGAGAGTTGTGCTTTAGGGAAAATTCCAGAAGGAGGAGATATGCCCCTTTTTCCTGTGTTGAATTTCAGCCAAATACAAGATGCATATTTTCTTTAAAAACTCTATAGGATTTACAAAGAGTTTGAACACACACACAAACATACAAACACACACTCTCACACACACACATGGAATAATAGGTTTGCCCTGGAAAGTGTAGTGCATGGGGACCTGCAAAGGGCTCAGTGTAGATAAGGTTCTGCTTTGCATTTGAATGGACTGAGCTGATTTTCCTGTCCTTGGCATTTGGCTAGACTGGTGCTTGTGGTTTATGCACATTAGTGTGTGTGTGTGTGTGTCTGTAGGTTTGTGAGTGTTTGTGTGTATCTGTATGTGTGTTTGTGTGTGACACCACACTCCCCAGCCACAGTATCTCTCCAGTCAGGCTTGCAGTCTGTCTCCCTCCCTGGTATGTCTAAAATAAAGACGACCAAACAGGACATTGGGCTTCCAAGAACACCTCGTCCTCCGTCCTCGTCTCTTCACAGCAAGTTGACACGCAAACAAATACCGTCCCCTCCGATGCCCAGCACTCGTCTCTGCGCCTGTCCAGTGGGATCGGACGGGTGTTTCGAGGCTTGGCCGTCCCACGGGCAGACACTGTCCACTGTGCCGGAGCCCCAGAGCGAAGTGAGCAGCAGCCCCAGCATGGACACCTGCATCACACTCATGCATCACTGGTCAGCACACTCCTCACATCTCCTCTCCTCTCCTCAGCTGACCCTTCCACCATGGCCCTGATCACTGGCCGGTGTAATACGATTAGACAGCAGGCAACCTGCTCTTTACACCAGCGAGTTAAAAAAGAAAACACACACACACACATCCACATATATGCACAGCAGTGTTCACCTGAGGAAAAGTGCTAAAGTGACCTCAGAACAATAAAGACAGACCAGCAAACTGGCCTGGAGTCAGAATAAGGCTCATAGCTGACTCCTATTATCCCAGATACAGATTAAGTGCATGCAAATCAATAAGCGACTCCAGGAGCTTTCAGGAGAGCCGAGTTTCCTTTGTGTCGCCCCCCAGTATACAGACGGTAAACACAGAGCTCAAAGTTATAGCTGCAGCTGTTTGAAAGATTAGCCACCTCTTAAAAATCTTATACCCCAACTCAAGGCCTTCCACAAGCCCCCAGCCAGCCTGCACACACACAGTCCCTCTATAAGCTTCTCACACACTCACTCCCTCTGTGAGACACACACTCACACACAGACACAGAAAAACACACACACAGACACACACACACGCACGCACACACACACTACCCAGCACGACACCTCAGACATCTGCATGATGCAGGACAGATCAGTTTCACTCAACAGGAAGGATGGATGGGTGGATGGGTGTTTGCATGCCTGGTTGGTTGGTTCTTCAGGGATGATGAGGGGGTGGAGGACAAAGGGTGGTGGTGGTGGAGCGAGTGGCCCATGAAGAGAGTGAAGGCTTGGGTAACGGTCCATCCTTTAAGCCCCCCTGCCACCACCACCACCACTCCACCCCCAACCCCCACCCCAACCCCAACCCCATCCAACCAAACACGACCTCCAGTCTCCACTCTGCAGCTGTTGAGGGAGTCGGGGACGTGGAGGGTGGAGGTGGGGTTGTAGGCTCTGACCAGCCGGTATCCCCTTACAAACGCAGTAACCCAAGACAAACACAATATCTGTGGGTGCCATCCAGAGAGCACCGCAAGTCATAACAAAATGGCCGGGGCTGTAACTCAGGAGCAGAGGGGGTTGGGAGAGGGGAGAAGGCCAGTCAGCCAGACAGGGTTGGAAGCAGCTAGCTTGGTGCGCTTGCTAGAGGAGCAGTGTGTGGACACGCATGCCATGGGGCTGAGAATCTGTGAAAGAGGGAGAGGTCAGAGACAGAGGGAGGGAGAGATAGAGCGATAGAAAGAGAGAGAGAGAGAGACACGGGCAGGGGCAGACGGAGAGGAGGGCAGAGGCAGAGAGACAGGAGGGCAGAGAGAGAGAGAGATAGTTATGGTATCAGATCCCCCCCCTCCTTTGGAAATGGGATCCAGGCCCCTGTCACTATGTAGCGACTGTGTGGCTCTGATGTCTGATGACTGGCATTTTCAAAGGCCCACTTCAAAAGATACCACTGAACGCTTGGGGAGGAAAATGCATCTTCAGCCCGGCTGGTCCCTACCTCCACTACACATGGCGCTGTTAACAGCATTTGACTGAGGGGAGTCTACTCTCAGTTATGCAATGCTATCCAGTGTGTGAGTGTGTGTATGTGTGCGTCTGTGTGTGTGTGTGTGTGTGTGTGTGTGTGTGTGTCTGTAGGCATGTGCAAATATGCCATCACCATCGGGTCACAGAGTCCAAAAATGCACCATCCATCAGCGAGGCACCCACTGTGGCAGTGCTGACCCTCACAGAGAGAGATAAACAAACACATGATGATGGCCACCAACTCACTCCGAAAATACAACTCAGCTATTCTCAAATGGGATTGTGCATTGAAAGACCCTGCTAACACACACACACACAGATCAACACGCCAAGGCAAATCATTTCCCCCAACCTTCCATTTAAGACAGGGTTCCAACTTCAGTGCAACCTGCACCCCCACTCCCCAAACACCACTTCACATACACACACACACACAAACACTGATAGATTATGGATCCCTCTGTCCCATGGGGATCACTCCCCTCCATACTGGGGAGACATGTGGAGAGAGGGGAGTACTGAGCGAGGGGCGGAGAAGGGTTTAGGAATTACGAGTGATAGAGATGGGCTCACTGATAAGATGAGGGGTGGGGGGTTGAGGCGTCGGGGTTTTCCTGGGGTCACTGGATCCAATTCTGCCTGGACACAAGTGTCAGGTCACCTTTCTCTCCTGGGACATGATGGCAGGTCAGAGTTTTCAATTAATATTTTTATTACTTCTGTCTCCATCAGAGCACACACCATGGGACGATCCACCTTGCTCACTGTGCATCTGTCCCAAGATAAGAATTCCCAGTTTGCCTCGCTGTAGTGGAACGTACTTTGCACATCGCTATCGTAGCTCAGTCGGCGCTAGCAACAACCACATTCTGCTGAGCCATTTATTTCCTCTCAATCATCGAATGGAAGTAAAAAAATATTTAAAATCCAGACCAGTTCACAAATGATCAGAAATACATAAAATTTCACCTTTCTTTCTTTCTTTTTTTTTACATTTCAACGAGAGTGAATTAGAAAACACTGAGGAAAAAGAAGAAAGGCTTTCAAATACACTCAGACATTTTTAGAGGAGATCAATAATGGTCCTGAGGAGCTTTAAATTATTTACTACAAAGCTTGCTTCTCAAATTGCCAGGCAGATCAGATACTGTGGGCCTTTGATGGACCAGTGGAGTGGATGGATTGGATGCAGGATACAGCATGCAGGCTGGCTGACTAACTGATAGACAGACTGACTGGCACAAGAGAGAGAGAGAGAAAGAGAGGCAGATTTAGCGCTGCCTGCGTGCGGTGTGGAGCGATGCAAGGGGCAGAGGCCATCATTAGCATAGCGTGCCTCTGAAGGGAGATCATGGCCCCTTACACCGCCGCCACTGCTCTCCACTGCTCTCTACTGCTCTCCACTGCTGAGCAGACAAATGAGTCCTCCAGAGAGACATACACAGCTCCAAGTCAGAATTAGCTATTCAGGGCATCTCTGAATTGTGTGTATGTGCGTGTGTGTGTGTGTGTGCGTGCATATATGTGTGCGTGTATGTGTGCGTACATCAAGACACAGACACACAAACACACAGCACAAGCGCACCATTGCGATTTGTCAGTCCTTCCAATAACTTCTGTCAGAGAACTGAACGAGCGAGAGAGAGAGAGAGAGAGAGAGAGAGAGGGGAAGAAGAAAAGAGGAGAGAAGCCAGAGGGATGGGTGCTCCATCTTGCTGGTGGTGACATGCCGGGGAAAGGGAGAGAAGGTGCTGGCTCAGCACCAGGGGGGCCGAGGGGGTTGACGCCTCATGGCTGATGGCTCACTCTGCCATCTACCATGACAGAGCACCGCGCCTGCGCCTGTTTATTTGCTCTGGGTTCGGCCTGCTCACACACACACACGCACACACACACACACACACACTCACACACACACACACACACACACACACACTCACACACACACATGCAAACCGGCATACTCATACATCAATGTATTCACAAACAATTGCATGCACGCTATTGCACTTTCTCCCTCATCCTCTCTCTCCCACTCTCTGTCTGATACACAGACACACACACACACACACACACACACACACAAACACACAGGGGAGAGGAATGGGGGGAGATATGACCCCAGAAGGGTAAAAGAGAGGAACGTGTGAGGGTGACCTCGACACCAGGTCTCATTAAGGGATGAAGCAAGGTTCCCTTTCCACTCTTTTATCACTGCCCCTCTTTGACCACTGCTTCCTTTGCCTTCCTCCATCTTTGTCATGTTCTCTCCATCCAGCGCTCTGTTATCCTGATTGTCCCTTCCTCACTGTGCCAGCAGTAGTAATACACTCCACAGAGTGGGATGCTTGGGTGACGTACAATAATGGAACTTCAGTAAATGAGTGTGTGTGTGTGTGTGTGTGTGCGCGCGTGTGCATGTGTGTGTGTGGACATGGGAAGTCAGAGCTTCAGCAAACACTGGGAGAGTGGGATGACTCCAATCACAGGAAATATCCACACATGTGTGCACACCCACACAAACACCCACACACACAACACAAACACACACGCATACAGACACTCAATCTATTTCTGCAGCCTGCTTGGTTGTTAGTGACAGCAGAAAAACAGCTTAAATATTCCTGAGTGTGTGTGTGTGTGTGTGTGTGTGTGTGTGTGTTTGTGTGTGTGTGTGTGTGTGTGTGTGTATGTGTCTGAGGACAAGAGAATTGCAATGCCACAGTTTCAAGGGACCAGTGATTTATCTGCTTTCCAAAGCACCTCCTCCACATTTTTCCATTTCTGCTGCCCGCCAGATTCTCACACGTCATTTCAGTGAACAACAAGGAAAGAGAATACGCGCGCACACACGCACGCACACACACACACACACACACACACACACATACGTATGTGCAGAAGGAAGCAAAGCGATCAGTGTAGAGATCTTAAACACAGATAGGATGAAAAGGTGTGTACGCTGTGAGGATTCGCGCTTGTGGGTGCTGATGTCTCTGTGTGGGAGTCTTTGCTTCTCTCTCCCTGTATGTGTGATGTATGTATGTGTGTGTGTGTGTGTGTGTGTGTGTGTGTGTGTGTGTGTGTGTGTGTGTGTGTGTGTGTGTGTGTGTGCAGATACAGGCATCTCTTTATAGGTACTGACTCCAGCAGCCCAGATGCAGCTCTGACACATTCAATCAGGGATTTTATTTCAAACCTTTTATCACCGGGAGATACCAGCACTTCCTACCTCCACTCTAATATAACCCTTCATCCCTACCACCCCTCTCACCCCCCTCCACTCTCCCTCCATCCCCTTCGCCTGTCTCCTCCACCTTTCTTATCGCTCTGCAACATTCCACACTGGCCCTGTCCGGCACTCTTACATCCAGCTGCTCTGAGCCTCATCACGCTGTAAGCTTCCAGACACACACACACACGCACACACACACACACACACACACACTCACACACACATAGAGCCCTGGCAAGTACAAGGCAAGGAACAACTTGCACAAGGCTATCAGCAACAACAACAATAGCAGCAGTAAACACAACAATAACAACAGGGTCAAAACAGCTGCTGTATACACAGACAATACCTGCATTCTCTATTTAGATTCACACACTTATAGGTGTGAGCAAGTTAGCTTGCAAATGCCCTTCTGCCCTGTAGTGCTTGTTAGTGTGGCTGAGGCTGAGGACAGACACAGTAGTGTCACCACTGTCTTCATCTATTTCATCTTGCAGCATGCCACCCTTCCCCTCACCCACCCGCTCAACTTACCTGACCTGTGTAATACAGCATAATAATACATCTCTCTCTCTCTCTCTCTCTCTGTCTCTACCTCTCTCTCTCTCTGCAAATTTCACAGCAAATGGCTTTGCGTGCGGCTCAAATGTCTAGCTAATTACCTTGTCCAGAGCATGCCACATGTTACCTTTTGCTAGCGATTTGTTTAATTGCAAAGCAGAAACATCAGCTGCACTTCCAAAGGACCTTTCTCTAAAAGTCATCTCGATCCACTCTCTGGGGGCATTTCACACAAACCTTCAACACCTGCATTACTGCAGCTTAGCATTCTTTGTCGTCAAATCAGCAAGGTCACTTCACTGCCTTCCCACACATACTATTGGCAAGCACTGTTTCTTCCTACTAAGCCTGCTATTATTTGCTACTATACAGCCCATATCAAATGTCAACCACTTCTCCTTCTCTTACTGTAAAGTTCACTAACATAAACATTTTCCTTCAATGGCACAACAACTCTAAGAAATTGTGAATGATAGAGCATTTGCAACTCATGTAATAATTTCAATTCTTGTCGACAGCAATTAAAAAAACATGATCGTACAGACATGGGTGACATGACCAGCACCGCTGTGAAAACAGAGCAAGACAAGGGTAGCAATTAACCTTTCTCTGAGCCAACACTAAGTCTGACATCAGAGCTTGATTAGCTGACATGCTCACAGCTAGTCCCGCATGTGGCGAGAGCAGGAGGTTTAAAAATACATTTCAATATAATAGCATTTTCTTAACACGTCTCAAGATTAAAAGAAAAAAAAAGTCCAAGATTCTTCATTGCAACCCGCAAAGAATAGCACAGCTCCACCATCCTCGCTTAATGTATTTCTTTACTTATTTATTTTTTAAAGGCACATCCCCCTGTTTCTAGTGCCACACACTCTCTCCACCTGCGGAGATAGCGGCTAATTAACATTTTCCTTCTGATTCCGTCGCCCCAGGTGCGGCTTGTCAAGCGCCGCACGTACCTATGTATGCACTCCCAGATCCGCTACGCTAGCAAATTTATTCAACGCGCCGACGAAAGGCCTGGCATTTTCTGTCAAGAGCTTCAGTATGATTTATGGGCCTTGCTCATTGACCCAGTTTATGTCTAAGTGAAACAGGAGTTGGAGAAGGGTGGTGGTGGTGGTGGTGGTGAAGTCTTCCCTCTTATGTATGGTGGATTCATCCACTCACTGCTCACTGTAGGCCCGCCAGAGTCAGTCTGCTTAAGCTTGTGAGGGAAAATTAGATTAACCAATGCAATCGGCCCAGTGGGCAATAGTTCTGAGCGCCGTTTCTTCCTCCTCTTCTCCTTCTCCTCTTCCTCCTGAATGTCGATCTGCATGTAACAGCAAATGAGATAGGCCTGCGCTGGACTCAATGCAGGCATTCTAAATCTGGAAAATTCTACGCGTGTTGACAGAGACATGCTAACAGGCCTACGCTCCTTGTTTATCAGTGCGGAGAGACAGAACGCCTGCTCATTCATCTATGCTTCGATTGGTTTAGTAACCCATGATACAAAAGGCAAGTGTGGCGTGTGTGTGTGTGTGTGTGTGTGTGTGTGGTGGGGGGGATGCACTCAGGAGGCTAATTCTAGTCAGTGGGCTCTTCCCAGCAACCTGGCTGAGGCATTAATAATGCAGGGGATTCTTTTCAGGGCCCAGACCCCCACTCATCCCCCCCACCTGACTCCTGCAGCCCAGCAGCCTGATGTCTGTGAAGCAGCGGCGCGCAATGGCCTCAACAGACACTGGGCTTCAATCTGTTACAGCGGCCCAGCAATTCAATTATCTCACCAGGGTCCAGAGCAACCTATTTGTGGATGGCCGTGGGGTGGTCAGAAGAGGGAAAGAAGAGAGGCCGGGCTTAGGGGAAGTAAGGTGATGACTGAGGGGGGTGCGGGGTAGGGTTAGTGGGAAGAGATATCTGTTCGATATCTACACAGGAGTCTGGAACTAATACAGCCTTGAAAATTGGTGGAACATTGGTAGTATACAGAGGGAATATGGAAATATGCAGGGGTCATATTCTTCTCTTGCTCTCCATCTCTCTCGCTTCCTCTCACTCTACCCCTCTCTCCTTAGAGGTCTTTTCATTCTTAAATAAAGTAGAGGAAACTGCTGTGCTCTTGTGCTGTGATTTTATTTTCTCCTTTTCTTATTTTTGCATAGGGGTTTGTGTGTTACATGTTCCTCATGTAAATATGTGTCCATTTTTCAGCATCTTGTTTTCCTCCTCCACCTCTGACTAACCCGCTGACCCATGACCCACCCCCAACCCTGAGGCCCTAAAGCATTCAACACCTCATTTAAAGCTCACACCAGCTAAGAGAGAGAGAGAGAGAGAGAGAGAATAAAGGAATAATCTAGAGACTTCATCAATGTTTCATGAATTTTCATTTAGGCACAGAGCACCCCTCTTACAGCGATCGATGGCCCAAGCTGCTGTCGCACAGTTAGCACCTGGTGGAGCAAGGCGGGGTAACACCAGCCTTGGAGCAGACCAAGAGGAGATCAGAGGTAGTTTGGCCCAGCAATAATCAACTTTACACACACACACATACACGCACACAAACAAACATTTCACTAAACACCCATTTACCCTCACCTCACCGGCACCCCCAAACCAGCAACAAATTCATCTTGTTCAAATTAATCACAGTTTTAAAGAATGTTCCAGATCGCAGCATCCTAAAGATCAATCCAGGACCCCATGACTCCATGACTATAAGCCCACACTAACCGACACCTGTACACAAACTCTATTCGCTGCATTACATGGCAATGCAGCTACATAGATTTTCATATCATTATCAATTCACTTTGTTCCGAGATGAATGGATCCCCCCCCGCACACACACACACACACACACACACACACACACACACACACACACACACACACACACACACACACACACACACACACACACACACACACACACACACACACACACACACACACACACACACACACACACACACACACACACACACACACACACACACACACACACACACACACACACACACACACACACACACACACACACAGACAGTCACACGGACACCCACACACTTCCACAACAATGCGAGAGAAATAGCTGTGTATTGATTAGCTGGGGCAGAAACAGACTTCATGAAAGCCTCTCACTTAAGCACAGAGTCTGGCCAATTCCCTCATGGGGGCCCAGGCCAATACTGTTTCATTTCTAATGATTTAAATCTGGCAGTGCCACCAGCATCGCTTCTCTATGCGCACGCGCACACACACACGCACACACACACACACACAAAAACACACACACAAGGACACACACGCAGGGAGAGAAACAAGCTCTACGGACCACATTTAGAAATGGATTGCGAAACAGCAAGGGACACAGTGTGTGAGCATGGTGGTCGCTGGGAGAATCAGAGGCCTCTCGTTCTCTCCCACAGAGAGAAGAGAACAGAGGATCTGGACTGTCAGTCATCTGGGCTCTCTTTAAGAGGCAGGGGGTTGGGGACTGCACAGAGGCACATATTCTGTGGCCCTCAGGGGCCTTCTGTCCTACAGAGAAGCCCAGTGTCTAAGGTTGTGTGTGTGTGTGTGTGTGTGTGTGTATGTGTGTGTGTGTGTGTGTGTGTGTGTGTGTGTGTGTGTGTGAGAGAGAGAAGGGGGTCATGATTGGGGCTTCCAATCTTCAAAGGTAAGATGATCAGTGAGTCAGGTACTCCCCTGTCCTTCCCCTCCCCTGCCTACCAGTGTTGAGTGTCCAGCATCTCTCTTTCATCTGCAGCTACTGGGACTCCCATCCTCCCATCCTTCGGCACATACAACCCACCCAACCCAGCCCCCCCACCCCCATACACACAACCACACACACACACACACACACGTCATCTTCACACTCCACAGCAACACAGAAAACAAAAAAATTTCTCACTCCCCACCCCATTCCCGACACAAATAAATCCCGCAAAACTTTCAAACACAAAACTTTAACAAGAATTATCTAAACAAAACCATAATAGACAACAGAGAGAGAGAGAGAGAAAGAGAGTGAGAGACAGAGAGAGACTCTATCTAAGATGTGGGTAAACAAATAACAAAAGTTAGCTAACACAGGTTGGCTTGGCATAAGGAATTCACAACAAACTCCCCCATTTTCCCCCTTCTCGAATGAGTAAACAGAGATGGAACAAGTGCTGAACCAACACAATGTTTTCTCTCCAAGGCTTTGTGAACTTGAAACAGAAAATCTGTAATTACACATGATTTACATTGACTTGATGTGGGCATGGGCTTTGTGATTTCCTGATTCTGACTTATGCTTGGGGGAGTAAACACGCAGGGCCATTCCTTCGATCAAACCCAGATCCCCAAAATTGTACGCTGAAATAGTGGATTTATGACATGCTTTTTGAGAGGCCTTTGCTGCCCCTCAAGAATGCCCGTGCCCAGTTTTGATTGTCTGTGGCTTGAAAGTCAGAGTCAGTCTTTCCCAGCCCCCTCAGGCACATGGGGGCTTGTGCCAACATACTCAGTCTGAGCTATGCAAAATACTCATGGGATGTGTGCAGATGTGTGCATATACTTCAAAAGGCAAAAGATGTGGTTTTCGCCCATTGGCACGTCAAGTCTCAAATGACGACAGAGACAAAGACACACAGATACTGTACACGCACACACACACGGAGTGGAGACACTTACAGGCTACTTCCAGTGAAGCGTTGCGACTGACGGCCTCCCCCAGGTAGTTTCGGGCCACGCACACGTACGCTCCCTCGTCAGGCTTGCTGCGGCGGCCGTGGACGATGCGCAGGAAGAAGAGTGATCCGCTGGGCAGCAGCATGCGGTGGGAACGCGGGTCGTCCTTGTCGGTCTCCACTCGTTCCCCGTCCTTGTACCACTCGACCGTGGGGGTGGGCCGGCCCTCCGCCTTGCAGTTGAGGGTGGCCGGCTCCCCCTTGGATACGATCAGGTCAGAGGGGTGCTCCACTATCCGTGGAGGAGAGTCCTCCTGGCGAAGACGGGATCCTGGACATAAAAGATACACAGGACACAAAGTTTAGGATTGCTAGATTATACACACTTATGTACTTCAGTACAGCATCATACACAGTCAGTGTATTAATCCCAATGTCCATCCATAGCCCTAAGCCCTGAAGACTTAACTGGCATGACTAACTCAGGACATTAGGATTCAGCCAACAAAACATATTGATACCTGTGCTGATGAGGTGTGTATGCTAGTAAAGTCATGCTCACATCAAGAAAAGAAAAGGGGAGAATTGTATGCTGCCGTCCAACAGGCAGCTACTCCATGCTTTATTGTTCCAAGCAATCCTTCAAGCAAGCTTTTAATCCCGCCAGTAAATTCAGTCCCTTCCCCACTTGTCACTGTGAACCAGCTCTTTGTAAATAACAATAAAGGTAAACAAGCCCTGGCTAGATGCGTACAGGACAGGACTGTCTATACTGTACTGCAGCAACAGCATGTAAACATGGCAGCAGTGAGGCATTGACAAAGCCTTTCAAGACAGAGAAAAGGACTAAATGATGGTCCCTGTAGCACAGACTGGGGAGAGTGTCCTGCTGCAGTGTGTGTGTGTGTATGTGTGTGTGTGTGTGAGTGAGTGTTGGAAGGGCATTAGGGCTTTGGGGAGTGAGGCTAGCGCTGTGTGAACATGCTAATCCCTTGGGGCTCCCAGCGCTAGCACACTCCTTTATTCTCAGGGTGACATCGGCCCAGCTACTGCAGTCTGGCTGTTATGATAATGGCCCCATAGCAGAGAAAAAAATCTACATGCCATGGTGTGTGTGTGTGTGTGTGTGTGTGTGTGTGTGTGTGTGTGTGTGTGTGTGAGAGAGAGAGACTGAGGGACAGAGTGTGTGTGTGTGTGTGTGTGTGTGTGTGTGTGTGTGTGTGTGTGTGTGTGCATGTGTTTGTCTGTGACCAAGTCTTAACCCTGCAAGATAAGACCCCAAAGCCACAGGAGAATTTACATCACTGAAGCCCAGAGAGAAACCACAAGACAAAGGAGTCTGATCCGCCGAGAAACCGCCAAGCGAGGGCTGGGCTGGGCTGGGGCCGGGCGGCAAGAGCGCAGAATTAGCCTCTTTTGAATTACAGCCGCCATAAGCTTGGTTCCGCCTTGCTAACCTCAACATCGTCACACACCCAGTCATAAGCTTCTGTCCGTTTGCCCAAGCTCGCCTGCTTTTAAAATACACATATATAGCTCAGTTCCGCCTGGTCAACTGACCTTAAACTGCATTTACGATGGAATGCAGTAAGCCTGCTGTGACCGTTTAGTCCAGCGGCTTTGGCCGGTGAGGTAGTTCAGTGGTAAAAGGATCTAAAACGGGAGGTCTGCTGTCTTGCGTCCACAGATAATAAATAAGGTGTCCAGATTGGCTGTGTTTCTCTGTTACTAAATACTTAAGGTAAGTATAGCTGCCTCTGCTTGGTCAATATCTCTGATTCATAAGGGATGTATGAAGACGTGACTCACTCACAAATACAATTTCCCTGAATCAATTAAATATTATGAGATGGTTAAGATTCATTGTCTGTGCTGCATTAATTGAATCCAAGTAGATTTTAAATCATTCCTTTAGGATCCCTTATTAAAGATTCAATGATTCTTATAGGAGAGAGTTCTTGGGCACACTGATTTATAGGATATACTTTTCTCCCACTCTAGCCTAACTGAAGCTGGTGAAGCCTGTTGTACATAAAATCTGTAAATCACTAAGGGCATTACATGCACCATCTTACTGTCCAAGACCACACTTCAGTGGGCACTCCTTGGCATCCGCATAAGCGGGTACAAGCAGCTGGAGGTGAAGGCAGTGATGAGAGCTGCACAGCAGAACACCCATGCCCTACCCAGCGGCACCGGCGCTGCAGGTGTGACGTGTCGAGGTGTTCTGTTCCGGACCCTTCCGCCACGGTCCATTGTGCTTGCGTAACAACAGCCAGCAGGTGCAGGAGTGCAGTGTAACCAGCAATGTAGCACAGCACAGCAGAATACCACCTCACCTTTCTCCTTAGAGAACTCAGCACACAGAGCACTTTAGGCTAGTGTGTGCTGTTGTTGTTGTTAGCCTCATCACTGCAAGGGCACAGTACACAGCATGCTTAGCAAAGCACTCAGCACAAAACTTTACTGAGACCATTGTGAGTTTTGCAGTCTCCCACTGTTACAGAATCCAGGGTTTATTGAGTTCACTACTATCAGAGTGAATGAATGAGTGAGTGAGTGAGTGAGTGTGTGTGTGTGTGTGTGTGGACGAGAAACATATGGAGAGAGAGAAAGAGAGAGTATGGTGTGTGTGTGTGTGTGTGTGTGTGTCTTCCCTGTTCCCTTCACCACAGGGGTCAAGCTTCAAACAGCTCCTTATTGACCCTGGCATCAGGCAGCTGACTTCTCCCCACTCCACCTAATTTGGGCTAATTCCAGCCATTTCCCTCCCATTGATTACTGATCAGGCCTGGTGTCTGCCGCCAAAGTAGGCTTGGAGACACTGAAAAGAGAAGAGCTATGGGGGAGGGACACCCGATCCCGGAGCCGAGCCCAGCCCCCATGCTCCCCCCCGCCCCCTCTCTCTCCATTATTTCAATACAACCTGTTTTACTACTGTCACTGTGTATGGACACACAACACAAGACATGTGGCACAAAAAGAAAGATGATAAAAAATACATTTTCCTCTATCTAGTCAGCTCCATCACTTTATTTTTTAACCTTCTTTTTCATTCCAGTCCTCCTGCTGGCAGTGTTGGGGGCAAAGCATCAGATTCACACCCTGAAGCCAATTTCCCTGACTGCAGTTTAAGGGGAAAGGTGTGTGTGTGTTTGTGTGTGTGTGTGTGTGTGTGTGTGTGTGTGTGTGTGTGTGTTGGGAGGGGGGAGGGGTGCAGGTTGTATTCTGCCTATAAGTGACTTAATGAATGAAGTACTAATTAACACTATGACATTGATAAATGGGGCGCAAGATAAGGGAAGGACTTGGAGACCCACTGTGCCCTCCCCTATACCCCCCAAGCTGCAGTGTCAAAGGCACATTAATTCCTATCTCATTGGAGCATCTGCTTCTTCCCATAATCCACCGGGCCGAGAGCAGCGGGCACTGACACACACAGGGGCGAAGGGGAAGGAGATGGGGATGGGGAAGGGCCTGCCAGCACAGAGCAGAGCATGGCAAGAGTGCTGTGGCGCGATTTGATTTACATCACTCTAATTTCTCTTAATCTAATTTGTGTTCCAATCTACTGCACCTAATCACTTAAACCTTGAGTCCCCATCTGCTTGGATGTTTTTTTTTTTTTTTTTTTACTTTTGTTGTTGTTTGTTTGTTTGTTTGTGTGCGTGCGTATGGGTTGCTTCTTCTTTTTTATTTTCTTTCAAAAGAAAGCAGAGGATGCATACAACAGATGCCTGTGCAATTGTCCTTTTTACCCTAGCAGTCCTGAGGATGCAGATTCTTTTCAGCTGAAGGAGAAAGGAAAGAGGAGCTGAGGAGA
Organism: Tenualosa thibaudeaui; assembly: GCA_027481765.1. Taxonomy (NCBI): domain Eukaryota; kingdom Metazoa; phylum Chordata; class Actinopteri; order Clupeiformes; family Clupeidae; genus Tenualosa; species Tenualosa thibaudeaui. The sequence continues at coordinate 6,081,042 of JAIFZK010000130.1, read as the reverse complement.
AGAGACGAGACGTGACTGGTCACAGTGTCCTTCCAGGAAGTCTCTGGGTAGGTAGTGGAGGAGGGTGGAGGGGCTGGGGGGTAGGAATGTCCGCAGGGAGAGAAGTGAACACGTACGGCCTCCTGCATCCGAACCATATCACTAGCATCCCTTTCTACAGAGTGAGCATCTGTGCACCCCTAGTTATTACATTTGATTTGAGCACAGAGCTAACGACACACACACATACAGATGCTGTCCTTCTCATCTTCCACTCTTTTCAGGAGGTGCACAGATGCCAAGCCAATAGCACCAAACGACTCAGTGCTCTTGTCCCTTTTTCTCCACATTGCACTGAGAAACATGTGGAGCAGAGAAAAGAGGATCCTAGTCAGACACTAATTCATCTTGCCCTCAGCTAGTCATGAGGCAATATGGCTTCTCTCTATGGAAGAGAAAAGTCAATTTACAGTTTCCTATAGAGGCATCCTATTCTCTGATGTGTGGCCTATATGGCAAATGGGTCCCCTCTCTTTAATGCAGCCACTGAGCATTGTGGAATCAAGTGCCTTTCTGAGCCGTGGTGTCACTCTTGTCTCCGGGCACATGTTTCAATCAAGCATGGCCCATTCCACCCTGACGCTAATGTCACCATTATTACCCCCTCCCACCCACACACACATACACACACGCACGCACACACACACACACAACCCACACATCCGGTCACACACTGTCCCCACATTCTTGAGTCAGTGGTAGCCAAACACGGAAGGTGATAACTAGGCGAAAAAGCAATAAGAAGCTTGGAACTTGATTGAAAGGTCTTCACAGCCTGTTCCACTTCAACAGTCTTGACATGACCAAGAGAGAGAGAGAGAGAGAGAGAGAGAAAGGGAGTGAAAGTGGATTGAAAGTGTGAGACTGTACCCTGTGCACAGCTAGGCAGCAGTGGGGAAGAGGCTTGGCTTGGCTTGTCACTCACTTATCTTTCCCTTCTCCTCGCTAGCTGTCTGTCTCCCTGTAACTCCCCCCTCCTCCCACCACACACACACACACACAGACACACACCTCCCACATTCTACCCCCCACCCCTCACTCCTTCCTCCTCTCCTCAGTGATGGGAGGAGGTTGCGGTTCCTATGGCTGCACAGAGTGGCCTCTGGAGGCTGGGCTGTCATGTTAGGCATTGTTTAAAGGCAGCTCGGAGACAATGCTCTCCCCACACCTCCCGCCTGCTTTTTGTGCACTGCGGGGAGAGTGCAAATTATGCAACACGCTCTACAGCAGTTTCGCCACAATGGACAAACATCACAGGAAAAGACACTAGAAAGACAAGAAACGCGCTCATTCTAAACGTATTGTTTACCAGCAATGTTTAACATTAAGGGTTATTGGCAAACTTGATGGGTCCAGTCTATGCTACTCATTCAGTTTACAATTTTGTCTGACATTTAAACAGCTTGACATAATACTGTCACTGTTTGTCCAAAGCTGAACCATAACAGCAAAAGTAAATGCATCTCGTGTTCCCCACACACCCCTCATTACCTTGGAATAACACCATAGCTCCGTCAGCAGTGGCCACACACGTGGACACAGCTTTTTTTCACTGTTTTGTTTTTTTAATAGTATATTTATTCATGTGTGGAGCAGAAGGTTAGTCCTTTGATGATCGGTTGGTAATTATTTTTATAAGCCCCCAAGAGATATCCCTGCCCACCAACCAAATCAATACCCCGCACCAGCCTCCACCGGCGCATGAAAGCAGAGGGTTCCCCAAAGAGATATCACTTATTCTGGCGACAGACGTATGTACGTGTATGTGTGTGTGTGTGTTTGTGTGTCTGTGTGTGTGTGATTTAAAAGGGTCCAAGACTCACCCCATGCAATACTGGTCCAAAAAAAAAAAAAACCTGTTACCTATATGACAAACCTCCATTGGCTGCTGTGGAATATATCTAACACACCTCCTTGCAGTACAGTATGCCACTGGTGTTGTTGTCAGGGCCAGAGAGGCTGGGAGGATGGATGGGCAGACAGGCAGACATGATTCTTGTTGTTATTAGTATGGAATGCCTCTGTACCAACAAGTCCATCCAAGAGGTTGGCAAAAGGCTGGCAAAGTCTTGAGACCACAGGGAGACAGAGGCTGTATTCCAATGCTGTATTCAATTCCAACTGACTGGAGAGTTCTATCTACAGCTCTGAGCAATGTGCAAATAGATATCTCTATCTTTCTCTCTATCTCTCTATCTCTTTCCCCTCTTTCTTGCTCTCTTTTTCTCTGCATCCCTCTCTTTCTCTTCCTCTGCTCCTCTGAAGACTGATATCTACTGTCTGGCAGGGGTGACAGGGAGACATCCGTCATGTCATCGAGGGGGGAAATGTGGAAAAATAGCGGATGGAAGCTAGGATGATGTTACTTGCTAACTTACTTCGCTACAGTGGTCTGCCTACTCAAAGACACGCACGCACACACACACACACACACACACACACACACACACTCCAGATTCATCTTCTTTAGGATGCTGTCAGATCCCTTGCCTTGACTCACTCACCCACAGACACCCTGCCTGTTGTCTCTGGATTGCCACAGGCATTGAGAGGAGCTCAAGAGAAGCCTCTACACACACCCACGGCAGCCAATCAGGATGCAGGGTGTCCAGGGCTTCTGTCCGAGTCGAAATCATCACACAGAATCAGTCTTATAATGGATGAAGCGGGGCAAGCGCATTATCTCGAGGCGAAGCACAGCTACAGTAGCAAGGAGAAGGAGTTTCTCCCACTGATCAGGGGAGAGGAGAGGAACTCCACTGCGTGCACACACACACACACACACACACACAAAAATGTACACAGACAAACACCCAGGCACGCACAGGCAGGCATACACACACACACACATACACACAAACACTAACACATGTGCATGCAGCACGTCACACCAACATGCTGAGCTCTGTTCCACCTCAGTGCTCACAGGCTGAGTCCTCTCTCTTTTTCTCATCCTTTTTCTTGCTCTTGTACACCCCCCGCCCTCCTTCCACAGACACACACACACACACACACACACACACACACTTAGACCCCCTCCCGCCCCGGCTCTGGCTCTGCTCAAATCCGTACGCTGTGAGCAAACACAAAAGTAATTCCAGGAGAGGCTGGATCCCGCTGCTGCAGAGATGGCCGCCTTGTAACAATTATCAGATTGCAGTGCTCTTGGTAAACACCACAGATGCTGAGGCCTTATTGACTCCGTAACAGCGCATTACTGCTCTGTCTTTGTGTGTGTGTGTGTGTGTATGTGTGTGTGTCTTTGTTTTCCATCTCTATCCTGTGGCTGCAGTGTATGCATACAGCTGGGGTATAAATAGATAGCTGTGGGAAAGACACTATCATATTCTGCTGTAATGGCCTGTGCTGCATTCCTAGCATTACAAAGAGCTTCTGCCTCCGACCCACTGTCCTCCGCCTACCTCTGTCACTGCAGAGCATTTCCTCACACATCATCTCTCTCTCTCTCTCTCTCTCTCGACAGAGTATGTCATAGTGTATGTCATGCAGATGGACCAGGTGTGAATCCATGGCCTGAGAACACTTTCTAATTTTTTTTATTCCTCTCATTTTGGCAGTTGCCTTTTTCTGCACCTCTCCATCACTCAACAAAGATCCCTGTTTGGCTGGCTTTGCCTTCATTTCTTTTTTTTTTCCTTTCTTTCGTTCCTTTTCTTTTATCTTCTGCTCCTGTTTTCTTCCTTTCTGACTCTGCCTATGGGTGGCACTGGGGTGTTGGTGTGATGTTATCTTTTCCTCCAGGAAACAGGCTGTCAAAGCAAACCTGCAAGCAAAGGGAGCCAATGCTCTCTGCAGCCGCTCGTCTCACACACAACAAGCGGGCAGAAGAAAGGAGGAGCAAGAGAAAAGAAGAGAGAGAGAGAGATCTGCACAGCTGAACAGAAGTGTGTTGATAAGGGCTGAGTTAACTCCCCTTATGCAGTTCTCTCTCTCTCTCTCTCTCTCTCTCACACACACACACACACACACACACACAAACCTTTTCATTCTCCCATTTTCAGTCTTTCCTTTTCTTTAATTTCAGTCTGCCTTCTCTTTCTATCCCCCTCTGTTTGTTCACTCTTCTGCCTCTCCCGCTCTCCTTTCATCTCCCTCTCATTCTCTCGCTCTCTCTCTGTGCAGCTCTATCTCAGTGGGCTGATTAGAGTGAGGAGTCCGAGCTGGCCGTGCTGTGGGGCTGTCAGGGCCACTGTCGGGGACACTGAACTGTGTGATGCAGATCAAATGATTTCCAATGCACGCTCCACTCGAGCGTACAACCCTACTGGCTTCATCCCACGCTCAAACTCTCCCCCTCCTCTTCTCTTCTCCTCTCTCCTCCTCCTGCCGTCCCCTACTCTTTCTCTCTCTCTCTCACACACACACACACACACACACTCTCTCTGTTTTTGACACACAGACTCACACACACTTACACCCCTCCCTCTTCTCTGCTCCTGCTGGGTCTTCACACAGCCCTAGCTCTGCCATTTGTCTCACTGTATCTGCTCCTGTGCAACAAGCCAAACTCGTATGTAGCGTGTCCACCATGCCAAGTTCACAGAAGTCCCCTTTTCCCTGTGTCATGTGTAGCCATGTGAGAAATGGCTGTGCTGCAACATGGAAGTGAGGGGTGTTTGTGTTTGCCAAAGCTGTTATCTCTTGTGTGTGTGTGTGAGAGAGAGAGAGAGAGAGGAGTGCCGGTGTTTCTGTTAGCAGGTGTGGCTTTTGTTTAAGTGTTTGCACTGCTTATGGTGGTATGCATTCTTGTCTGTGTGTGTGTGTGTGTGTGTGTGGCCAATGTATGTGTGTGTGTGTATCTGATGTGTGCTCATACACTCTTATACACACACACACACACACACACACTAACAGACACACATACACAAGAGCAGGTGGGCTGATGTGTTGCACTGATTCCTCTCTCTATTTGCTTTCATGTGTTGGCTGCTCTAAGCAGCCCATACCTGCCTAGTGCTTTCAGAATGCGCTGAATGGCAGCGATTGATTCTCCCTCAAGCATTGTAATCTCTTTACTTTCAACCTGCGCCGCTTAGACGCCTGCCCCCTGAATTGAAGGGGAGGAAAAAATAAATAAGCACTTTATATTGCTTTGGAAATCAGGAGGGCAAAGGGGGTTGGAACCAAAAGGGCCTTTCAGATACCCATAATGCTCGGCGTTGAGAGATGATTGAAGAAGCTGAGATGGGACTGGCAGAGGCTTGTGCTGGCAGGGTACACACATGTAGGGGTCCACCACATACTCCAATTTGACTCATTGAGGGGGTTTTGGGGTGTTCTTTAGGTACACGGTCAGGAAAGGGATGGGGGGGTAGAGGGCAGCATAGTTTGGATGGGAGCAGGTTGAGGGCATTTGTGTTGCCTGTGCATAACGGGAGGCCATATAGTGAGTTATTCAATTCTTATTTTGTAGTACACTGAATCCAAAGCTGGCCATGGGGGTGAGGGCAGGAGCTGTGGTTATTTATGGGGAAAAATAAGGGCCTCTTTGAGTTTCCAGAGTGACAAACACACACACACACACAATCACACACACACACTTCCACTTTATTTTCTGGGTCACCAGCAAAAGCATATTACTAGGCTATTTCCCAAACTACTATATTTTCATGGCTACATCCTTGCCCCCCTTCCCCCCAAAACTCTTTCAACAAGAAGAAATCAGTAGACATGAGTGCTTGGACATTGCGTTCATTTTCTTTCCAGACGTTTTTTTCATCAACACCCCAGCACACCCAGGCTTTCAACCAGCCATTTTTAGTTTCATCAGTACACTGCTGAATATCATAACTATAAGTGATAGTCTGAGAACTCTCCACTAAAATAAACACTACGATTACACACCCACTGAGGCACAATAATTAAGGAACACAGAGGGCAACTGGAAAACACGTAGCACAGCTGTGCAAAGATGCAACCACCATTTCGGTTAATAGGCAAGTCCACCACACAGCTATACTTGAATTCTCTGAATAAACATTATATGCAGGCCTAATAACTTGTTTTCAGAAAGCTTCATATCAACCTGTTGTGCCAATATGTTTTTTTTTTATTTGCTCATCAGGGCATTTTCTGAGTATGAGTAGAGAAGTATTGGCTCGATATCATCTGCCCAGAAACAAACAAACAACAAGACAGCCAACTGAACTTTCCATGGACTCCTGAATGAGCCAAACGGTACTGCTTTTCATTGATTTGGCTTAGACTAAAAATGTCTCTTTAATTAGGGTACATGTAGCAGGAACCTTAACGAGGCATGTGCACGTTGAGTGCAAGCTCGCCTTTTGCTTTTATTTATTCTCATCTCATGGAAATTCAGATCAGCTCATTTCTGTGATCCAGCTGTGCGGTATGGAAATATGGGAGTGTACTGCAACTCTGCCAGGTTTTATATTTGTGTGTATGTGTGTGTGTGTATATATGTGTGTTAGCTTTAGTGTATGTGTGTGTTAGCTTGAATGTATGTGTGTGTTTGTGTTTGTATGCACATCCTCAGTGAATGGGTAATGGTGTTTAATAGTGTTTGTGTGTGAGTTTGAGTGTATGTGTGTGTGTGTATATATGTGTGTTAGCTTGAGTGTATATGTGTGTTTGTGTGTGTGTGTCTGTGTGTGTGTGTTTATGCATAAGATTGAGTGTATGTGTATATCTGTGTGTGTGTGTGTGTGTCCATGTGTGCTCTCATTCACACGGGTACGTATATCTAACATGTTCATTAAGGTGAGAGAGAGGCAGCCATCAGATCCCCGGGTGATGCATGAGGATGGAGAGAGTGCCGTGAGCGAGTGAGTGAGCTCAGCAGGAGGCAGCTTTATTCACTGCCTGGCTCCGCTCTGCACCGCATTACAGCCCGGCACGCCTGCAGACGGTGACGGATGTGGCTCAGAGAGCCACGTAGCCTCTCCGTCTTCACTCACACACACACAGCCTCATACATTTTTATGTCCTTTCAAGTGTTTTCCACAGACCACCCCAAACACACACATACAAACACACACACACATACACACACACAAACACACACACACACACACTACACACCTAGACAACACCGCTACCTCCACAATGAAGAAATGTACTAGCTTTACAAGTAGTCTGAAGACAAGATGGATATTAAGTGCAAGTAATTCAAAGTCATTCAACTCTATTTCCTATTGTTAGCCTGAAATCATTAGCATATCATGAACGCAATTTGACTGACTGAATGACTGACTGGGAAGCTGGGACTAAGAAGTCAAGACTGTAGCAACTAAAGGCACACGACCAGCATTGTGTTATGTTTATGCAACTGTGGGTGACAGATATGTGGGAATGTGTCTGTGTGAGTGTGTTTTTATGTTTGTGTGTGTGTGTGTGTGTGTGTGTCATTGTGCCAAAGCCTGTAGTGTTTGCATTTTGGTGAGTCATTCAGCCTTGACACAGATCCCTCCTCTTCAGAGTGTTGCCGAGAGACAGCCAACCAGAGGGTAAGGAAAGCGCAACAGAAGACCGACCGATTAGCCACTTCCTCAAACACAAATCTGCAGCCTGCAACATGGGGTCGGAGATAAAAAACTAACACACTCACTATCAAGCCAGCGCTATCTGACTCTACGAATGAATGGGCCTCAGCTCTTTATCAGGCCCTGGGTTCCTAGTCCAACAGGCATGTCTGCACAGCACTCTACTTGGTAAACATTCATTCATATGGAAACACTCGACTGGGGGGATGAGGAGTCTTATCATAGGCAACACTATTTAGGATCTCGTGCAGTTCATAGGCAAATAATTTATACCATTTTAAAGCTAGATTGTACAAAGATTAAATTGCAGTACACAGTATTTCACATTCAGCTGCTGGTGAGGAATTCTTGGAATGGTGGAGCGAACTAAACGCTGTCTGGAATGCCAGTGACATTCAGCCACTGACTGTTTAGGAAACATGACCAGAGATAATCTGTGTGTATGCAGAGGACAGATTATCAAGCATTCATTCTGAAGATGCTCTCTGGGGCATGCAGAAGCACCTAGGATCCCAGGTGTGTGTGCGTGTGTGTGTGTGTGTGTGTGTGTGTGTGTGTAGTCTCAGGTGTGCTGAAGCAGGTGAGGGCCTCGTCTCCACCACGTGCCTTTAATCATCTCTCGGGAGCTCCTGAGACGACTCCTCCCTATCTCCACCTCCACCAGCAAAGCACACACAGTCTACTGCAGGTGGAGCCCTCCACACTGGCCCACTGCCTGCACCCCGCTCCCTCCCTAAGCTCTCACAGAGGCAGAGATGGCTGAGAAACAGCCGGTGAGAACCAGGTCTTCACACACACACTGCTTTGATGCAATGCCCAATAAGACATTAAGCCACAGAGAAAAGGACCAAAGAGATTGTGTTGTTGTTTTTGTTATCAGAAGAAAAAATGTCAGTGTTGCTGAATATAAATGGAAAATGTCATATTGGCATGTGATGAGCAATTCCGAAAACACCACAAATCCTTTAAAAAGGAAAATGTCTGGATAACCACAGTGATTTTCTTCAACCTCAATCTTTTTTTTGTTGTTGTTGTTGGTCTCCCTGGGCAACATGAGAAAGGCATTACCAGCTTTCGCCCGCTGCAAATGTCAGGCCTAAGACCGGACAGACTGCAGTTAAAACAACTGGAGTTGAAATTATCTCCTTTACCCTTCTGTTATCCTCAAAGTACATAAATCTTCTCCCACACGCCGCCATAATCCGAGGTTGACATTCCCGCACTGAATCGAACCCACCATCGCCTTCACAGACTCAGCAGATTAGCGAGTAAGCCTTCGGAGTGGCAGCACCCGCAAATAAGCAACACCTTAGAGCCCCGCCAAATAAATCACCCATTGACACCGCCTGCGTGTTTTGCTGGTAACCAGAGACTTCAAACAGCAAGCTGATATAAATCTGGGAGGCAGCAGGCTCTCTGTATGCTGAGTCAAATGTTCAGAGGGCCTTCCTGAAAGGCAATCCACAGAGTCGCGAGTGGCCGCTGGCTTTTCGACCTCTCCCTGAGAAGCTGACATGACGGTATCGCCATGGATGCACACGCCCAAGTTGACGGAGCCACAGCAACTTTCAGTCTTATGCAATTCAACCTCTAGTGACCTTATTCCCCCACACATCGTTCTTTCTCTCTCCTCTTCTCCCTCTCTCTCTCTCTTTCTCTCTCTCTCTCTTCTCTCTCCCATCCTTTCACTTTCCTCTTGGCCTCCTTCTTGTCTTTAATCAGGGAGTCAAACTGCCTTTGCACTGGTGAAGCAGAGGCCCTGTGGGCCACAGTGCAGTGCAGGCTCTTGGTGACAGTGATGAAACACTCAGAATGGGGGAGAATGGAGAGAGAGAGAAAGAGAGAGAGAGAAAGAGAGGGAGCGAGGCCACCCTGGCATTACAGAGCAAGGGCTCATCATTACCGCCAGCGCTACCCCAGAAATGAAGCGCAATTACAATGGTGCCACTTTAAATGTTGCCAACTCGAGCAGAACAATCACATTTGAGAAAGGCATTATAATGCTCTGACCTCCAGCCCCCATCCCCATACACACACACACACACACACATGCACACACACACTCTACAATCCTCCCTTCCCTTCTAATGTACATCACCGTCTTAATCTGGCCTTGCTTTCAATTACAACAACCCTGCTCTATCCCTGATCTTGTTTGCTTATCTGCTATGATTAATCTGGCAACCATTCCACCAAGCACTCAACCACCCGAAAAACCAACCTCATCAACCAAACCAATCTCATCTTGTTTCTTGTGTACTTGCACTTCCAAAAGTTCACAAATCTAGCCCCTCTCCACTCGAACGCGCGCACACACACACACACACACACACACACACACACACACACACACACACACACACACAAACTCTGATCACTTCTCTCTCTTCTTTTCCTTTCCTTTCCTTCCTCAGTTTTTAATCTCTCTCTTTCTGTCTTCTCTCTCTCTCTCTCTCTCTCACTGTATGTCAGACACTTCAGGGTTTAAGTTTCTCCTGATAAAGCAGCTGTGACTTCTGCCGTAGTCTCCAGGTATCCGTCCATCCGACCGCCTGCCAGGGGGTGTCTCATGGAGAGAGGCAGAGGAGCATCAGGTTTCAGCACCCTTCAGTCATCTACACGTCCCGTCCTGCCGAGGCCGGACAGAGAGGGGGCATCTGGGTGTGTATGGGGTGAAAGGAGTGGATTGATGGACCCCAGCGATCAGACACAGGCAACTGTGAGGCCCAGAAATAGCTCAGGGTCATAGATAGACTCCGGTAACAGTTGCTACGTGGCTTTTTTTTATTTCATCACCGCATGGGACACCAAACATGGCAGCAGCATTGAAAATGCACCAGCGACTCATCTTTGATTTAGAGACATTTCTTCTGTAACTGAGGGAACGCTCGAGAACCGGCCTTTCTTAGTCACAGGTCATTTGTTCAAAGTGTGATCTATTTCACTGCTTCCCCCCTCCTCTCGGTCTCCACCACCCCCGCCCTCTAAAACGATTATTCCTCACCCAACTCCGAGCACTTCTCCCTGACTTGCTTTTTCAACTAAATCTCTCTCCTTTTTCTCACTCCTTCACTCTCCCCTTCTCTTAAAATGGGGCCATATTAATCACTGAGACCTAAACAGTGCTGACTGACGCCATTCAGCCAAGGCTGGCTTTGTTGCCAGTGTCGACCGGCTGAATGCGACTGCCAGGCTTTTTTGTCTGGCTAAGTGGACCCTCAGAAAACAGCTCCTCCCTCACCAAGGAGCCCAGGCATAAGCCCTCAAAGGGCCAGCTGATGGGTGGTGCTGCTGCCACCACAGGAAGGGAAAGAGGGAAAGAGAGAGAAGGGAGAGGGGGGGGGGAGGAGGAGTGATTCACGGTTACCCAAAAAGATCCATGGCCCCTTCTTCCTTGCGGCTCTAATCATGCCATCCACCAGCGCTTAGCAACCACCAGTGGATGTGGTGCACACAGACACAGCATAGGCAGAGATGGAGCAAGAGGGAGGGAGAGAGAGAGAGAGGTGGATTGAGGATTGAATTGGATTGAAAGGTGGATTGAGAGCGAAAGGAGAGGAAGCTGATGTTTTGTGCTTTCTGAAAAGATAGTAGACTGCCCGACTTCAAATTGGGACTGACCAAGTGGACGGACAGTGGCAACTCATGAGGCCCAGGCAGGCGGACAATGGCATCAGCCATCAGAACGGAGAGGTGAGGAGGGTGAGTCTCAGTCTTCCATCTCCCAACATCCAACCTGTACACTACAGCTGCTGCCCGTACAGTCTGCCACTGCAGCACTCACCGCACAGATGCACACAATCCACACAAAGGCGCCAAGAACACCAAGAATGAGTGGCCTTCAAAAATATACTTTTGTAATCGCAATCTCATTCTGCAGGCACAGTATATCCTTACAGTATACCCTACCATGACCATGCTTTGTGTCTTTTTTATCTGTAAGAGTGCAGAATTTCTAAGCAAAACAACACTTTTAGAAAATGTAGAAAATATATACGCCCCAGCAATGCAACACATCTCACAAAAAAATCTGTCTGTGACCTCACAGTTCCACCTCCAAGGGAATAAAAACAGTCAATTACTAGCACAATTAGTCACAGCATCATCATTAATGATTAATAAAACAACTATCTAATAATGAAGTGCCTCTACATCTGTTTCAGATCTATGAGTTATTTCTTTTGTTAATGTACTATACAGCACTGATTTCACAACATTCTTCGATAGTATCCACAAGAAATATCAAAGATGCACTGTTTACCATACATATGACTGAAGGGCCTGGCACTCTAATTGGAAGGTAACTATAGGACTGAGCAGGTAGCCCAATCAGTGGAAAAAATACTGGTACTTTTTCAATGGATGCCATAAGACAGCAACATCACTGACCTGTATGTCTCAGTTGACACTGCTTTTGTCACGTCAGTCACAATACTGTGACTGCACTGTTTAATGACTATCACTGTAGTCCCACTGGCTGCTTGATTAACTGGTCTTCCCATGTCATTAAAAAAATGTATGTATATGGATGTATTTCAATATCTTCCATTACTCTCACTTCCACTGAAACAAATCCCAGTAGGTCCAACAGGCCTACTGCGTGCTATGAAAAGATAAAATTAAGTAAATCTAATACACTTCCAGTAATGGTATAATGCAATTGTTATTCGCTGTTGTCTAGAATTTAAACAATTACAGTAATTGCAAGATAATCGTCGTTGGTTATTGGCCACCATGCTAATAAATGATGACATTTTAAAATCGGTTTGGACAAATGTAGTAAGTAATATACAAACTAAATTTCTGTCTTGACCTCATAAGCATAGGGTCACAATTAAATACACATTTAAACCCAAACTTTGGCTGTGGTTTACATAATTCATTTGTATAATCGAACACCACATAGTTTATAGCAACAATGTTCCATTACAATGTTATAGGAACTTACCGTCGACTTGAAAGTGTAATAATCCACAAAGTAAGATGTACGCTAGCGGACCCATTCTGACATAGTAAAGATCCACGGCTTCCGTCCAAATTCTTGATTTAGCCACAATATTTCCCCCAAGTGAGGAAAGTCAGCCGTCCCTCCTCAGAAACAGAAGCCTCAGTTTTTTTTTCCCTAAAGACGAGCCACTTCCGCTGTCCAAATGTAAAAATTGTTCATTTTAATAATTTTAAATGCGAAACCATGAACACATCTCCACAGACACGCAAGAACCAAAAAAAGTCACTGAGGACTGAATTTGCCGCCACTCCGTGTTTTAACCCAGCTGTTCGTACCATTAACTTAAAGCTGGGATATACTTGCGTTTTCAATCAGTGCGACGGCAAAATAAGAACAATCCATGAACGGTGAGTTAATCAGACAGTTCTAATGTTTCCACAGAAGGAAAATTTGAAATGCCCTTATTCAAAAACGACTCAGAGATTTGGAATCCTTCAAATGGTTCTTTAGAGCAGTCAGAGCACCTTGCATGTCATCTTGCTGTGTGAAGTCTCGGCTGAACGCGAAAAGACATTTAAATCCCCGTCACAGGACTCATAAGTTCCATGCCGCTGTGTCCAACCCTTGTGCGTGTCCACACCGGGGCACTGGTTTAACCACTCCGGGTGTTCAAGCACCGTAAGCAGGCAAGCGACTGGATGCGTTAGGCGTGAGAGCTGGTCCTCTCCCCCCTGTAGCCCATCTATAACTCCAGCCTCTCAAAGCCTATGCGCACTCTATTCCAACCAAGCTACAACTGACACAGGCATCAAGAGAAAACCCGCAGGGGGAGGAGAGAGGTTGCAAGGGAGGGAGTAAGGAAGAAGGAGATGGTGAAGAGGAGGCTAATGGGTGTCTCTTAAGTCAGTTGGCACAGCGCTGTCATTACTGAAACTCTCAAAGTTACAAAGTGGACTCGTGCCCCACCGAACCACACTGGAGACAAGAGAGTACCTATCTAGTGAACCGGGCTTTTTCGCGGAGGACTGGGATTAGTGACAACGTTACTAACGGACAGTGTCCTTCAAAGCAAGGAACGGCTGAATTATAGCCTATTTGAATTACACATCTGAAATTTGATAGCGCGACAATTCATATTTTTATGTAAAATATACTATATCATTATATTGATAGATAATCAAAACTATATGCGCTTCGCATCTGATCTGAACGTCTTATGGGCTTTGCGAACGCGACGCGCAAACTGGATATTTGTTTAATTTGTTATAGTCCTACTCAATGAAAGAAAACCAGTACCGCTGTTACAGTGCCATCAGCTGTGTTTGCTGGAGCCCGCAGAGTGCCCTCACACAGCGCGATAACATTACTTAGAACAAGACGAGCAAAGGAGATAGATAGAAACATTGAAAAAAATAGAAGCTGACAGTAAAAGAGGTCTGAAGCTTGTAGACATCTCAGAATAAAAAAATAGAAAACTGGATTAATCCAACTCTTTCTGTAAATGTTTTCGTCTGTCTAAAGCAAATGGCTGTTAAGCCAAATTGTATTCACTCATTCACTTCACTTCACATATGTAGTGAAAATAAGGAAATTGCGGTTGCTGGCCGAGGAAACTGATGCAGCGAATAGGTAAAGCACTGCGGGAGATTGCACTGAAGCGTCAGGTAGATTCATTTTCCATTGCAGCGGTATCACTTGTTTGTGGTGGCGGTGTCTGTTTTATCTCCGTGGACTTTTAGCTCCCCCCAATGGCGGCATTGAAGGCAGGCCCCTGCCAAATTAACGCAGAGAAGGCAGAACGGCACCGTGGTCTTTTACTGCTGGCTGTAATGTCGAAGAAAGGTTTATGGATTTTAAACCAGTAAAGTCTTGGTCAAAATGAATGAATGAAAGAAAATAATAAAGCTATTTACCAGGGCATGGTATGCTACAGTGAAAATGTGTAACTATGCTAGCAAAACAATGCTGAGGAGTGACTGACTTATGGCTGTGTTAGATGGAGGGCTGATGGGGAAAAAATTGTATGTTGCAGGAGCTCTTGAGCCATCACACCCACTACCATCAGACAAACATTCACATAACCTGCATAACCATCACCTGCCAGTCTTTGGCTGACATACATAGTCCAATTGCTCAGCTTGAAAATATGATTTGTAAGCACCCCCTGCTAAAGCACTTTTGTCATACAAAACTATGCAACACACCTTCTTGTTAGTCAAGGAAAATAATCTTTTCTTTACATTATATTTTGGTTAAGTTGACTCTATGTGTAAAATAACAATTTGTAGGTTAGCCTTTACTTCAGTGAGTCAGACATAGGGCAGTTAATTAAAGTGCAAGCAGCAAAGGGAGAATCAAAACAAGGTGGTGTCTTCAAAAGTCTGAACCTGTTCAGACGGCACGCTCCCTGAACCACCTCTGTCTCAAGCTTCTTCTGGAATGTCCCACTGTCAGGAGAGGCCTCGACCTCAAAGGCCAATAAAGACATAAAAGTCCCCCTACACACACACACACACACACACACAGTCAGCCAAAGTGGTATTTAGTCAGAAATACCATTATGCTCTCTCACACATACACTCACACACACAATCGCTCCAAGACACAAACAATACACAAAAAATTCTGGCCATGGGAATGGTGTTTGAAATGGGTTTGAAAAATCTCTCCACCTCCCTGAGCCCCTTTGTTTGTTGGCGGGGCGACATGTTGCGGCTTGTCGCATCCTCCCCGTAGCTACTGTGACACATCATAATCTACGGCAGTTCTCTCCCGAGGAATACTGTGCTGTCAGCCATCCAGACACCGTAATTTGTCTTGATGTTTTTAATATGTGTTTGCAAGCTGCATGTTAAATGATGCTTCCTCTTTTAGGACTGGCTTGAACACCCTCAATTTCTGCCAAACACAGATACAGTATACAGAGAGAGAGAGAGAAAGGAAGAAAAAGAGAGAGGTAAAGTGGAGATAAATGAACAAAAGGATAGCTCTGCACATTTGTTTGCGGATTGTTCCGTAAGGAAAGAGCAATGAGGCAGGATGGGAGATTGATAGCACTCCCCAAGCGATGCCAAAAGCAAAAATTCAAACATCTGCTCTATTGATATTAGTGTCAGGAGGTAGTGAGAAAGATAATTGCAGCGCAGTTTCAAATTCAAAAACCATCACCCAGAATGCATTGCTTTTGAGCATATTCACAAAAGATGTGTCAGAGGGATGAAGCAGACACACAAGACAGCCACAAAAACAAGAGAGATGGAGAGAGAGAAAGTGAGAGAGAAAGTTCACAACTGCAGGAGCTTCAAACTGTATCCACTTACAGTTTTGTTCCACGGGAGACACACTACACATTAAACAATATTTATGCCTGAGGTACTCCCACTAGCATTTTCCAATGCATTCCAATCCCAAAACTTCCACCAAGCAGGGCTTGGCCAAAACAAATGAAGGCTGTAATTGAAGCTAGGTGGTGAGACAGTGAGATTGAAAGCGTAGAAATACATAAACAATGTGGCCGATGGCTTTATGGATGGCAGACACACAGACATTACTCTCTCCTTACTCTCCTTCACCCTCCCCTCCTTCCATCTCCTGGCCTTTATATCCCTCCCTCTCCATCTCGCCGCTCTCAATATGCCCACTGTATCTCTGTATCTTTAGCTCGCCACTTGTCCCAGGGGGTGCTAAATATCGGCTGAAAGTGGATTTATTTTAATTAAAACCAGACGAGTGTTTACACAAGCCCTGAGCCATGGATGGGGTGGCAGAGAAAAGGAGCACCAGCAGGCACCTGAGCTGGGCTGGGTTGAGCTGAGCAGGGGCCCTTAGTGCTGATAAGTTATGAGTGAATTTCCTCTCAGTTTATCCATAGACCTACATCCCCCTCCCCTCTGCAATAGAGGGATGGCCATTCTGCTTCTTCTGTTTTTAATTAAGTTGGCATTGATGGCCAATGGGAAACCGGCAGGTCTCACCACCAAGACTGAGATAGAAGGACAGGGAGAGAAAGGATGAGAAAATGTTTTCAAGTCAAGTCTAATGAAATTGCTAGTACATAGCCTTATCTAAAACCAACACAATATTGGTATAAGAAATATTAAATACCAGTAGTTGCTAAAACACATTTTACCATGATGCAGACCACAGATGCTTGATATTAAAGGATGCAAAAGAATGTAAAGGCATTCAAAAGAAGTCTTATTGAGCGCATGACGAATATGAA
Source organism: Tenualosa thibaudeaui (assembly GCA_027481765.1). Lineage (NCBI taxonomy): Eukaryota > Metazoa > Chordata > Actinopteri > Clupeiformes > Clupeidae > Tenualosa > Tenualosa thibaudeaui. The sequence continues at coordinate 6,064,310 of JAIFZK010000130.1, read as the reverse complement.
TTACAGCGGGAAAACATTTGTAGAACGTTTGATGGCAACTATATTTCATAGCCTTTGTCACAGGAAAGACACATTAGTAATGAAGCAGTAACGACTGCATTCATGTGCATTTATGAAGCATTATACTCCTGGGCACAATGCAGCGTGTTATTCTACACCGGCCAACCACAAAAGCACGTATTCATTCATCCCTGTCTGGCAGCGTTGAGGTGCCGTAAATGAGTATTCATGTGGAAAAATCACACCCTGCTAGTGGAGGGGCCAAATGCTTCAAGTGAACCTTGGTGAGCGCAAACACTTCCATGCATACAATTACCCTTCTTTTCTTCTTTCCATTCCTCTAACGGTTCTTTTATCCAGCACCTCTGCTCCTCTACATACACAGTTGCTTCCACACACTTAACACACACACACGCATGTGCGTATGCACTTGGGCATGAACACACACGCACGCACGTACCTGGGCACATGCACACACGCACACATGCATGTAAGCACACATACACATGCACACACACATACGCAAACACACTTCCTTCTCTGCACATTCACAATTCACCATACATTTACGGAAGCACACACACACATTCTCTCTCTTTCACACACTCACTCACAATAACATCACATCACACTCACACACTCACATGTGCACAAGCACTCACTCACTCACACATACACACACATACACACACACAACTTAAATACAGTGACCATCAGTTCCCTGCCACATGCTGCTACTGGATCATTTGTTTCCACCTAAACAAATCACCTTCCAATCACTGTCAGCTCATTTGTGCCATTATGTGTACATAATCAGATCAAAGCTAATAATAAATCAAACATTTCTCGGCCTCTTTGTCTTGCCACCATCTGGCCTTTGAAGAGGAGCGTGGTGGAGTCAGGGGCCCTAGCTCTTAAGCAGGTTATTGTGGTTGTGGTTGTGCCGGAGCTCCCCCCCTGAAGGAACTTCACAAGGTTAGCATTCATGAAGCTGGTCTTCATTGCATCTTGATATTCCCCCAGACCTCATTCCCCCAGAACATGGACTTGATCTTATCATGAACCAGGGCATTCAGATGATCTGATGACAACTGCGCATTCATGTTCTGAGATTGCGGTTGTTTGTGGCCTTGCATGATAACCGATAAAAAAGCAAAAGCATTTGTATGCAATACCTTTGGTCTTTATTGCACGCCATTGCTGCCAGATGTAGGTCAAATTTGAATGAGTACAGGCCAGATGCAAAGCATAAAGTGTTGATTGAAGCTTCCCTACCATGACGTATGGACTCTTGATTAACACATCCTGTTATTAGCCCACGCCATGAGCAAGGGGAGTGTTTGGCTATGTAAATGAGCCGCACTCATTCTGGCATTGTTGCTGCAATGTTGTTGTTTGTAATTAGCTGAGAGAAAACTGCCAGTCGGGCGAGGGCCTCCAGGTGTGGGGCGGTCTTTGCAAATGCCCACTCAGAAAAAAAGAAAAAAAAAAAGAAAAATAGACATTGAGAGGGGGATGGGATCAGATTAGAAGAACAGCAGTGAACAATTTCCAGGGCTCATACATTTTTAATATAGATAGATCCTCATTAAAAGAAAAACCACAGACTAAAATGGGGAAACAGAGAATAAGGGGGCGAATGGACTAATGAATGGCAGACCAACGGCACTCAATTTGCCCGTCGATGTTACGAAACACTTTGGACTCTAATTGCACAGGGGGTCGGAGGTTGAGGCAGCACCATCCGTCATGTTCAGATCCAAGTGGCGAGCCGGGAACACTTTGGGTGGACATCTCTCCCGGCACTCTGAGAGCACCTTAGCTGGGTGGTGTGAGAGCACGGATGAGGATGATTAGAGGGGCAGGGTGGGGCTGGTGGAGGTGAAGGCATGTGTGTGTGTGTGTGTGTGTGTGTGTGCGTGCGTGTGTGTGTGTGTGTGTGTGTGTGTGTGTGTTGGGGGCGGAGTGGTGTTTGTGATTAATGTAGATGTCAGAGGCAGCGGCTCCGCCTCTGTGGCCAATCTCCCGGCATGTGTAATGACACCTGGGACGACAGTGTGGGGGCTGCAGGTAAGACCCCAGCTCCCTCGGCAGGGCATGATTCTTTTCCCCTGATCCGCCACTGTCAGCAGTCCTGTCAGCGGACCCGGATCAGTCCGTTATTAATGGGCAGCCCTGTCACAGATGTATATTAAGCTGTGCTACACTGCAATACATAGCACAGACACAGACACAAACATAAACACACACACACACACATACATACACAGAAACCCTCACACACTCAGGCAGAAGCACAAATAAACTTGTGTATTCGTACATAAATGCTGTTCACTCTCATACATACACACATGCATGTGCATGCCACTATAATGTTCCCTTCCAAGAAAAAACTAATTGCTTCCAAAATGACATGGCAGCTTCCGGGTGACTGATTTACTTTAGTCTCCTTTGTTGTTACTAATGGCATCACCAGAGCCTGAATAAAACACATGTTAAATAACTTAAGCACATTTTATTTCCGCAGGCCTCATTTTTTAAAAAATAGACCAAATGAGGCCAATGCTAGTGTCTTGGACAGACAGACATGGAAATGGCCTCTGTGTGACCCGGAGCGGGGCAGCAGAGACAGGTGCCTCATGCAGGGTGTGATGCAACACGGCGGAGGAAAAAAACTCTCGCCGTCTGGAAAAAAAGATGCAAAACGAGCAGCCGCTCTAAACTCCACCCTGCCCAACCGCAGTGAGTCCTCCCTCACTAGCCTAGTGAGCCAACCCCAGTCAACATCCAGTTCGGTAGCCTGGGAATCCCATCCTGTCCCCAACACACAGGAACCCTCAGAATACTGGCCCCTGCTTCTCCACACACCCACAGGTTTTCCGATTCCTGTGGATGTGGCCCAGGCCCAGCCCTGGCCACAGGGGGCTGATGGATTTGCGGTCAACTCAACTTGAAACGACAGCGCGGCTGCACACCTCATCACATCTGGTTTTATCCGCCTCTGTACGAGTAGAGAGGGAAGAAGCTACCATGAACAGGGTCATGTGAAACACAACTGAGCCACCTCCTCTCATTTTTCTCTCTCTGTCTCACATACACATACACCCACACACACATACTAAACCCCTTGATATAGGAGGTCACAAAGAAGAGGAAGAGGGAGAAAGAGAGAGGGCGAGAGACACCAAGCATCAGATAGAGAGAGAGAGAGAGAGAGAGCGAGACAGTGAGATGAAGCACTAGAATGCTATAAGTCAGGAACACCTGCAATTAGCACAAAGAGGAACAGCACACTCTCACAGCGGGAGAGAACCTTCCTCCACCACCACCACCACCTCCTCCTCCTCGTCCTCACATGCATGTCCTGGGGAGTGTTGCTGGAGAGAACCTGAGGAATCTTGTTCCAGTGAAGGCCAGACATCACAGGCAGCTTTCAGGTGCAGTTGAAGGTTTCCATCAGCGTAACCCGTAACACCATCCCACTCTGCACTCAACACAAACCCACTTCTTTCCACACAGTCTTAGCCTAAATCTATTTCCGTGGAACAAAAACTTACAGCTAAAACAATGTGGCGCCTCTCTTTGAAATGAACACATAGTGTGTAATCAGTGCACAGGTTTGGTGGATTTCCCCAGTATAGTGCTTTACTGGAGGGAAAGCCCAGCTGATCTGCTGTAATGAGGAGGTTGGGGTGGCATATGCACTGGGTCTCTGCTTTCTAACACTGACAGGAAGGCTGCTTGTTTGTAGAAGTCATACAGAGATCTGAAGGATTGCAGAAGAGAGAGAGAGGGAGAATAATTGAAGATTGGTGTAGGGAAGAGAGAGAAGGAGAGGGGGAGACATGAAGAGTGAGAGAGATGGGTATAGGAGAGAGAAAGGGGGAGAGGTAGACAGATGAAGAGTCAGAGAGAGAGGGAGAGAGAGAGAGAGAAGGAGGGAAATAGAAGGAGATGAAGAGTGAGAGATGGGGCGTTCAGACGGAGGTGACTGAGTCGGCGAGATTAGCCGTCACTTGGCCTTCAACTCCTGGGCCGAGTGGGATTGGACAAACCGATCCGGCCGCCGTCTTCCATCCGTCTTCTTCTCTTCCCACTCTCCCTCCACCTCCTTCCACCAATCATTATCATTGCCTCGTCCTCCCCCAACCTCACGTCTAGCCATCCCTCTCTCTCTCACCAGCTCCCTCACCCCCCTCTATCTCTCTCTCGTTTTCTTTCTTCCAGCTCCCCAGTCAGGATTTGCCACCCCCTCCTCTCCTTCCTCCTCCATCTCTTAAATGTCAAACAGGGACAGATTGTCTTGGGAGGTTGTCTGATTTATAGTGGGAAATTCCTGGTCTATCTCTCTGGAAGTTGAATGCCCTTGAAGATGACGAGGAGGAGTCCAAAAGCACATCCCATCACTCCTGTGTGCGCTATGAAGGACGGCAGAACGCATGTGAGGTGAAATTGTCCGTGGTCGGAAAAGAGAGCGTTTGTGTTATGCGGGAGGAGAGAGAGAGAGATGAAGAGAGCACCATAACTCTGAGACGACTTCTCTGTGGGGTGTCGCTTTTCAAAATGCTCTCTTTCAGACACAACATCTGACTTAAGAATCAAATAGGCTGACTTTGCTTTCCCTTTTCTCTCTCTCTCTCTCTCTCTCTCTGTCTCTCTCCCTCTCTCTCTCACACACACAGAAACACACATACACACAACCACACAATCCCCCTCCCTCTCTCATTCTATTCTTTCTTGTTGAGTTCATTGATGGGCTGTCCCAAAAATAACTGGAGACTCCTCGTCCCATTTAAAGTCACACTGAGCAAATATGAGTCCCAGGTTTGTGTTCCTTCAAGGAGGCCAAGCTGTTCCCCACCTGTGAGCATGTGCTCTGCAGGGGTAACGGCTGGCTTTATTGCCCCCGGGCCTGCAGTAATGACAGACCAGTGAGGTTGGGACTCTGCAGTGTAATTGTCCCATAATTCACACCTGAGTGATGGAGAATTCCCCCAGGTGAGATGCAACGGCGTCTGCCCACCCGGCCGCCCAAATCAACACACACACACACGCCCACACCCGCCTCTTGCAATCTTCCAGCGACCCGCTCCAGACAGGTGCGTCACGCTCGCTCAGAGCCAGGATTCCCCCCACTGGCCCCTTAAAGAAGACTAAATAAATATCCCACATGTACAAACCCTCCCCTCACTCCACTGGAGACCACAGAATGCTGCCAGAGGCCACCTTTTCCTTTTCTCCTCTTCTTCTGTTTCTCCAGCTCTCCAGCTGTCTTCCTTTTCAATATCTATCACTCCCTCCTTTTCTTCGCATCCCTCTGTACAACACAACATACTTCCATCTTGCTGGAGTTCCTCAACCCATCCCTTCTGATGAAAGACCAAACTTACTCCACTGCAACTCATTAGTGTTACTCATGCAGTTCAACTCAAGTCCAAGCCTGGGGAACTAGAGTGAGAAAGAGAAAAAGGGGGAGAAAGAGAGAGATAGCAGAAGGGGAGAGGAAGAGAGAGAGACTCACTGTAATCTGCATGTGTCTAAACAACCCAGAGTCTGCCATTCCTATGGGCCAGGCAAAGAGATAACAGGCGGTTGGGCCTTTTGATCTGACAGAGGGAGTGAATGGAAAAGGGACTGGTGAGTGATGGCAGGCCAGGCCATCGCTAATGAGTGAGGAGAGAATGCACTCTGACAAGACAGACTAGGGCTTAGAGGGACATAGACAGAGAGAGAGAGAGATGGAGAGACAGCCAGAGAGAGAGAGAGGGAGGGAGAAACCCTTAATTACCTCGGTCTTATCAACCTGGGTTTAAAACCATCATTAAATGTGTTTGTGAATGGTGTAGTGCTATTTAAAATGCTGAGTGCTGAACAGGCAATAGCATGACTAAGGCTAAGCTTTATCCTATCATACACACTGACAGATGTGGAATATGGAATATGTTTTCATGACTACCCCAAATAAGAAACGGGAAAGTAAAGTGTGAGAGAAATTGACACAAAAAGGGAAGAAGGAAAGAAAGAAAGAAAGAGGGACCAAGCACATGTGGGTTATAGAGCAGTCTGTGCTCCACACAATCAAAGGGAGCTGGCTTCTCCATAGAATTCCTGGGTAATTAGGGGCTTAATTGTTGACAACTCCGAGGTTCAAGACAGCGGCTAGAATGCTGATGAGTTTCTGGCTCCAATCCTACCCAGCCCCAGACTGCTCATGCCCGGAGAGACTGTGCCGAAAATAGGACAATGTTTTCCCTCTGTGCCTTTCTCATTCTCTCTCTCTCGTTCTCACAATATTTGACAAACTCCTTGACAGTTGAACCCTTTCTGAAGAGGGTCCTTGTGTTCTTCCGAGTGCTCCCAGACACATGGGGGGCTGGGTGTTCATTTACATTAGAGTGATGGATAAGGGTAAGGCACTAGTCGGACAGTAACAATGAAATGCATCCCTTCTCCTGTGCTCTACAATGTACTTGTGTCGAGACTCCCCACCCAACCATGACTTTACCTTAACTCAGAAACACAGGGAGGAGTAGTATGGATATAATGTCTACTCATGGCTCTGTGTGTTGTAGTGATATATGTTCTGTGTGGACCTGTGAGTTGGTGCTTCTGTGTCAGGCGATATGCTGAGGCAACACATTCCAATTTGAATATTTCTGATATTAAGCGAGAGCAGCCTCCTGGTGGGGGTGAATGCTGAGGCTCCCCTTATTGCCCTGCTGGGCGGCCGACCTCGTTCTCTCTCTCTTTCTTTCTCTGAGCATGCACACACACACACACACACACACACCGACTGACACACACACACACGCACACACACACAGGCACCAGCTTCATTACCCTCTCATCCATGCTCTCTGTGTTGGACCAAAGCCCAGAACTGAAAAACTATTACTGCCTTTCCTCTACCAAAGCAACCCCCTTCCGTCATCTCTCATTCCCTCTCCTCTTCTCTCATCCTCTTACACTTTTACTCCTCCCCCTCTCCACTCATCCATGGATTGGGTCTAATCACAGTTGGGGAAAGGCCGGGTTGATTTTCCAGCCCAAAGTGCATTAGAGTGTCTGCTATGCGTCCTTCAGCCCAACTTGGTTATTGTGGACCTGTGCCACAGCTCACATATTAGCACATGGACAGCTGTGATGGCAGCGACTGGACTGCCCTACGAAATGGGGGTCACGGGCAACAGCCTGTGGCAATTTAGGGGATCCCACCCCCCCCCCCCTCCCCACCCCCCCCAATCACGTCTGAGTGAGAGGACAAAGTGACTTTGACCGCAAGGGACAGACGTCTGCCCTGTTGGAGTCAAACCACAGCATCATACTCTGCAACAGCTTTATGTTTTTCCATCCACAAGTCACATAATCTTGCAGTGGGCCTATGTTCACATGAATACATGGAAATCAAGCAGAACACACATGGATGGGCGTGTCCCAACAGCAAATCACAAAACTGTCTCTCGTTATAAATATTTACCACTCAAAGGACCCACATTTGACAAATAAAATTGAATGTCATATGCTGGCACTCTAATAGGGCTTTTGACTTTAGAACCCATCAAATTCTTAGCTGATTTGCAGTCTTCAATTTTTGGACTCAGTGACACAAACTGTGGGGGGCACAGAGGTTAAGCTGCTCCGTGACCGTTCTGGCCCTCTGTAATAAAACAATGGAAGCATGCAAGGTCCAGTCCTCAGGGTGCTAGTGACCTGGGATAGGGACTGTTGACCACGCACACGTCCCCACCTGTGACCAAACCTCTCTGCCCCTCCCCCTCCCACAATCCCTCTCTGTAATATTGTCCCCAATACCCTGGCATACAAATCACATCCACAGCCCAAAGGTGACTCCCATAGATCCTATATGGATCCCCTATTGTCCCCCCCAATGCCTGTATCTAATGAACCTGGACCCCTGTGCGCCTGACATTTATGTCCCCCTGGGCCATGGCCAGGCCGGACCCACGCTCTGACCGCCAGCCCCATTGTGTGTGGACCCTTAATTGCTGCCTCGTAAGCAAGCGCCACGGCAACAAATCCAGTTAATGACTGTGCCTGTATTGATCCCCCCACAAGCGCCCAACCCCCCCCAACAAGCCGTGCCCCTGTTCCCTGGGCACAGTGGACAGCGGTCGGGGAGACCAGGAAAGAGGAGAGGAGAGAGGAGGGGGGGCATGATGGCTTTCCAAACCTCTGGAACCGGCACTGGCCCAATAAAGAGCACTTCTCCCTGACTAAATAATAACCAAAAGAGGTTCAGAGAGATACAATTACTGCTCCCCACAGTTGGACAGGGCTGAAAGGTGCTGGGGTATGTGTGTGTGTTTGTGTGTGTGTGTGTGTGTGTGTGTGTGTGTGCATGTGTGGATGTGGGCAGTGTGGGGTGGGGCAGCATGAAGAGCAGTGGTGGGGACAGTCCTGGTCATTACAGGGCACAGGATGGAGAGCCTGTGCCATTTTCTTGTGTAATGAGCGCCAGTGAAGCACTTTTCGCTGTCATCCCAGAAGAGTCATTGAGGACACCATCAGTGCTGAAAAAATGCCCTGTAGTGTACTGCATGCAGATGGACACACAGCTAGCAAACTGAGTCAAAAGTAATCATAAAATCCACAAACTCCTACCCATAAGAAAAGTGCATTTTAAGCAAATAATCCTGATTACGCTGATAGTGGAGAATATATGATTAATTCATCACCACTAGCATTCATAGCTGGATAGGGAAAACTATGGCCGAATTTGCTGCGGGGTCTAAAACAAATCACAGTAAATGGCATTTCGTGGGTGTATAATTTGCTTGATGCATTGTAAATACTTCTGCTCGGAAAAGACAGGAGTATGAAAAAACGAATGCGGATAAATTAACAGATGCTTACAAGGCACCTCACCCAGCATTAAGCGCTGTGCAATAATTGATATTGAAAAAGAAATGCGAGCAGTGGTATAAATAGAAAATTCCCTCTAAAGTATCGCAGCACGTGGCACCTTAGAAATATTATGTTTATACGATTTCATTAGGACTGCGGCCTTTAAATATTGAACAGCCATTAAATATTGATGGCAACTAGTCTAACAAGAGGATGTTGAATGCATTTTAAGTTTGAGGCGTGCAGAGTAACATTCTTCCTTCTCCCCATGTGTGGGTAAAAACAACATTTCCAACTGAAATATTCAAACATGCCCCTTTATCTGTGCAGTCAGTCATCTATACTCAGCGGAGTTTTTTATGTTAAACACGGCCGAACCCAAAGGGTCAAATCCATTCCTGTACAAAAAAATAAATCAAAAACAATTAAAAAAAATATATAGGAAAGAATTAACTACTCTTGGACTCAACAAACATTGAGTTGCTCTGTAGCTTTTTGCTTTGCTCAGCAATCTTCTTATTGATCCGTACGATTTCTAATAATGGAGTGAGTGAGTCTGTGTTGTAGTCTGGCCACATCATAATTGGTCCCAGAGCAGCATTATGCAAAAGGAATACACAATTTTTGGAGGCTATATCCTCCAAACTAGACTAGTATGTGTGTGTTACATAGGTTTTATGTCATTACACTAATGGGCAGGGATTGCAAAAGGTTTATGGTGTGTGTAGGAGTTTCAAAGCATTTGCAAAACATACTGTATACCTGATGGGCATGAATGTGTTGTAAAAGTAAACTAATACACACTGAGAATACAGACTTAAATGTGACTAGGGAGTGGGGATCTCACCACATTAATAAGCCAGTACACAGTCACACTCAGGAGGCTTCTCTCTGGCCCCTCTGCCAATGTTTTTGTGCTACGGTGGAATGTTACTACTAAACATACACATTTGTGCAGGTGCAAATTGGGAACGGACTCCGGAACATGCCTCATTGTCGTAACAGTTTGTTAGGCACTTAGGCAAATGTGACACCAGCAGCTGTGTCAAGGTATTTCTCTAACCTTGGTGATGGTGAGCATGATAGCATGTGGCAAGGGATCACAATGATAGTGTCAAAGAACATAATACAGATCAAGTCCACTCAAGCTACTAGGTAGATATACATTATAGTAAAATATGTACTTTGTTAAAATGATGGAACAGTTCGGTGAACCAGCAAGCCTGGTTGTTGAAACACTTTTCCAAGCCATTTGCATCAGATGCCTGTGTTGTTTATCTGCGTGGGTGTGTTTATAGTGTTGGTGTGTGCATTAGCATCGAGAGAGCCTGCCTGTTTTTGTGCATTTGTGTTATCTGGTTACTGGGAACAGACAGCAGTAGTGACAGCAACAAAACACAGCAGACAAGCACTAATTATTCCACTCCCTTGAGGACTAGACGTCATGGTTCTGAAGGTACAGCAGAGAGTGAAAAATGGATATCTCATATCACGGCACATAACAGAAGAGAGAGAAAAAAAAAAAACGCAGCAAGTATTGCACATAAAGGCCATCATTGTTTACCAGAGGAGTACGGCAACAGTACCCACACATATTTTCACAGAATCTAAAGTGCAAATCTAATAAGCACTCATCACCAAACTCTCTGCAAATTTATCAGAAGGAACAAAAAACATTGCGTTTTTTGCCACTCATAAACATACACACACACACACACCCACATACTCTCTCTCTCACACACACTCACACACACACACTTTCAAGTCAAGTGAATGTGTGTAGATAGGTGTGACAAGCACCTGCATTTGAAAGGCAGACCCGGGTGTAATGGTCTGTGCAGTGCTGCATGCTATGGTGACCTACAGGAGCGCAAGCGCAAGTGTGACTCCTCATCTCCAGATTATTGAGTTTGTTCTGCGGCTCCTCCAGCCCCTATGGAGGTCTGGGAGACGTGATGTGTGGGCACGCCGAGTTCTGAAGGCCTCGGGTCAACATTGCTATTTGCTTTCTCCTTTTCGCCTCTCTCCCTCTCTCTCTCCCTCTCTCCTTCTCTCCCATCTCTCTTGCTCTATTTTTTAACAGCAGAGACATAGCTACACGGCTCTCTCAGCTTTGCGACTTTACCACGCACCGTTAAGGCGGTGGACATAAAAGCCAGGGGAAGGTCATTTCGGCACTAAAATGGGTGCGGCAGCACTCACGAGTTTGTCAGTGAGCTGTGTGCGTTCACAGGAAATAAAAGGTAGCTCATAATGCTCAGCCCTGCATGCGTGCTGCCGCCATCGCCACCGCTCCTACTAAGAGTTGTGCGGCCGGGCTACCAAACACGACCACGTTATTATGAGGCAATAAAGCCCAAATTAATTCATTCTGAGGGAGAGCATCATACTGGGGCTCAATTTCATAAGAGTTCCATAAAAGTAACCTCTGCAGTAAATGTGGGATTGTTTTAAAATCATACTCACACACACACACACACACACACACCTGAATGCACAGGGGAATAGATCGTTTTTGCAGGTGTGTCTGATCATGTAGGTGGATGTAGGTGGATGGGCCAAATATGGAAATGCCTCACCAAACATCTTGGTTGATATATGCAGCAGGAACGTTGTGGAATAACCTGTCACTACACAATGGGAGATCCACCTTTCCCTTATCACAGGTTTGCATGTGCATGTTGAACCCCTTGTCTTTCCATGTCTCCCTTTACACCCAAACTAAATCTGTGTCTTTATCGCTTTGCTGGCCAGTCGTGTAATTCTCCATAATCTGCCCCTTCTGTTTCTGGGAGACCTTATCTGAAATGGCATCGTTTTTGGGGAAAGCAATCTGAAGGCCTCTGATGGAAGAAGAAGACAGGACGCGCAAATGACGATGTCTTTTCCAGTCAATTTACAGGTCAAAAGCGAACCCAGAGAGGGGGAGAGGATGGGGGCTGTGATGGGAGAGAGGATGGCCAATGGTCCGACCCCCAATGTATTTGTTGGTGTGCCTGCTGTAATGATTTCTGGGTGACTGTGTCACCACACACAAGCACAGACACACACACACACACACTAAGAGTGAGAGACACAAAAAAACAAAGGCTGATTTTAATGAGGCCCTGTGTTCTGAAAATGCCTATTGATTTTCTCTCTCCATCCTCTGGCTGCTCACAGGGGCATGGGGCTGGCGCTGGCTGCCCGCAGCTGAGTTCGGGTAAATTGAGCCATTTAGAAGCACCCACAGTGTGTGTCGGTTTGTGTGTGTGTGTGTGTAGGCATTTACAGTCTCTGTCTCGCTAAGCCCTCTTCCTGTCCATTTATTTCCATCAGGTGTGAGTTTTCTCACTGGAGTGGGTGGATTCTGATGGGTCCCAACTTCCATTGGCAGACAAAAGAAAACATACTCACACACATACGAACGCGTACACACACGTGCACACACACACACACACACACACACACACACACACAAAAGGTAACATGGCCAAGAGATTCAGTCTCCACAAGTGGGGGGAAATGGGACAGTATGATCTAGCCTCACGAGGACAGGACAGTCATAGCACACAGACCTAAGTAAGGAACCTGTAGACCCTAATTGACAAGTGGTTGGATGACTACTTAATGGGCTGGTAGCTGACCTGAGTCAGAAAACAGGTATGCTTTGAAGTGGCTGTAATAGTTAACCCCTCAATCTCAGTGTAAAAACCTATAAAATTATACCATTAAAACCTTTAAGTAACTGCAGTTCTCACACATTAAGATATTGGCTTAACAATACTGAGAATGTCTGGTAACATGAGCCGAGAACACCTGAGATAATACAAAGTAACATTGTTGATCTTGACCACAAAGGAGCATACATATCAATTCTTCTCTGGTGTTGCTAAACACAAATCTGAGATATGACACTGGAACTAGCCTACTAGAAGCTAGCATTGAAAAAGCAGTCTGTTAGTTAGACATACATTCGTAGGGCCTGGGCAGATGCAACCCGTATCCTAGCCTGTTTCTCTGTGTTCAACAATATTGAATACAACAATATGAGCAATCAACACAGATCACTTTTCATAAAAAGAAGAGGTTGTTAAACGTTATAGTAAATATTTAAAGGCAAAATGTTTGTGAAAACAAAAGAGTATTTAGCCCATATTGACCAAGGTCATTGGATAGTGTTACCACATTAGACGAAGGCAGGCCAGTGCACAATGCATTACAGATTAAGAAGATTGCTCCTGCATGGCTGACACAAATGAAGACAAATAATTGCTTGTAACAGCTGTGGGTATTGTAAGGCCACTAGATCTCCCAGTGCTAAATGGACAATTGTAGCAGTGATACCTCCACTGTCAGTGCTAATTGTGTTTCCAGGAGTAATGCTCCTTTGATAGTGTGATCATTGGTGAGGAGGGCATGTTTGTATCCATAAAAGACGATTGCTATTTCTTGGCACTAGACTTTCATGCGATCAAGATCGCGAGTTAAGAGAAGCCACTAGGTTATATACACTATATTACTGCAACCAGTCACTGACTCTACTAACAACTAAGCACTCAAGCCTTTATAACACCAGAATTACATCCAGTCTTAGGCAAGAAAGAAAACATTCCACACTACATCCATACGTTGACATACAATAACACACATCATACATAAGTTGACATACTATAACACACATTGGAATTTAAAATGTCCCATAGTTCATCATTTAGCATTTATCATATCAGAAGCAGCATGTGATAATACTGTCTTCCAGGACAAGCTGTACTGCAACTTGTCGGTCCTGAATCACAGTGTTGTTTTGGAGACATTGGACATTTATAACCTGCAGGGATACGAGGCACAGAATGTCGACAGCCAGGTCATCCAGTAGCAAGGACCGAAAAGATCACATCAAATAGCTTGCTACACCTGCTTTTAGTGCGAACACAAGGCCAGCAGAAGAAAGAAACGACCTTGTGATTGAACACATTCTGAGATCATAAGGGCCACACAAGGTTTCTCTTTCATCAGAGTGAACAGGCAGATGAATAGCATTTCAACACAAGGAGGTTGAAGAAAGGTAAAGAGCAGAGAGAGGGAGGGAGAGAGAGAGAGAGAATTAAAAAGCATTCTTTCAATGCCACCAGGGCTCTGTGTCAGGGATAGCACACTTCTATCAGTGATGTGAGAAAGAAATAAAGACAAAAAAGCAGAAACGAGTGCTGGTCTGAATAAAAGGGAGACCTGATCAGTCTGTGTAAAGAAACATCTTGTTCAAGGTCACCCTGGTTTTCCAAATGCCCCATCTCAGTGTACAGTTGCAGAATGTTCCAGAGACCAGACCAATTTTACTAGAGAAATCAATAGGGTTGAAATATCAGGTTTTTATGAGTGGCTACAATTGGCTGGGGGCCTTACGCATGTACCCCTGTGTTTGGCGTAATGGTTTCTGCTAGATTAGATTTTAACAGCCTCAACAGAACATGCAGGCAAACTGTGAGACAAAGAGAGAAAGAGGGAGAGAAAAAGGAGAGAGAGAGAGAGAATTTTATACCTTTTCCCATTTGGGTCAAATGAGCCGAGAAAAGGAATAGCAGAAGCAGATTTCTGCAAATAAAAGGCCTAAGAGGTGCTGACAAAACGACAAAAAACCCACTAAATGTCTTCAAAATCTTTTCTAAAAACCTTTTCCCAAAATCTTGTTTCTTAAAATAGATCTTTGCACAACACCATGATGGGCATGTAAACAATATCTTTACATCTCCACTTTTCCTGCTCTTACCAACACTGTGTAAAATGTAAACAAAAACAAACTGCCATGAATATGAATAGTGCCAGACAACATCTCCGAATACTGAGGGCGGTTATTTTGGGTTCAGTTGTCTGAATGAACACTGGCTTTGTATAGGCAAGTGTAACAGTGTGATATCACTTTGATAGCACCCAGCCTCTTGCAGCAGCAATAATTGATTTAGCATCCATTTTTAATGGGCTTTAATTGGATAAACAGAAGGGCCCACAACTCATTTGCAATCAATTATTCATCAAGCCTCTTATTTATTTTATATGTCAGCACAATCAGAGCCTATCCGAAGGCAATGCCATCTAAACTGAAATGATTGCATTTTCACCGCCCTATGTCTAGACCTGTTTCTATGCACAGTGGATCAGTCTATAGCTCTCTCGGGCAGAGAAACAACTACATCCAGATCTCTGTTCAGATCTCTGTCTCTGTGGTGTCTGGAGGGTTTAAGAGTTGCCAATATATTTTGCCCATTGATAGCACTATACCTGATAGAATTAAGATGGGAAGTAGGGATGAGAGTACGGGGGCTCCCATAAGGGTTATTCACTGTCCCATCCCCTCTAGGTCCCTAAGGGTGGCCATCATCTCTCTCTCTCTCTTTCTTTCTCTGTACCTCAGGAGGCAGAGCCTGGGTCTCTAGAGCCATGGGTAACATTCATTAATACTTTCAATTTGCTCTAATGGCTTCTCCTCTGTCCTAGAGCGCTGAGGCCTGTGCTCTTGCTCACGCCACCAACCCCGGCTGCAATCCCGCCTCCTCTCGCTGCAGGTAATTAATCCATTCATCTCCAATGGATCCGATCAATGCTCCCGGGAATGAGGCCTGCCATGCAATCGGAGTCGCAGGAGTAATCTCACCGGGGTCCCCGCCACCGCCGGCTCCCAAACGACAAATATTCTGGGTCTCATGGATTAGGGAATGCGCTTCTTATGGGATTCTGTTGTTCCATTCGGACACTGACCCCAGACAAATAGAGCAATTTCTTTCAGACGAATCAAGAGAAAGGCTAAGCTCAAATGCTGCTGTTTCACCTAGAAAAACAACAGCAAAGAAACAGTGGCAGTAAACTATATGTCCCACAGGACAATGAAATTAGGCTCACCATGGCCTTTTATTCCAATAGCCAGTTACCCTGCAAACAGATGATATCAACTACTGATAGACACCGCATTAGTTTGGGAAAGAGGACTGCCATGTACTGTATATGAAAAATCCATTTTCAATTTTTCCACTCCTGAAAAAGATAGGCAGAGGCTTTTGACAGCAAGGCTTTGGGAGCATTTCTATTAACACAGAGCAGACAATGGTCGTCGAGAGGCTGGACATCACGGCCAATATGATGCTTATTCAAAGGGAAAGCTTATTAAAGGGACATTCTGGCCTGTAATTGATTCATATCGGGCCGATTTAAGGAGCGGCCGTTGCCTAACCCACCCCTTTTCAAGGCACTACGTTGGAATGTTGCACCATGTACACTTGCCTGTCCCTACACGCACATACACAAACACACACACACACACACTTTCCAGTGACCTCGCCTCTAAATCCCCCACTTGGTAGGGGCACTGGGATCAATAAGTAATTTTTTGGAGCTGATTAGTTTGCGGCAGGAAGGTGGACGGCATCTGATCTGTCCTGAGGATATAATCAGGCAGTAAAAAGCAGCCTCATTGCCGAGTAATGGCAGGCAGAGAAGACAGAGGGAGAGAGGTAGGGAGTGGACATTCTGATGAAGGATTTTGGGAAAGATGGACGAAGCCAAGACCGCTTTCGGAGTGGCCATAGGCATGAGACTCTGAGAAAAAAAAATAGCCTTTACTGAAATTGTGTCTGAAGTGTGGGAGTGTGTGTATGAAAGAGAGTGTTTGCGTGTGTGTGTGTGTGTGTGTGTGTGTGAGAGAGAGAGAGTAAGTGTGTGGGAGGAAGGAACATCTTCAGGACCCCAGTGATGGAGAGTAAGAGAAAAGGCCAGTGTGAAGTGAGCACCAGGTTATTTAAACAGAGAGAGTGTGTGTTACTGTACTTGCTGAAGCGTGCATTCAGCCCTGCTAGCGCAAATGGAAAGAGCGTCTGGGCTTTGTTATATAGGGTTTGCTGAGGAGGTTTGCTTGTAATATGGGTTTGCTGAGGGCACTGGTGGGGTGAGGGTGCAAGAGTGGAACGGGTAGGCATAGTCATGGAGATAGCAGAAGAACAGGAAACGAGAGAGGGAGAGAGAGAAAGATGAGAAACCAGAGGAGCTGAGATGGACAGAAGAAAAAGGAAAGATGCGGGAGAGATTAGAAAGATACAAAGAGAAAGAGAGAGAGAGAGCAAGAAGGAGAGAGGGAGGGAGGGAGAGAGAAAGAGAAGTCATTTAGGAGTTGTTAAGCTCCAGTGAGAGGAGTAGTAAATTCCATCGTCTTTGCCCCCCAAAAGACTAATGGCTCTAGCACTGATATGAGGGCAAAAGACATTAAGTAAATATATGGCTCTCTTTAAACACGGCCGCGTTTCCACGGCAACAGCGGAGTATGGAAGACTGGGTTGGAAAAATTCAGCGGCATGCTGTGAACACAGTAATACAGTCACACACGCACACACACACACACACACACACACACACACACACACATATGCACAAACACGCAGACCCCCGTATGATTTTAAATTACTGCCACCAGAAGACAATGCTCTTTTTTTCCCTCATGCGCAGAAGGCCAGGAGATAACACACAAGATGCTGCAAAAGCACACGCACTTAAACACACACACACACACACACACACACACACACACACTCACACACTCATACACAGCGTACAGCGTGTAAGCTTACATATACAGTACATCCTTCATAACACCACAGGTGTAAACTCAAAACAGGCATGTACATGAATGTACTGGTTCATTTCTATAGCCTGTATTCACACTAACAAATAGAAAACAACATTTGCAAAAAAGACTCTGAATGTTCATCGGGACATCAGTAGTGAACAGTAGAAATTCTTATTCTGGATTCTAATTCTGAATTCTGTATTCTAATACAGGGTAAAATATGGTAATGAACACAGAGAATTCCTCAAAACGGTTTAAAGTTTATTTAGCTATGTTTTTAAAAACTGATATCAACAGAGCACGATCCATAATAAAAGTGTAATTCCAGATTGTCTTAGAGCCTTACATTTAAGGTTGGGTTCACTGCTAGGTGGGTTAACTAAGGTTAGATGGTAATTTGTTGGCAGGACGTCAAAACAGACCCATTCAAAACAGTTCCATTTCAATCATCTTGTTAAATATTTAACAACCTCCTTTTAGTGCAGCTACTTACAGAATAAGCATGTGTGATGTATTAACAAGATACATGTTGTTTGCACATATTTTTCCAAAATAAGCAGCCTGAAATATAGATTTGAAGATTATGTCCCCTGGTGGTTTCATTCAAATAAAGCATGGCTTACTTTCATACTTCTTTGTAAAGTGTCATTCAGTTTTTACAGATTTAAATCATGAAATAATGCCTAAGCTTAATACATAGAATTTTTATGTTGAATGTCTATCGGCCCATCCGATCCGATCAAAACCCAGAAGCTCCGTCAGTTGACTGACAGCAGCAACACTGGTACATAAACCTCAAGGCTACTGTATACCACACACACACACACACACACACACACTTGAAAGGCAGATATTACTCCTATCTTATTATCCATAGTCTTGGCTTAAGATTTATGTGTTTACCTTCAGACAGTATCCTGATAGCAATTAATATATTCTTAAGAAAAAGTACATTATAGTCAAACACCTGAATTCATTGTGCTACGCCAGACCCGCATCCCTAACTAATATTGTCATGTCCTTCTACCTTCTGCCATGTCCATCCACCTTCTTATGGAAGGGAAATCCATGCCCAAATACCACTCTAGCTCTAGTGTGTGTGTGTGTGTGTGTGTGTGTGTGTAACAGCATGATGTCAGTAGTTCTCATACACAGTTCTCATGCACACACACACACACAGGTACTAGCCGCGTTTGATTTATGGGTGGCCATAAAAGCCAGCACTCAGGAAGTAAGGGGCTCTCAGAGTTTAAGAACACAGCGCATGTCACCATGCGTGAGACAGCACACGTATGCTCTGCCCTCGCTCTCCCTCCTCTTCTTCTCAGGACAGTCTCTCCATTGTCTGGTGAAAAATCATGGCTCTGAACTTCTGACACAGCAACAAAGCCAAATGTTTCTGTAAGCCAAAGAATTCTCAGAAAGTTGCAGTGAAATGCTGGGGGGGGGAGGGAGGGGGCAGGAGGGTTTCAGGAGAGGAAAAGAGAGAACAAGTGAGGCAGAGAGAGAGAAAGAGAGAGAGTTATGAGTGTGACTTGTTTCTGCCCCATAGGATCAATGGTTTTATTTTTCATTTTTTGAAAATGCCTGGCTCTTGCAAAAACGGTTGCATGGAGCTATAAATTCAGCGAGAGAGACAAAGAGTGAGTGAGAATGAGGGAACTGAAGGGAAGAGAGAAAGAGTGAACAGTAAATGTAGAGGAGAGAGAGCAAATGAATGGAGAGAGAAACAGAGAGGCATCAGTAGCAGTAACTGTGGCAAAAATGAGCCCTCTGCTGGAGAGATTGCAGCAATGCTTTCAGATGTATTTTACAATGCTGATGCTGAGCACCACAGCCCACACGCTAAGTATGTTTGTAAGCGTATCCATTTTAGATAGCACATAAAGTTCTAGAATTCCTCTGATTTGTCCTATTTTTATAGTTTAAGCAATAAACATTAAAATGGCTATAAGATATACAGGCATCCTACAAAATGGTTTACTCCTTTAACAGATTCCACTTCTATTGTTCCATTCTCTCGGCAATCATCTTGTCAAGATGTCCCCCCCCCCCCCCCCCTTATTTAAAAAGTGCATTTTGGCTGTAAAATTTTGCTAATCTCATCAAACCACAAAATAGGACATATATATATATGTATATATGGGTCAGGTAAATGTGTCTGAATATGATTTAAAACGAGACACTATACAGTGTTGTACAGGCTAATGCGCTGGCATGTGTTGGCCTCCCTGGGAAATTAAAGCGTAAAGTTGTTAGTGGCGGGGCCCTGTGCTGGGCAGATTGAGATAAATGAAGGTCTGTGCATTGAGCAGAACAGTCCCAGATGATCAGGAAGGCATTAAAACGGGGGTCATCATCACAGGCAGCAGTGGGGGGAGGGTTTCATGTGCACGACAGAATGCAATAGAAATTGCAATGGCAAACAGTAGGTTGCCTATGTCTATCTATCATTCTCTGTATTCATTCTTATCTCTGTGTCTTGTATGGACTTAACAGGTTTTACAAGTACCATTTGTGCATTGATGGTGTTTATGTAGCCAAACATGTTATATGCTTCCAGGCCTGTGGATGGAGTTACAACAGCACAGAGTTGTGTTGTGGTGTCTCCTCTGGCTTTGATTGTGGGGTTGCCTCTTTAATCTGCTGAGGGTCAGACTGATTTAACATTCATCACTTTACCTCAAACACACAGTTTGCCACAAGGCCTGTTACATATCATGGTCTGCACTTAATGGCATTTGCATAAACGCCACTGGTCCTGACTACTCAGTAATTAGTTTTTCACATAAAAACACATTACAAACACCCACACATACACACACAGATAGACACCCATAATACTCCCCACAAAATAAATCACACATGCACACAAACAGACACATACAGACAGACAGACACACACACACACAAACACAATGCTATGAATACATTAAAAGGAAGCGTCTGGCCCCACTTCCAGCTGACCTGACCACAGCAGACCCCAGACCCCAGTGTGATGGCCCCTGTGTGTCATCAGGTGTCGGCGTGTCACCTCCCCAGGGACACATCATTCCACACAACGCCCACTGTAATTGTGCCTGTAATGTACATTTAGCCTCCTGTGTGCTTCATCTCACCTCACACAAACACACACACACACCATCAAATACATGCTCTCTCTCACACACTCTCTCTCTCTCACACACACACACACACACACACATATGACAGTGGTGTCAAACTGGAATTTGATTCCATGTCAGTGGCTGTATGAAAGCTGTACAGACACTTCAATTGGTCTCTCTCCATCATTTGTCCTCCCATGTCTTACACTTCCGCTCACTCTCACTTGATGATAAGGGGCAGACTTTTGGGGTATGTGTATATGTGTGTGTATGTGTGTGTGTGTGTGTGTGTGTGTGTGTGTGTGTGTGTCTGAGGAGGTCTCGGACCAATCAAGAGAGGAAGATGATCTCTGAATGCCTCTTCAGGTATGATTTTACAATCCGGGTCTATGGCTCCAGGCAATTAGGGTGTAATTCGCTCTATAAAGTTGTGAATGAATAAGATCACTGAGGGGTGAAATGACTGAAGTACATTTACATGCCCATAGTTTTATAAGGGACTCTTTGAACGCACTGATGACGACAGAAACGGATGAAATGTCTGGAATTTATCCATCCGAGACTGTAGTTCGCTCAGAAATCACTGTGTCCTCTTGTTGAGAGGTGCAGACTACACACACAAAGGATCTTTTTAGACTCACTCATATACACACACGCACACACACACAGAACAAAACGAAAACATGCAGAGATATACACATGCCCCCCCACACACACACACACACACGTACACACACATACACACACACACACACACACACACACACACCCTCTTCCCCCTTGCACTCTTCTTCTCCTCATACTGTCACTCTTGCAGCACTCAGGCCACTGGGGGATCCGATGTGACAAACTGGATTTCTGGATCCATAATCCACAATCCTCCAGGCCAATTATGGGGGTTAATTGCTTGGGTGCCAGCCAAGTGGTGCCAAAGACATCAGCCGTCTTTAAGCACATTTTTCCCTTTTCACACGCTTGGAGGCAATGACCACTATTCCCCAATATCCACACACTCCAGGGGAGTTCTTCACACAGACAGACAGCTCTTCCGAGGATGAAGAAGAAGAACTGGTGATGGTGGCATAGCGGTTAAGGAACCTGTCTAGCATGCTCGTAGCCTGGAAATTGTGGGTTTGAATCCTGGCTGCCACAGTTGTGCCCTTGAGCAAGGCACTTAACCTTAAGTTGCTCTAGGGGAGACTGGCCCTGATGTAACTGATAATTGACAAATGTAAGCCGCATCTGCGTCTGCTAAGTGTATAAATGGAAAAAAAATTGTATGCTGTGGCCCTTTTACGGGGGAGTTGAGACAGCGAGGAGGGTAAATGGTGATGACCCTTGTTGTCTGTGTCCAGTAATGGGGAGGGGTAATTACAGGCCAGCAGAGTGTAGTACAGAAGGTGGAGGTGCTCCTTGAGGGACAGCTGTAATCTGGGTGAGAGGCCTAAGCAGTAACCGGCAAGGAGAGCTTTCTTCTCTCTGTCAGCCTCCTGACCGGCAAGGAGAGCTCTGGCCTCCTGTGCTGGCTAGAGGCCTAAGCAGTAACCGGCAAGGAGAGCTTTCTTCTCTCTGTCAGCCTCCTGACCCTGCTGGCTAAACGGAGGCCGCAAAAAGGCAAAGCCTGACAGGCCATCAGGACAATGACAGACAAGATGAGATGACAAATACGCTCCTCTGTCCCCTATCCTGAAATGTGGGCCGTAAAGAGTCACTCTCCCAAGGGAAGCAAAAGCAAAGGAAGACAAGAAAAAAAAAAGACTGCACGAGAAAAAAAAGACTGCACGAGAAAAAAGGCTGCACAAGAAAAAAAAAAAAGACTGCACGAGAAAAGTGACTTCATGAGAATGCTCCAAACATGGTCTTTAGTAACAAAGAGACAAGGACAATTTAATTAAATGTGTCACCCTTAGGTCAGAAGGACACGACACTGGAGAACAAAAAGAAAGAGGAGATATCGTCAGTTGATGTCCTTCACCTTGCCATTCCTTTCCCTTCCAAAAGTTCCCGGCAAGAGAGACAGAGCGAGAGAACGAAGAGTAAAAGTTCTAGCAGCAGGTTTCACGTTGAACAGGAGGTATTACATTTCCAATTATCTAATCTGGGGTTCGCACAATGAGGAGCACAGCAGATAGGACTGCCTTGCCATCCTGTGCCCCCATTCAGACACAGGCCCTTATCTCGAGGCAAACACATTTCGCCAGCCCACTCCATGGCGCCTGCTCCACACATTTCGCCATTTCTCCACTCCTTATGGCGCCTCCACCCCCACACATACACATACACACATACAAACACACATAACAACATCCACAACATACCTCTACGTCTGTGCATCAACCACCAGGCGAGAAGCACAAAAGCCTATTTACCAAGCGAGTGTCGCCAGTTATTAAACTTTAATCCTACTAAGAAGAGCATATTCTGGCAATGAATTATAGATGACACAGGTTACCGTCACCCTACTGACCCCCCCAACAGTTCCAATCCCCAGCCCCCTCCCCCCCACACACACACATAAACACACACACACACACACACACACACTAGTCTGCCACACCAAATGAAACCCACCCCAGCAGGTTTTTAATAAACTGCATTACCCCACTCCTCCTCCTCCGCTTTCTCTCCTCCAAGATGAGATTTCAAATAATTGAAACAGAAGTAAGGCCTTGAGAAAGAGAGAGAGAGAGAGAGAGATAGAAAGAGAAGGAAGGGAAACTAATCCTAATGTGAATTGTGGAGGTGCAGAGCTGGCTAGGTGCTGCATGGGCCCCTTACGTGAGTGACTAAGATGCTGAGGGTGGATATATACAAGCACTGGGAGGCTGGAGGGGGGTGGGGGTGGGGGTAGTGGGTTGGTGATAAGAGACAGGGTGGCAGGCGGCGTTGAGAGTTTACAGTTTTCCTATAATCTCATTAAACTCTAGGAACGCCGCCCAAGTGCTTGTGCGGGGCCCGTGCCTGTGTGTCGAGCGAGCAGTTTGCCAGCAAATGTTAGGGCTGCAAGACACGTACGGCAAGTCTGCAGCTGAACTGGCGCCTAATGTGACACTTACCCATCTGTCCAAATGCACTCAAGATGCCAAATGTCTTCCCCGATCCAGATGAGACCCCCTTGTCTTCCTAATGGATGTTTTGCTGTTCGGTGCAAAAGTAAACACGTCCTTCTTCAAATTTCACACAAGGGTTGATGTGGACACAAATTCAGTTTGAGGAAAAATTGTCAGCCATTGAAGCCCAGTTTAGAGTAATTGGTGAAATAATTGGATGAGCAAAATTAGTTCAGCGAGGTTTCCTTTATATCACCATGTAGCACTGCCATGCAATTTTGTCTGATGCCACTTTTCACTTAGTATGATATTTGGCAATTCTTAAGTCAGACGCTAATTAATGAACTAATTAATCATTATGCAGTGACATCCATTTAGTGCGCCAACTTTCCCCCTCAGGTAGAGTCATAAGTGTTTCTCAGAAAAAAAAAAGTACTGCAAATGAAAATTTGATGAAAGCGTCCATTTAGTTGAGATATAGGTTTCTCTCCAGCATGCCCTACAAGTGGAAAACAAATGTAGGTCTATAAAGAACGAGGGAGAACAGTAGGCAATAATGAGATGTCAGCACTTGTAAGTCTCACTGACAGTATCTGGGCACAAGTTACAGTGCTATACGCTATTGTAAAAACAAAAGAAAAAGATGGGGAGAACATCAATAGAAAAGCACATTTTCTTTTAGTGACCGGAGCCGTGTTTGAGTACAGAGTGCAAATGGAGATGCCAGAGTGAGGCATTACTGGTTTTGAAAAGCTGTCATTTTGACTTCTGTCAGATATACCGCATGTCATTGGCTTTTTTCAACGCAAATTACCACTCCGCAAAACACGTCATTCAACAAAATGGGGCTTGGGCTACTTGACCTCCTTAGAATGGAACTAAAGTTATGTTGGTGACCCTCCTTCTGTGAGTGCAGGTTGGAGTGTTTCCCGAGAGTTTGCTCTACTCTGCTGTGTCGGCTGCTCCTGAGCCAGAGAGAGGCCACTGGGGTGAGGTTGGCTGGTGTGGGGTGGGCGGTGTAGTCTTATTAGAGAGTGGAGCAGTGTAAATAAATTGCAGGCCTGGGAGTGACTCCTCCTTCTCCAATGGTCTAATGGCGCAAAGGGTCGTCATTATCAAGTGTGTGGAGGCCTGTGTCAGGGAGGCTTTCATTAGACATCCACAGCTGCTTTCTTTCTTCCTGTGCTTCCTTTCTTTCTCTGCTGACCACATTTGCTCTCCTCCCCCCATTCCTCCCTTCATCTCTCCCATCCTCCCTCTGCATTACATTCCTCTCTGACTTCTGATGCAGGATCCTCCCCACCAATGTGGCCTGACGTGGCCTGATCCTGCGAGCTTGTATTTAAAGACAGGGCCGATGTTAACATTCCCACAGCTGCAACCTCTATTTCTCTCTCTTTCTCTTTCTCTTTCTCTCTCTGTCTGTCTCTGTCAGTCTCTGCCTCTCAGGCTTTCTCTGTTTCTTTCTCTTGCTATCACTGCAGAGCATTAAAGGGGGGAGAGAGAGAAAAGGACAAGGGAGAGAAGAGAGAGAGAGAGTGAAGGAAAAAGGAGAGAGGGGAGGTCAGGGAGACCTTTGGAGTCTTGTGGTGAATTAAAGCTGAAACTAAGCTGAGAAATAGTCAGAGTAAGCACTCCCTGGTTGCTGACTCCCATAGCAGCACACACACACACACACACACACACACACACACACACACACTTCCATCACTAATACATTTCCTGTTACTTTGGTCCTTTGGGCCAGGTATTGCAGGTCAGTGACACCTATACACTGCAGATTACCGGCTGGACAGGACAAAATCAAATATCCCCCGATTGCTCTGAGACCAGTAAAACATCTGTAACAAAGATGGCAACTGTCTCTGTCTGAAAGAAAAAAAAGGCCTAGACAAGGTACACGAAATACAAAAGAATCTTTGTGGACGGCAGACAGCCTGGAGAGCTCGACTGCAGGGAGCCCAGATTGAAACAATATGGAAGCAAACAGACCTCAGCAATTACCTAGCAAGAGTGCAATTCTGTTGTACTGGGTAAATGAGAGGGGCTTTTTTTTTTTTTTTTTTACATGAAGTGCATGTTGTATCTGTGCCATGTCTGTGATTTCTGACCCAAGGTGGAATTCATGCTGGTAAACAGATTACAGCTATTTCATCTAGCTGAGCTGTTATACAACAATACCTGCTTGTGTGCCATGAAAAAAGAGGCTTGCCAGACAAAAAAATGTGGATTCTGGATTTTTTTTTTTGGACATTACATCTGATTTGAAAAACATGCTGTCAGACTTAAAATCCATCATGGTCGCCAAAGCGGAAATAAAACATATGCATTGAAATGGGGTGTCTAGAGTAGAGTGCTCATAAGGCAGGGAGAGAGAAGGCGAGTGAATTTGTCATGATTGTACTGCATGTTTGTGTCCAGTCCTGAGGGCAAAATGGTCGCCTTTGACTGCCGTATCGAGACTTGGAAAAACATCACCTGAGGGAGTCAAAGGGAAATGAGCCGCTGATTCCGCTTCTAAAGCCAACCCCTCCAACCCCCAATCCCCACTTCCCTATTCTCTGAACCTGTCCAGTCTCCTGAGGGAGAGCAGTGGAGGCTCTATACGGCAGTGTGCGCGCCTGACCCAGACCTTGGTGCAAGGGAAGAAAAGGCAGAGGTGGCCGCTGTTCTGTAATTGGTTCTGATCGAAACCCCTCTAGGGATGGCGAGGGACCATGATCCTGGGGTCAGGTGACTTCTCCGCAGCATAGCTCCCCCACCACCACCACCACCACCTCTGTCTCCACCTTCAATAGCTTCAGCCCACCACCCCGCCAACTGTGTCTCCTCCACATCCTCTCATTCAACGTCCCCAAGCTATTCATTACTGGAGTCCCTCTGCCACGGGCCGAAGCTGACCTCACTATCCACCAATCCATCAGCACCCTTTTTACACTGGCTTCGTATGTGGAGCATCACCAGGGGAGACACCACGGCCAGGCCAGCAACAACAGCTGCTGGTGCACAGGAGTGTGTGTGTGTGTGTGTGTGTGTGTGTGTGTGTGAGTGTTAGTGTAAGTGTGAGTGTGTGTGTGTAGCCGCTCGATCAGGTGCACATGTATCTTCCTCTGGGGGTCCTGAGGTGTGCTACTTCTACTACTGCTTCTACTACTACTATGGGTACAATTTGAGGACAGGTAGTGAAAGGTTGGCTGTGTTTGTGTGTACATACATGTGGGTGTGTGTTGCAGGAGCTTCACTGTACAATGGGAACCATGAGCCCCAGCTATGAGAGGAACTAATCGAACAGCGCAACCAAGCAACGCGTTAATTTCACGTAACATTAGAAGACTGAGAATATGACATTCATCAAGTAGGAAAGGTATGAGGGATCACAGCGGCCATGAAGATCCATTTTATAGAAAGGGGAAACACACACACACGCATGCACACACACACACACAAACACACACACACACACACACACACACACACACAGACTCAGACACTGGGTTTGCACTGGTTTGTAAAATGGAGCAGGGTATGCATGTTTCGCTTTACGGTCCATCATTCATGGGTGTGGATTTTGACAGTGCATTTGCATAGTGACCGCGTGCAGAGAATAAAGTTTTCTTTCAGCGTGAGCAGCGGTCGTGTGAAAAAGTGCAAGCACCAGCTACATCACCACGGCTACTTTATGTCACCACGCCGCACGGATTTATCGCTTGACACTCCACACGCCCTGTAATTGATGCTTTCAATTCACGAAGAGTCACAAAGGAATTTACAAGGTAGGGAAAACTAATAGGATAAAGGAGCCTTCTGGATGCATAAGGTTAGCGCTCTGTTACAAATCTAATAGTTATTAAACTGGAAAACGAGTCTTGTGGCTTTTCGCTGTATTCAGCAAAAAAAAAAAAAGAAAGAAAAAAAAGGGGAAGGAAGGAGGGTCCAGAAGAGGTGGCTAACGGGCTATATTGTTAAATTAAAGAGATTTATTTAGTGGCTCAGAATTAGATTTATTATTTATCTCATAAATAATTCCTAGACATTTGTTGCCAGGGCATGTGGGTTGGGGGGTGGATCAGAGATTGGTACGTGTCCTCTGTGTGGGCCTAGTCAATAATTCTTTATCACAGAGCAATAACAGAGGGGGCTGTACTAGCATGGGCACGCTCCTAAGGCAAGCATCAGGCAAATATTAAAGCTACAGGGATTTAATCAGGTGTCGGAGGCCGAGCGGATGGCCAGGCGGCAGGCAGGGGACCCCCCGGCGCATCGCTCTGCCACATTAGTCGACCCCCTCCGCACAAATGTCATTACGGGCTCATTACTCGCATAGGGGGCCAGGCAGGCCTGCATTGCTAACCACTCATTTTGGCCCCCAAAAGATTTGGCCAAAGATTAGCACTACAATATTAGATCCAGAATAGTGAAAGGAGGAGGAGGGTGGTGGCAATGGTGAGGGGCTGCACTGAAAGGGTCAGCAAACAAAACACGTGGAATTTGTTATGAAGGAAGCTTCCCAGTCCAGTAGGTCCTTCATGAGGCTGAACGTGTGCGTGTGTGTGCATGTGTGTATGTGTGCGTGTGTGTACATGCGAGTGTGTGTGTTTGTGTGTGTGCTTGTGTATTAGTGTGATGATTATATTATCTGACAGGACATCTACCCTGGTTTATTGCTTTTTTCAGCATACATCCTGTATCCATGATACTATGACACTGTGAGGAAATATGTGATTAAACTTACCTTTAAAGGGTAAAGGCAGGTCATGGAGCATCAGAAAGCATCAAGGAAAAAAAAAACGAGAGAGAAGAGAAAAATGTTAGTTCATTACAACATACTCATATATACACAGGGAATATGATACGATATTCCTCAAAGACAATCCTGCAGTCAGCGCAATTATGCAGCATTACAATAAAATATGTGGTTGCATCTTTGAACAATGAATAACATTACAAGTCGAATAACTATCAAAGCATGGACTAAGACAAGGACAATAGCTTCATCCTCTACTGTGCTAATGCTTGAAGTAAATGAATGCCAATATGTAAAACAAAGAGACGACAGGCCGCGCAGTAGATAGAAAGAAAAACACTGCACTTTTATCACGACTACAATATTCAGAATGAATGCCCAATAACAGGGGCTTGACAACGTCCCATTGATTAAGCTGTTATATTTACCCACTGTTCTGAGTGAGCGTGATCGAAACTATCGACCAGCGTTTGAGGGAGACACCTTCTCAACGGCCCTCGAAGCTGCCCCTGCCTTAAATAATAAAGGCAGACATATTGGAAAGGAATAGGGAAACAATCCACCTTTTTTACGTCTCCAACCAATCACATTTCCATTTTTATGTTCCAGAACAATCTGTTAGAAGCACCCTGTCTCCACTAATGAGGTATCACTTGATTTGTGGGTCAGCTCAGTCGAAGGCAACAATGTTGCACAAAGGCCGTTCTCCGGCAGCTCGTCGTCAATAGGGATCAATACAGTCAGTGCAATTATTAATACAGTCCCAGGCTGGGAGATGTGAATGAGAGGGATGACATTATGGGTTGGCCTGACTGATGCAGGGAAATGGATTTTATAAAGCCCTGAATGCTATCATTACTCCTTATACACTCATAAGTGGCCTCTCACACATTTAGGTTTTGCACACGGTACATGGAATGACCGGACTGCAGTCACACCATACCCGACAAAGATTGTGGCAACTGCAGAACAATAAGGCTCTATGGAGGTGCTATGTGAGCACGAAATCAAGCTGATAAACCACACACATCAGTAACCTTAGTAGAAAGGCACTGACAGAGATCTTCAACACAGTAGCTCATATGGTGGTCACAGCATCATGGTCAAATGAATGATCTCTCTAAAATTTCTCTCACATTCATTGTGTTTTTCAGGGGTATGTATCACATACAGGCATTGCTGTGTTGTGAACAGTATTCACTGCTCTATTAGTAATTAGTCCCATATCAGAGTTTAATAATATTAGGTCATCCTCTCAGCCTACATTCAGGCTTCTCATGACAGTGTAATCTGTTTTGAATTACAGCATCACCAGCATTCGAGTTTTAAACAGATTATATTTCCTTTCATTTTTATTTTTTAATGGAGGGTTCAGTTTTCAGTAAATAACCCTGTAGAAACACTGGACAGTAACACATCTCCATTAGAAGCAGTCCTGATATCCTGATCCACTTCCAAGTGGTTACCATTTAGAACCTTTACTTCCATCTGCCATTTTATCTGGACACGACTAGTGTTTACTAGTGTCATACCAATAGCCTCCATTGGTGCAGAAAGAAAGAAAGAAAGTGAAACATGTAAATACACTGGACTCCATTGCCATTCTTCCTATTTGTACATGATCCATACAGTGCCTTCTATCCAAGCCTGTGCTCAGTGGCGCCCCTGAGAGGTGAACCCAGGTAGTGAGAGGTCAGCATCTTCTCTCCTGTGGGTCCCAGGTGTTTGTCACAAATGAATATTCACTGGCAAGATTAGCTGAATTTCCCCTAGAGACCCCAGAGTAAATAAGAGAGCATTAAAGCTGGTAAACACAGCTAGCGTATGCCTATGTGTGTGTTTGTGTGTGTACGTGTGTGTGTGTGTGTGTGTGTGTGTGTGTGTGTGTGTGTGTGTGTGTGTAGAGGGATAACTATTTGTCTAACCTCCTGGCACAAGAGGAGGTTGGCCTGGGTGCTTTATTCAGTTTCATCCCAATGGCCTCATTTGTGTGTAGGTGTGTATGTGTGTGTGTGTGTGTGTGTGTCCATCTAATCTAGACAATAATGCTGACTCCCACTTCTGTACTGTGGGCCTCTCAGGGATGAGACAGATCATTTTCACTGGTGGTGAATCGGCAATTACTTGATTGCACAAAACATTTTTAAACATTTTTTTGTCAGATATACTTCAAACATATTAGATTTTTTTGTCAGATACTGTGTACACATATATTTGACATATATTTGAACACAGCTGCAAATAGCTTTAAAAAGCCAAATTTTTTAAGGCTACATTTACATGTCATTGATGCTACAGAACAAAGGCCATTTAAACAATGTATTAAGAAATCACAACTTTATACTTCTGTAATACAAGTAAAATGTAAAGTTTAATCACCACACCTACTAACACGTGTCACACAACAAGTTCCGAGGACTTCTTAAAGTCAAGATTAATCCTAATCCTGATGGTTTGAGGCAAGTCATAATTCCTGGAGAATGAGAGAGAGTGAAAGAGAGAGAGATGAGGAAGGGATGAGGAAGTGACAGCACACTCTCCTTGCCTCCACTGATCCTGTTAGGGCACTGGCAGGCAGGCAGGCAGGCAGTGGCCCCTGAGGACTGATGGCACTATGTTGGCTCTGTGCCGTGATGCCCCACTAATATGTCAATTGCGGTTTTTACTCCCTTTTCCCCCTATTTATCTGCATTCTCACCCACATCAAAAGGGCTGTTTGAAGTGTGGCAGGCGGCTTTGAAGGCCCGCCCACCACCGAAGTGTTCTCCGCAGCCCATGCACCCTCTGCACCCTCTGCACCCTCTGTCCCACAATTCCCTCTGATGTGTCATTAACGCACCAGCTTCTTCTTCACTTCCAATTGAGAGGGATGATTAAAGAGGAAACACATTAATGCACAACAAGTCTGACAAATAATCTGTGTGTGTGTGTGTGTGTGTGTGTGTATATGTGTGTAAGAGAGAGAGAGAGAGGCACCAATAGCTAAAGCTAGGCCACACGCAATGAGCATCGACAGCGCTGCAAGTCACACAATACTAACACACCCTAGCATAATCATGAATTGAAAGTGTCACCGTATCAACTTGAAACAGGTATTGACGATGTCATGAACTATTGATTACAGATTTTTATTACTTTCAGTTTCATTTCAAATGGCTCGGCCCTCGATGGTGTGGAGCCTCTACGTCACTGACATTTATGAAAAAACAAGCCTGGTCCTGTGGGAGTTGTTGAAAGACACAAAAGAGCCTCTTACTGTTTGCATCATACAGGATTAGCCATAACACAACACACACAGTAATCCATTTTTTTTCCCAATAACCCTACCTGCCCTGATTAATCTTAGCATAAGGAGAGGAGAGAAGATGTGGAACTGTGGGTCTTAGGGGTGAATCTCAGCTTTAATTAAACACGACTGCTCGGTGGCTCGCTGGCTTGCTTGCACGCTTGCTCGCTCGCTTAGAGATTTGAAAGGGTCGAAAATAGACTCTGACTCGACTCCTTTAATCACCGCTGAGCCGCGGTCCGAGGAGATGAGCTAATAATTCTTTAATTAACTTGTTGACTAGGGATGGAGGAGGCCACCTCTCTCTCTCTTTTTCACTCTCTCTCTCCTCCACCCTAGCTCAGCTGCTCTTTTCCTGCATGGTGACACACACACACACACACACACACACACACACACAAACACACAGATACAGGACCATAATGCACACACATTCCATTCACACACGCACACAGAAAAGGACAGGTGATCTTGGGGGATGTGAATTGTAATTACTGTGAGGCAGTCTTCTTTAATGTTTAATTTGAGACAGATTGAAATGCAAAAGCAGACAGAAATTATATGTGAGAGTGGTGTTTGGTGTGTGTGTGTGTGTTTGTGTGTGTGTGTGTGTGTGAGTGTGTGTGAGTGTTTGTGTCCATATGACACAAAAATATTCTGGAAGGAAACCAACAATTAATCCTACAATAATGCTACCCAGAATCCTGGTATGTGGATTAGAGTGAAGTCAACAAACAGTGGCGATGCATGTTTACATGATGGTCTTCCAGTAAGAGCTCAGTTCCTTGAAAACATTCACACAGTCTGACATTCCTGGCAAAGCCTCCCCGTGAACTCTAAGACTAAATAACCTCTGACACATCACTGCTTGGAACAGACATGTCACACTATTTGCGTTTTTAGCATTTTCACAAAATTGTTTTTTACTGATATTGAAAGTACTAGTAATTGGGAGGGAGTATCTTTTCATTGTGTATGATTATGTGTGTGTGTGTGTGTGTGTGTGTGTGTAGTGTATACATGTTTACTTGTCTATGTGCATTTGGTGTGGGTGTGCATGTGGTGTGGGTGAGAGCGTCAATGTGCTTTTGAACAGTCTCTCCCAGAATGTGTATGTGTGTGTGTGTGTGTGAGAGTGTGTGTGAGTGTGTGTGTGTGTGTGTGACAGAAGGCCTCCACGGTGCAGAGAGGCTGTGACAGAAGGATTTACTGCGGAGAAGCTAGCCACATAGCGAGGCGCCACAGACTGCTGAGTTAAGCCACACTTGGCTTAGTGAAAACGGCAAAGCTTTTTTTTTTCTTCCCCCACCACTCCTCTGTTTCTCTCTATCCCCCTCCCTTTCCCTTCCTCCATCCCAGCCCTCTCCCCTCTCCCTCTTCCCCCCTCTCCCTCTCTCTCTTTCTGCAGGATTCCACAGCCTATCCTGTCACCCGGACTATTTTCTGGGCTGGACGTTGTGACCGGAGGGTTAACCCAGACAGCCCTTCACCGCACTTCACTTCAATCTCATCACTGCTGTCTGTGCGGATGGGTGCCGAACCCAGCTGGAACTGGGAGATAAAGAGAAAGAGTCTGGACTGACAACCACGCCCTGCATGCACACACACATACACAAACAGATTTACAGTTTTCTGTGTACACACACACATGCACACACACACACACACACACACACACTCAGTCTCTCTCTTTCTCTCACACACACACACACACACTCACACACACACACCCCTAACCTCCCAACCTCTGCTCGTGGACTTATCTAGTTCTATAAGAACACGCAGGACTGAGTTGGAGACAAACTGGATCACATTGTTATGATAGAGAAAAATAGAGACTGCAGGTCTTACTGTATTACCAAGCCTGTGCAATAACCTCCACCTTCAATATCTATCTTATTGACATATTTGTGTGGTGTGTGTGTGTGTATTTGTTTGTGTGTGTGTGTGTGTGTGTGTGTTTGTCTTATTTTACACACCTAACCAATGTAATCTTTCAGTGCTTTGAGTTCCAGGAGTAAATAGTTATCGATCATTCCCTGTTTTGTCCAGAGCTTCAGATCAAATATAAAATGGAGCATGTCTCATGGTCCCAACCACAAAACAAACCCCTTTCCCATTGATCCTTAATGAAATTAATGTCTGGTTCAGTGGAAACATTGCCAGAGGGGTAATTGTGTCACCAAAAGGAGGGCTTTCTTCATAGGGCACTCAGTGTGGCAAGGCTGTTTACCATTCTTTCACCATTCAGATTGAGTGCATTGATGCCTTTAAGCCAGCCATACGGTTAGTTATTAAATCACATTAATAATGCATTTCTGTAGTCGCCGCCACATATCACATTATATGAGAAACCAGCTGGACGTCATTTGTTTTCAGTAAATACCAACGGATGAGTAAATATTTAAATTATATTCCAGCTTTCAATCTCTGGGTTATTTATATTTTAACACAGTGTTAGATATTTATAAGTCAAGTCAAATAGCTTTCTGGAAATTCCATAAAGTAGATCAGACAGGGCATGCGGATGATATAAACATTGCATTAAAATTCAGAGGGTTAAAAAACATAAAGGAAGAAAATGAGAGAAATCACATTTAATCAAAGAATTACATTCTATGTTTGACTGAGAGAAAATTAAGGAAACGTCTGTTGGGTGAACAAAAGATGAGAAATGGATATTCAGTTACATTTTCTATCACAAGGAACTCTGTGGTTGCTATGGAGTTCTTAAACAAGTATTTGGTGGTGGAGACACAAACAATCAATATCATCATCGCTGCTGCTTCTCCTCCTCCTCTTTGTCCTCCCCCCAACAAGCCACAAAAATTGAGTCTCTCTCTTTGGTGGTCTCAAGAGACACACGTGTACATGCAAGTCAAAGCCCCTGACGTCATGGCTACCACTGTCTTCTCCACAATCCCACGAGAGTCCCCCCTGGGTGACATCCCAGAGCCATATCTCTATGTGAAGACGCCAGCATGTTTGGCTTGATGAGTTTTGATGTTCCACATAGCTCCAGACATATGCTACCCATTCATGTGGTGCTTGATCCTATGCCCTAACAGGTCTCCTGTCATGTGTTACTGGTTTGAGGGATGTTATTCAGGAAGTGAAAATCTGTTGGGCTAACAACTGTGGAGCCACGACTGTTTTCTAGCAGTGCTGGGGTCAAAAGTAGTGCTTTGATATGTCACAGATATTTCTTTTGCCTCATGACTCATTAACTGTGCAGACTGGATTGTATGGACTGGAAGGCTGTTTAAAAAGTACTAGTGTTAAAGGTGCTATGGTCAAACATCCAGAAATGTTGTCAAACGTTGTCAAAATATCCCCTGAAGTTAGCTTCCGAATAAACTAGCACAGAGCCGGCTCTTTCATAATATGACATTCTACCGCATGTGGCTGCTGTACTAAATATAATACAAGTGAATGCAAACTGCATTCAAGATTCAAAACTATTGTATTGCAGTAATGCCACGGCAGCTTTGGAAAAAAACAAGCAAAATAAAACATGAAAGTGTGTATCTGAACAGAGAGCGAACCACTAACAGTCATATCTAACCGAATTCATCAAGAGTGAAGTGGCTACTTAAACACAAGTGCAGGATTTGAAATTTATGGGACACTACCTGGCTTAGGGGCATGAACATAGGTACTACATGATGCTATCTAAATCCACAGAGCCCATGAACCACAGGGGGTCTGTGAGGAAGGCTCCTTGTGGAGAGGATTACAGTAGAGGTGTACACAGAAAATGAACAGCACTCCCCTACAACAGCAATAGACTCACTCAGATAGAGTAGGATTACAACCATGTTACGGTACAAGTGGTCAATTACCATGAGGAGGGAAACAGAGATTAAATGCATTTCTCTACTTGACAAAAAAACCTGCTTCAAACCACAATAGGATTAGTTTATTGGTGTCTTGGTACTGTGAATTGAGTAATTATAAAGCCAATGTTGTCTTGGGGAAGCAGTAAGAGTCAATATACAAGCCCAACACACACAAAAACCCTTCAGATACACCAAGTCAAATCTGTGTTTGATTACACGCCTTCTTGCTACACAGTCTAACCAAAAAAAAAAAAGATTTTTTGCTGGCGGACTTCAAAACCAGCATCTGTTTGAAGCAGAATTTGAACAAAGCCTAGTGCACAAGTACTACCTCAAAGCCATGGTGAGCAAAGTCTTCATTGCTCACACAGTTGGTGTGCACCTCAACCACCATTAAACATCTGGCAAAACACAAGTGACCCCAAGCCAACCCCCACGACCCCCCTATCCTGCTCCATCCTAGGTGAACATCACGTGACCGTAATGACGAGATCCATCGCCAGGCCCTGGGCAGCAGCCTTCATTAGGCCCCAACCCCACCAGTGCTGCCATTAGTTGTGAGATCTCAATGTTTGCAGCGCTATCGCAGTAATTAATCTTGCACGGGGGCCAGCGTTCCATTTGGTCGCCTGCTGGCCGGCTTTGGATGCCAGCCTGGATGGGCACAAGGAGCGGAGGAGTCGTTTGTTAAGGGGTTGCGCTTGCCACGGAAGTGGAGGCAGGAGGCTAATTGGACGGCTGCTGGCGTACATGCAGGTCATTGGTGGAATGGTTGAGAAAATGACGGAACAAAAAAAAAAAAGGAAGTGGAGTGAGAGTGAGAGTGGGGGCGATGCCTTGGCCGCTCGTTGCTTGGAGAGGAAGGAGTCGGTTTGGACGCAAGGATCTCGGCAGCGCATTAGGAAGCAGGAAAGAGAATCTGGCAAGCGGGTGATTTGTCTTCGATGGTCATTATTGTTGTTTGTTTAGTTGCACTCTGTGTGTTTTTTCCTGTGCCAGGGAGTGAGGCGCAGACCGTTTCGTCATCTGAACAGCTTATTGATGACTTCAGCGCCTACAGCCTGTTGTGGGCACCAGAAAGGATGGGTTACTGCAAATTTACATAAGCTTGGGACCTAATTCTGTTGCTTGGATAAATGGGGGATGGATCAGAGTGCCAAGTCTCTTTGAAAGCACTCTTACAGTTCCAAGGTCTACTTCTTTTTAGTCAAATTAGGTGAGGTTCTTTTTATGAAATAAAGAGGATCTAATAGATAGATCTAAAATATTCCAAAACAACATTCATGAGCAACACCTGTAAAATGTTACTATATAAAAAAACTATAATCATTAATCAAAAGTGAGTGCTTCTGTTTACCCGCGCATTTGATTTATTAGCAAATAACAATTTGCATGACCTACATTACACAACCCAAATCCTAATGTAAACAACACTCACTGAAAAAGACATCAAGTTTTGTGAATGAACTGAGACCATGGGCTGACAGTAACTGCAGCTCCCAACAGCAGAATGTGTGTTTACCTCTATTTGCTCAGAGTCCCCCATGGGCCGCACTGAACATCTCGCTCCTTATCACCAGCTGTCAGAGAATTTAACTAATTGCAGAGGATTGCCCCGAAGCTGCAAGACACAACTCCACACCTTTTTTATTTGGAAGACAAAAAAAATTCTCTGATGCAATAGACTGCAAAAGTAAATCAAGCTGCCATAGCACGGGGAACAAAAGCAAGAATTTGACTCCTTTGCCCACAAAGGGAGAGAAAAGAAAAGCACACACACAAACACAAACGCACAAACAAACAAACAAACAACCAAACACACACACACACACACAGCAAAAAACAGAAGAGGTGTTCTTCAAAAAGTATTAAACAAATACAGCGGCCTCCGATGTGGGTCCTGATGGGGAAATATGGTTTACACTGTGACCATCTGGTGAGGCTGTGCCAGGCTGGTGAAGGCAGCAAATTGCCTATGCGGTGTAATTGAAAGCAATGCACGCCGGGGTAGAGAAGCACATTGGCTGGTTGGGTTTCTGCAGTGGGGACAGTTTGGGGTGAACAGAGGTGTTATTCAGCAGACCTTGAACGATGGCTAATGGAAGCAGACTCTCTCTCTCTCTTTCTCTCTGTTACATTTGCTTTCGATTTCTTGCACAGCCTACTTCAACAGGAAGGTAAAGAAGGACCCTCC
This sequence comes from Tenualosa thibaudeaui, assembly GCA_027481765.1. NCBI lineage: Eukaryota > Metazoa > Chordata > Actinopteri > Clupeiformes > Clupeidae > Tenualosa > Tenualosa thibaudeaui. The sequence continues at coordinate 6,026,635 of JAIFZK010000130.1, read as the reverse complement.
CTCCCTATCTCTTTCTCCTTTCCCCTCTCTCTCTCTCTATCCATCTCTCTCCCTCTTTCTCTTTACACCTCTTTCTCACCTCTGGCTCGCTTAGCCTGCGGCCCCATTAAGGCAAAAAGCCTCCGGCAGCAAACCATAATCAGTACAAATAAATAAAAATGGATGTCCCGCGCACTGCTACAGCAATACTGGAACGAGGAAATTAACACCGCGTTCGACCCCGAACCGCTCCCCCATCTGCGAGGTTAAAAGGAAAAGAGACACACACACACACACACACACACACTCACACACACACAAAAGCACCCTGTGTTTTCACAAAAGCAAAAATTACATGAGGATGTAATAGTGGGCCCCGCATGGCACCTTTGCACCCTGTGTCATTATCATTGCGAGTCGAATCCTCCCTCCTGGTGCAGGAGATATAGAAAGAGAGGAGGGTGTAGGAAATGAGAGAGGGAGAAAGAGGAGAGAAAAAAGAGGGGGAAGGAGAGAGAAAAGAAAGGAGAGAGAGAGAAATCAGGTTGAGGGATAAACTCAAGGGAAGTGGTGTGAGGACTGTGTTTGGTCAGGAGTAATGGTGCAATCACACACAACCAAACACACACACACACACACACACACTCACACACATATGAAAGCTAATAGACCTAGCCCAACACAATAAGACTCCTCTCTCTACGAAAACAGTGTCTGTGTTCAACAATCATCTCCAGCGACATCAACGCGACACCCAGCTATTCCCAAGCAGAAGCTCTAGAGTTTGGCCCAAGGAGACCGAGCTCTGGCTCAGGAGGCCCCATTAGATCCTGAGAGCAGCTGAGACACTAGCAGCCACATACACACAAATACACACACACACACACACACACACACACACACACACACACACACACACACATGTGCAAACATGTGCACATGCTCACAAATGACACACAAGCACAGCCATTCTGATGTTCCAGAGGGACTGATGCACTTGTGGAGTCTAATGCAATCACCGTGCTTGCAATTTCCAAGAGCATTTCTGAGAGAGAAAGAGAGAGAGAGGGAAACAGAGAGTGAGTACAGTTAGTCCTCAATTAGGCCACATTTTGCCCACCTCAAAAAAAAAAAAAAAAAAAAAAAAAAAACAAATGCAGACAAATCAGTCTGTACAGAGCAATCTGGTGTCCAACTCTCTCTCTCTCTCAGTCTCTCCATCTGTATCTTTCTCTGTTTATCTCTCTGTCTATTGCTCTCTTCTCCTACCCTTTCTGTTTCTTTCATCAAATCAAGATTGAATTTGTATTGCTTCAGTGCAACTCATTTGTGCTTAATTTGAAGAACGATGTGATGTGGTGTGTGTGTGCGTGTTTGTGTACATGTGAGCTGCATGTGTGTGGGTAATGGCATTGCAAAGGTAATGAAAACAGTTTGGTGGTAGTAGTGTGTGTGTGTGTGTGGGGGGGGGGGGTTAATTGGCAAGCTGCTTAATGACAGTTTACATAGTGAGGACAAATAGAGCTATGAAGGGCTGCTCGGGCACTACGTCACGCTGCGCCCACCTGACAGCGAAGTACGATGTATGTGTGTGTGTGTGTGTGTGTGTGTGTGTGGTGTGTGTGTGTGTGGCTGGCACCAGTGTGTGTGCCCTGCTCACCACCGCATCTGCCAAACCCAGCTGAGTGAACCGAGATTTTAATGGTTTCTGATCCTACCGTCTTCGCCGCAAACAGTCACTTAGTCCACTGTTCTAGCATGTCAGTGCACTTTAGGCGCTACAATCATTAATGCTATTGACAAGTGTAGCTTTGTCAATGCTTTGTGTAAGTAGGGTAGTCAATGCAAAGAGAGACGTTCAATAGGGGATGCCTGCGAAACAGCCTTTGGCCTAGCGAGGAGCCGCGCATCCATTGTGTTCACAAAACCCAATTAGTTGTACAGCCAAGGACGCAAAACATCATGACAAATGGGTTGAGCAACAACAAAAGCATGCCAGAGCTAGCTCTACTCAAGGTGAGGTAAAAACCAACAGAACTACATTTAACCGCTTGACAGTTTCATTATAGCTGAAAAATATGGATGACTATCTCTTTGGATTCTCACATATTTAGGCACCACAAGCCGCCATTTGAAATGAGAAATGGATTCCGCTGGAGACTCCAGAGGCAAAGATTGAGAATTCTGGTGACAGCATCTCATCACGGCTACAGACGGCACGGCAATGGACTGACAAGGGGTAGCGTTGTGTGCAGGGAGAACTAGTCCATCTGTCGCAGTAAATTATTAACATCACATTAAAGTTTTATTTCCTCTAAATGTCTCACATTTCTTAATTATAAGACACCGGTATTCTCTCTCCCTCTCTCTCTCTCTCTTTACACACACAAAGAAATTGAGTTTTTGGACTACTAAACAGTTATGCTCAGAGATGATAACACAATTTTGAGACTGAACTCCCAATCTTGAACATGGAATGGATGAAACTGCTCTCTGGGTGTCAATAACATCAATCCAATTCAGCTAGATGTCAAAATTGCCTAGGGGATTTTTACGGAAACATGAGATTGAGTGCTGTAATGAGTCATGCTACAAGAATACTGTAATGTTGATGACTATTGCAGCAGACAAACAAATATATAGTTTCCTGTGCCCGTAAATAAATACGGTATATTTAAATGTATATAACTAAAAAAAAAACCTACTCTGACAGATACAGGATTTGCTTGTGGACATGGCGTGCTTTATTTATAATCTACATGAGTGCTGCCCCCTACTGATGCTAACTGAGTGTCTCTCTTTTCTCTCTGAGTGCCGCACACAGGCTGGGAGTCATGCAGTGATGGCTGTGCAGCCCCAGCCACATAACAGACGGCGTCTACCAGTGCATTCATCTATTCATGGTATGGGGAAGGAGACATGCCTGGTCCAAAACAGCAAGCATTCACCAGCAGCATTTTAATAGGACTTAGAAGGTCACAGAGACAAAGGCTTCTTTGGAAAAACACATAGGCACACATACACGCTCACACAATCAGGGTGTCTCATACACATCTGCGCATGCATATATACACACACACACACCACTTTCTTTCTTCCCTGGCATCAATCAAAATGGCCACTCGAGTAGGAAGAGTTAATGACATTATTTGTCATACCCACTGCAGGCTTCTGCACTTGTGTCCATTAGACATGACGTCTTTATCAGGGGAAGTGACAGAAGCTCAGGCATTCTCTTTCTCTCTCGCTCTCTTGGTCTCTCTCTCTCTCTCTCTCTCTCTCACTCTGTCTTTTCCTTTCAAATGGGTGGACCACTGCCAGCCAATTAATCGCCGCAGTTTCAGGATTTAAATGCTACTGTGACAACAGACTGCCAATCTCACACATGCTGCAAGAGTGTTAATTGTTTAGGCCAAACTGAACACAAGTCCCTCAAAGCCGATAGGTGGCGAAAGAAAGACTCTTGACGGCAGGTAGGGCTTACAAACAATCTAATCTGGGTGAGACATTCCCTTCTGGAGGTAGATGGAAGAGTGAGATTGCACACGAGTTACGCGCCATCCCCTCGAGGTCGGTTTCGGCGAATGCACAGCGGACATCAATTTGTTTTCCTTTGGATGATCTAAGCACGGCGGAAGAGAGAAGGAGGGAAAAAAATAGCTGATAGGAATCTGGTGAGTGGAAAAAAAGAGCAAAATCACAATTTGCCACCCCTTTCATGGCTCAAAAGGCAAATAATAGAATTTCCTCATTCGTGTAAACAGTGCATTTCCATAGAAATGGCCCCTTGGGCGCGTCTCTGGCGGCCAAACGGGGTGGGATGGGGAGGGGTTGGGGTTGGAGTTGGAGTGGGTGGGTGGGTGGGTGGTGGGTGGCAGGGGGGGTTGTGTTGGTGAGTGGTAGTGTAGGGCAGTTGGTGAGACTCTTAATCCTGTTAGCTTCTCAATGTGTTCTCTACCTCAATGGAATTACGGACCCCATAGCTTCCCCTTGAAGAGAATAACACAGTAACACAGAGGATGGAATGGAGAGAAGGAGGGAAGGAGAGAGAGAGAACGAGCAGAAATGGAGAGTGAAAGAGTGATATTACAAGACAAAGGGAAAAGAGAGCAGAATAAAAAAGAAGTATTTAGATTATATATGGGGCAGTTAAATATGGGACAGATAAACAGCACTACAGGCAGTGATGAAGAGAGAGAGAAAACTGTAGTCTGTGGCTACCATAAAGAGGGGGTGGGTGGTTGGGGCTTGTTATTGGAAGCAGGATATGGGGCTCATAGCACATCTCAAGGCCTTAGGCCAGTCTGGCTGAGATGAGATGACTGGCGATCAAAACCCACAGCAAGGACACACAATCTCTTTGAGGACTTTTATTACACTTTGCCCTTGTTTTGATTCCCTTTCATCCTTTTAGCCACAACCATGGTAGCTCCCCTTGAATTTAATGAGCGTAATGCAATCTCCCCAAAATGGTAGAACACTGACACTGTCCACTAAGCATCCTCATTAATCATGCTATTTTGGGGTTGGGTTACCTGTTCTACTCTGTCAAGATGCTAACTGCTTCGTGGGAAAAGAAAAAAAAAAACAGAAGTGGCATTTTCACTTCAGTAATGCCTGGCATTAAAATGCCTGCCAGGTGGCATAAATACCAAACAGGAGTTTGTCTAATTAACTTCTCATCTAGCCCGATGTGAACAATTGCATAATTTCGCAAACGAGACAATTCAGTTTAAATGGAATAATAAGTGTCTACTTATAGAGATATAACAAAGTTCTAATTGCTCAATGTTGTGTGAGGAATGCTGTTTGGTGCCTTAGTGCCAAGGTTCCCAAAACATAAAATGTCAGCGGGTGATGTGTTGTGGATGTGTTTACCATGTTTAGCAAATCATTCCGTATCCTCTGACAGAGAGATGGCTGAGGCAAGGACAGAATAACTGATGGGTGAACCCAGCAGTGCATGCTGGGAATGTGTAAGATATCGAAGTCTACAAATGTGTGTGTGTGTGTGTGTGTGTGTGTGTGCTTTGACATCTTCCCTATGTGTGCGCATAATGTTTATCTGTACGTCAGGGTGTGTGATCTGGCATGTGTGAATATGTGCTTGTGTGTATATTTACCCCTGGCTGTTTGTGTGTGTTTGCATGTCACAACATGTGTCTGCGTGCCAAAGTTAACATGTGCCCCATTTCCATGTGAGGGTAGGTCTACTTGTATAATGCCAGCAGTGTGTTGTGTTGTGATGTGTATGTGTGTGTGTGTGTTTGTGTGTTTGTGTGTGTGTCTGCATACATGCGTTTATATTTACTAGGGCTTGACATCTCTTCTCTTTCACACGTATCAGAGGTGCCTTTAGTTACTACTTAAATTAATGGTGCTGGAAGCTACAGCATCCTCAGTGAAATCACCATCCCCATGTACAGCGCTAACATAATTATCATCTGTTTACCTTAGCTGTCTCTCTCTCCTGGCCCGCTCACGTTATTTATAATTGCATGCGCATTTGCACTTAGATGGATTGCGAAAGAACTGCTATTAGATGATAATAAGTTATGCGTTGTCCACCATAAGTCATCTCTAAATAGTTATGTGGTGGCATTCAAATTGCAGCGGTTTTTGTCTTGTTTGTGTGTGTGTGTGTGTGTGTGTGTGATGAGCAAAGTCTACGAACATGAGTGTGTGTGCATGTGTCTGTGTGAACAGAATATAACTGTTGGTGTAAGAGGGTTTGAGTCTGTAAATATGGATGACTGTGTGTGTGTATTTGTAGGTGAGTTTGTGTGTGTGCTTCTTCCTGTGTGTAGGGAGGGTAGCTTGAAGCACATTAGTTTGCGTAGTTATGTGTTGGAGTGTGTGTGTGTGTGTGTGAGAGAGAGAGAGAGTGTGTGTGTGTGTGTGTCTGTGTGTGTGTGTGTTGGTGTCTGTGTTTATGTGTTTATGTGATTGAACTGACAGGAGGTTTTGCATGTGTGTGTGTGTGTGTGTGTCTGTGCATGCGTGAGTGTGTGGACATGCTGGATTTTTCCTCTGTGCTCTCCTGAGGGATTGATGGTTTATATCATATCATTCCCTGCATGGTCTTTTCTTCCCCCCCAACAGCACTTCTGCCTGAGAAATTCTGCTGGTTATTAGACAGCTCAGCCCCTCGCCAGTGACTGATCTGCCATCACCACTCATTACTTACATTAGCAGACCAATTACTCCATCCCCACATGGCTCCTGGGCCCAATAAAGCACCCACACGGCAGGAAATACAATCTCCTCACAAAGCACTAATGTAATACGCCATCTTTGTGTTTCATAGCAAACAATAAGCCAGGCTGTAATTTGCAATACTAATTCAAAGTCTCCAGTGTTATCAGAGGATGACGGTTTTGCATTTGAAGTTAAATAGACACCTGCTGTTAGATAACAGTAAATATATATATACTTCATGGAAAATATGCCCTCTTTGGACGAGATGTCATGGGTCACAGTCTTTGTTCAAAGATGGCAACATCTACTTGAATGGGGTTGCACACACTGGAGAAATTTGATTTTCAGGAAGATAGTGGATCATTCAGCGATACGTTGGTCCCTAAATACTTGAAACACATACCTGGAGATGGGAGAATATTTAAAAGCATCAAGCCCTGTTGTTGCTCAATCAAATGTAGTTCTAGGTCCTCCAACACCACCCAGTGGTCTGTTTCTGACATACTGTCTCTTCCATTGACATACTCTCACCTTCTCTCTCTCTCTCTCTCTTTCTCTCTGACTTGGTGGGTCTGTTTCTTTCATCTCACACACACAGTCTCTCTCTACCCATCTCTTCCCTCTTTTAAAATCTGATGAAAATGAGCTTTGTTGGCACGAGCTCATCAACTCAGCAGTAAGAACACCATAAATAATACACGCCAGTCAAATACATATATTAGCAAATTTCCTTTGTAACAGGTCCTCCTTTCCTTAGAGAAAATGGGGAAAAAAGCCCTTTAGCATTCTCAACGCCTTCCTCAGATCCAGAACGACAGAGGGAACAGCAGAGGAAAAAATTACTCCTCCAGCACACAGAACCTCATCCACCCTCCTGCCCGTGATTTATAGGTCGAGGCAGGCCAAATATTTCACTCCAATACTCCGAGGCCAATATCTCGGGCGCCTCGACACCAGGCATTAGGGAGAGGCATGGATGCGGCGGGTTTGGTGCGGCAGGGCCTAATCAATCAGCTCGGGGGGGTGGGGGGATGGGCAGAGGGGCGTCGCCGCTCCAGGCTCTTACTCTGTTCTCATTATGCTGGCAAATCATATGTTACGCCATCTACATTACACACCGTCCTCGTGAGTTACACGGCCCTCCTTCGAGTCTAACGACCGTCGCCGACCTGCCACTGGGATATCCGTCTTGGGAGGGATGTCTGGGGATGGTTTATTTAGAGAATATGTAAAAGTGGAAAAGTGTGAGCCATGTGTGCATTTTGATGTGCGAGAAAAAAACAATGAAATTGATTCATTGTTTTCTTTACCATTAATTTTTTTGTTGTGTTTTGTTATTATTTGTTATTATTTTGTTGTGCGATCGGGTTGCAAATGGAGAGCAAATTCGAATCAGCCACCAAATACTGTGATATTGCCCCCCCCCCCCCCAACACACACACACACACACCCTAAACAAACCCTACAATATGGAGTGAATGTACAATGTCATGAATAAAATTACTTTTCTCATCCTCCAGATATATTTCTTCACATTGGTGGCAGAAATCAGATGTGACAAAACACAATTTCCTGGCACTTTTTGTCGCTCTCATAACTGGAGAAAATTACACCTCGTTTTCCTAAACCCTGCATTGATGATGAAACAGCTCCATTTTGGAGAGGGTTAAGCGTGCTGTATGTACTCACTGACTGACATGACATGTTTGGAAAACACAATTTGTGATTGCCAAGCGTAATTATATGGCCAGGCCCAGTTTCATATTGATAAGACTTATTCCTTAGTCAATTGTACAAGAATTTGACACCATAAAGCAAACTCACTACAAGTCAAACCTATATAAAATAGACACATATCAGGAGTAGGCAGTGGTGTTCAATGTCTCTCACAGACATAGTCTGCTACAAGATAAAAATTCATGAGAGTGTGTGTGAGTGCATGTGTGTTTATAAGTGATTTGAAAGCAAGAGATCAGAGGGTTCTGTGGGTGTGGCATTGGCCATTCCTCAACAACTTCCAGCCCTATCCTCACTCTGGAGGTTAAATGGGACCTGTTGTCATTTGTAAGCAACATTACAAACACATGTAATCCTCTTACACTTAACAAACCTACTTGTTTTCCCTCAAAAATAAAAAAGTGTTGTTTTGTATCACTACAAACACACCCACATTAAAAACTATGCGAACACGGGGCAAACACTAACTCCCATAAATTTATTTCTAGCTTGTCAGCAGAAGCTTTGTGTCATTCAATTTATTTATTTATTTTTTTAATCTCGAGATTTGCACAGCATCAGACTAGCAGCTCGAGACAGGCATGGAGGAGGGCAGTTTGTCAGGGCTGTCTCCCTGGCTGATGATAATATGGCAAGTCTAAGCCGGGAGAGGCCCTAAGCTGCTTACTGAGCAGGAGGAAGTAAACTTTTCCAAAATCCAGAGGAGTTTCTTGATGTAGACTACAACCCACCATGGCATAATCACTGCGAGAGAAAGCCTTATTTTAGGCGATGATGTCAGTCGTGATTTGTCTGTTTCAAAATAGATTTGTCATTGTCAAAATCCAGAGCCAATTATGAGCACTTTTATTAGTACATCATTTTAGAGTATGGGAAAAGCAGAGGGATCTCCAAAGAAATTAGATAAAACCCGAAATCTGAATTGGAAATGGGTGAATTTAATCTTTGCATGTTTATCTTAGAAAGCTTCATTTAACGATGTTCCACATAAATGGATGTACTTGGAAGAAAACAAGCTAGTAATCTAATCTGAGACTGGATTTTAATCACTTTAACCTCCGAAAAATTAAATGCTCATCTGGAATGGAGTCAACAACAGTCAAGATTCAGGGGAAGTCAGATGGAGTTTTTTTTCAGAATTTTAGTCTCCTTTTGTTTGTCTCTCTGCTACTTTAAATTGATGGATTAAGTGAAAGAAGATCAACGATCAATAATTTCCAGACTATCAATATTACTTGCCATATTCTTCTATGCCCTTAAGGTTATTTCTTATCTTCTTCGTGACTTTATCAGATCAAAACAGCAGAAGAACATTGAGAACCCACAAAGTGTTCTTCCTGGCAGTGGACTAAATGTGATCGGAGTCTGTGCTAAAGTCAGTGAAGCAAATAGAATCGATAGGTTCAGGCGCGCAGAGGACATGTGGTGCAGTGAACGTCTGTGAGCCGGCGGTCGAGTAAAACCACTCTGGCGTGACAGAGGGCCTCCACATGTGATTGTTTCACTGGTTCTGCTGTATGGATTTCCTGTCTGTCTCTCAGGGCCCTTTGCAAGCGACCTAGCTGCTGCCCTTGTCAAAAGACAGGACTCTGGAATGTGTGTGTGTGTGTGTGTGTGTGTGTGTGTGTGTGTGGCTGAGCTTGTAGAGTGTTACCTGAACATTTGACACCCAATCCCACTCTCTCTGCCCCTCTTCCCCGACCACCAAAAAAAAACAAAAACAGGCCACCTCCCAATCCAGTTGTAATGACCCCCATTTAGCCTCACTTTCACCAAATTTCTCCTGCGATGATAATACCCTCGGCTAACAACCGTAATCCCAGCATGCAGTGGTGCTCAATTACAGTCTCCAGGAGCACAGGATTATGGGCAGGAGTGGCAGCATCTCACCATTGCTAGGATGCAACAGAGAGAGGGATACACAGAATGAGACAGAACAAAAGAGAAAGAGAAAGAGAGAGAGAGATGTGTGCCGCTAAATCCCAAATAGCCTGTCACCAGCTGACAGAGCAATGAACCATACAGAGGGAGAGCCTACAGGGGAGGAGAGGAGGGTGGCGGAGGAGTAGAGAGAAGAGGACAGGAGAGGAAAAACACCACTGGAGGGACTTTGAGTGTGTGTGTGTGTTTGTGTGTGTTGTGTGGTGTGTGTGTGTGTGTGTGTGTGTGTGTGTTGGGGGGGGTTCAGGCTTGTGGGCCTTGGGGGTCAAAGAGAGAAGAAGGATAGATGACAGGTTTAGAGGGGGGAGGGATGGGGGAGGTTGGGTCACTGGCCACAGGGAGAGCTCTAGACTCCCACAGTGGCAAGAGGTGGAGGATCCCTCCTGGTGCTCTCTGTGGAGAGAGGATGCATAGTGGGGAGCTAACAAATGCATCTTCTTAGCTGTTATCCTACAATGCTACTTACTGAGAGTCAAATGCAAACCTGCATGCACACATGTACACACACACACACACACACACACACTTATGCAGAATGTATACACACACACGTGCGCTCTCACACATGCACTCACACTCACACACACACACACACACATATTCACACCGCTTTTGCTGGTGGTGATTGAGGCTGCTGGCAGGAAGATGAGCAGTAATCAACTCCACATCAGGCCCTGTCAGCTGCCTCTATTCTGCATGTTGATTCCGCTCCTGCCGACGCCGCCAAACCTGCTCGTCTGCCTGCCTGCCTGCCTGCCAGGCGACAAATCTGTGCTTGACTTGAGCAGGCCGGATTTAAACATAAGCCTCATAGCGGCATGCTCACACACACACACACACACACACACACATGCACACACTGGAGCTGGCTGCTTGTGTAAGCATATCAGGAGGAACCAGTCACCCCTCTCTTCCCACACTCATCTTTTCCTTCTTCCATTCATGTACGTACACACAGGAGCTGACGCACAACTGACAGCTGGTATCCGTCTTTCAATCAACTCCCTGGCCAAGCTGCACTGTCCCCGACTTTCTTTTGAAACCCACTGAATCTGTTTTTCTTTTCTTTTCCTTGTCTCTTTTTTCCTTCTTTCTCTCTCTCTTTTTTCAGGCTTGCAATGTACATCAGGGACTGTGTTTCTGTCTGGTTGTGGGTTGCCCTGTGCCATTGAAACTAATGGAGTGGGGGAAAGAGGCTGAGAGCTCCAACTCAATATCCTACGTGTGTGTGTGTGAGAGAGAGAAAGAGAAAAAGAGAGAGAGACAGAAAGAGAGAGAGAAAGTGAGTATGTGTGTGTGTGTGCTTGTGTGTGTATGTATGTGTGTGTGAGTGTGTGTGTGTGTGTGTGTGTGTGTGTGTGTGTGTGTGTGTGTGTGTGAGTGAGTCTCAAAGCCCCACATACTCCTCATCCTCTTCCCTGGCGGAGGATGAGTGGGTGCTTTCTGCCCCCTTGTCTCGCCCAGTTCTGGAACAGCGGCTCCCCCATGCCTTCTTGTCATGTTCTGTTCCAGCGATTCTCACACCGACCTGGCAGGTTTGGTCGTGCTGGGGTCTCATCCACAGACACAAACAGATGACACCACGCACTCAAGCACACACACAACCCCTCACCACACACACAAACAAAAACACACATACACACACACACACACACATGCATAAAGAAAGAAGAGGAACAAACACAAGCATACATGAACTTGGGTGTGGTAAGCAAAGCGTGAACTGGAAATGGAAAGCTAGAGTGACGGGAAAACAAAAGCAGGCTTGTGGATAAAACAACGGCATGAGCAACCAGTGTGAGCGAATGGCCAGCACAGATAACCCCTACACATCCCAGCAGGCCACTGCACAGGCTGGGGTGCCACAGCACTGACAGGCTACAACAGGAGGGGAAACAATGGGAAACACACACACACACACACACACACACACACACACACACACACAGACAGACACACACGCGCTGTGTCTCTATTAGAGACAAACACTAGTGCCTTATGTGACTGAAATAGAGTTCAGTAAATAAGTAACACATAACACACAAGCATACACATACACATACACATACACACACACACACACACACACACACACACACACACACACACACATACAGACAGAGAGATAGAGAGAGGTTCAATCCGATATACTGGAGAGCCCACTAGAAGGAAACAAATCCCCTTCAACACTGTATGAGGCCCTTCATATGTCTGTCATGTGGGGGGTCTCAGGGTTGATGAGAGTCTAATCTGAATATTCACAGGGGACCCAACCTCCCATGAGCCCAGCAGCAGCAGCATCTGAGGAGCAGCTGACGTGACGTCACGACTGCTCTCGGATCATATAGCTCAGTCTCATTAGTCAGTCCTCTTTAAACGATGGGATAATCAGTAGTTCCCGCTCAGGAGGTCAACAGCTCTCAGTGCCCACTTGTGGGGGTAAGGACGTGCCGCAGGATTCGGGCAATTGGATGCCCATCTCTTTTGCCACCCTCCACCCTCTGGCCCACCACCCATCACCCATCATCCACCACCCCCCTCTTCAGCCATCACAAGTGCCCTTAGTTAAGAGCTCAAGCCTGGGGGTTTGGCGAGACCCATTCAGACACTTATTCATTACAAGCCCTATGGATTAAGGCGAGGAGGAGCAATGACATCTACTGAAGAATGTCACTCTCATTAATCCACAGAGGGTCTCGCTCTATAAAAGGGGGCAGAATGTTAGAGAGGGGGGTCGCCATGGCGACTTCTCAAGGCGGACTAACCTTGCCCCGTGTTTCTTATCAGTCCTCTATTCAGAAACGTACAGATGTGAAATAAGTTGAGCTGGATGAGGGACAGAGAGAGAGAGACAAGCAACTGGTGCAGCATCTGGCCACTAACCACCTTAGCACGCAAGTGCAGGGGCCGATTAATGGCCCATGGATTAGCATATTTATGTGAGGGCCTTCGAAGCACTCACACACACATATATGCACACATGCCCTCAAGGGTCACAACTAACCTATTTCTCTCCAGCAACCTCTCTCATACACACACAGACATACATATACACATGCCTGCACACACACACACACACACACACACACACACATACACACACTCCAGTGAGGCCAGTCAACTTCTCACAAGACAGGAAGAGGAGGATGAAAGGAGGAAGAGAGAACACAGACGGGAGCATGACCAAACCTCAAGGTGCTTAAAAAAAACAAAAACAAAGAAATTTGGCTGCCATTGCATCAGCTTTTAAAAAGGTTCTCACTGACAGCACTAAAGAAGCACAAGCCAACCTCTGTAACACCTGCTGCAACAGGCCAACTGGGCTAGCACTCTTGGCTGCGACTGCAGAGTGATGCCACGCCACTTTATTTTTACCGCCAGACTCATGGAAGGTGAGGTAACCAGCATGACATCACCTTCTGTGCTCACAGACGGGAAGTGGGGAGGAGGCCAGAAGAGAGAGAAAGAGAGAGAGATAGAGGAAGAGAGATAGAAATGGGGGAAGTAAATCAAGAACTGTGTGATGCCTGTTCATATTTTCAACATCAGTATGATGTTAGGAAGTGATTTTAATTCACCAATATTTAATTCACATAGGCCACCAAAAACAAAACAACAACAAATAGATGCAACTGACCGAGATGTATTGAAGAGCAGTGCTTTTGGGAGGAAATGCATCAAATGTCAATATTATCACATGAATATTTATGAACAGAAGAAAATGCTTCTGTCTTTGAAATAAACTGCCAATTTTTTATATCAGTGATGTCTCAAAATATAGATATCAATGATGTGCTCAAAATATAGATTACCAAAATACATCAATGAACTTTGAGTTCATTGTCAATAAATCATCACTGAATTCTGTCGTTAGTAGTATGACTCAGGTTCTAAAATTCTTAGAGTACTTAGAGTAATTTGTTTTTGTACAGTACGCTATTTATTATTGTCAAAAGTAAGTGTACAGTGTAAAATCATAGAGTTTTTACACTTGGTCTAACAGCAAGTACTTTGCAGCTTTAATGATTTAAGAGTTTGCAAAGTTAAATCTTAACCGGTTTATATGCACAAACTAAGCTATCAGGCTAAGCTATCAGGCTTCTCTTGGGTCTTGAAGAAAAAAAAAGAGCAAGCGTTTGCTAACCTTCGTGAGGAAGCAAGCTTGATAAGAGGCTTTTCTTTGCCAAGTACTGCCAAGTACAGGTTCCCAGTTCAATTGTAAATGCCTTTATTCTCCTCAAGCTTTTTCAAGAGGAGAGCCAGATTATATCCTATATAATATATTATATCCTTTCCAAATGTTGTCTCTCCCCACTAGGCATAATGAATAATGTTACACCCAACTGTTAATTATCTGTACCACAGACTTGAAAGGAAAGCCAATAAAGCTAATTACACGCTGTTAATTATTGATATACTACCCATAAATTAAGATGTGTCAATCAGATTTCTCTACATGCACTTTATGTTTGTTTATTATATATTATCTAAAGAACACTTAGAGAATCATGCAAATAAAATACGCACACTTTAACACTGTTACTATCATTTCTAATTTAAATGTACAATCCAAGACAGCGGTCCAGTGTGCCACTGTGTTTTTATTGCAGATAAAAGGTAGACAGGCCAGGTTTGACAGGATTTGGCAGGACAGCAATGTCCTGCAATAGCCACCTGGGCCATTGTGTCCAACAGCAAATCTCTCATTAGGGCACCCTGTCGCTCATGGCCATCAACACACACACATACATGCACACACACACACACACACACACACACAGAGAGATAGAGAGAGACTCATACACAGACACTCACAAACACACACACAACACACAGAAAGAGAGCGAGAGAGAGAGACTCATGTACACACACTCACAGAGTACCTGCACAGTCTCAGACACTGGCAGACAATGGATGGCCGGGACAGAGAGGTAGCAGAGAACAGTTGGGGAACAGTCAGCTATTCTTAAAAATCCAGCAAGACAACCATGACAAGTGACACATTTCTCCAGGTGAATGGAGAATGGAGAATGGAGAAACCTGTCAAGGCAGGTTCAGCCGGTAGTTTCATAACCACACATAAGCGTCCGTCCACACACACACACATAGACACAAAGTAAAGGGGGAGATGCACCAAGAATACTTTCATAGAGGACTTACACAACCATAAAAATGAAATACAAACTCACACACACAAGCTCAAATGAACACATAAACAACAACAGACACACACCAATGGGCTTGCTCAAATTTCTCCCCTGGCAATCCGTTCTGCTCCCCTGCACTGTGCGCACACACACACACACAAACACACACACACACACAGGCTCTGCCCTTAGCCACGGTTGCGTTTTAATGGGGCTTTTCTACATTATTTAAATAGCATGGCTTTTAAATGAAACACTAAAGCATCCTCCAAAGACCGGCTCCTCCAGTCATATTGCTACCATTATCCAACCATAACTACATCATGCTCTGAGTCTCCAATTATCCATAAAGCACACACAGTACGAGCTGAAGAATGCTCTTAGCAAGCTAACCGTTCATTTGGTGATAGTACCCGGCTTCCTGCAGCTTTATGGGCCACTCATATCACTCTTGGCTTCCATAAGTTCAATGGGATGAATCAATGCCAGCGCACATCACACATCACACACCTCCCATCTATGCCTGCAATGACTCATGGGAGGGAAACTCATTACTTCAACACGTGCATTGTCTGTGCAGGTATATAGTACATTTGTATGTGTGTGCTTGTGTGTGTGTGTGTGTGTGTGGGTGTGTGGGAATGGGAGTGGAAATGTGCATGCTCGCAATTTAATAGCGTGTACAGTGTTTCACAATCTTCATGCATCTCTGCTTTCAAAGTAGTTATGTTTGTATTTCACATAATGTTTGAGTATGGAGGTCCATGTAGTGGCAGGTCATGACTATTTACACTATATTTGTGAGAATGCGAAAAGGTTTCAGTTGATACTGTGAGTATGCGTATGAAGGCCAATGTGTGGAAGTATACACACATCCATAACATATACTGTCCTTTGTGTGGAAGAGCACACATTCATGCATGCGAAGATTGTGCCTGTGTGCATGCATGTGAATAGCCATGTATATCAGGGTGTGCGTGTCCTTGTACACTCGTGCATTCAACTGCACCTGTAATTTTATATACTGAAATATGTATGTAATAAGTGTGTGTGTGTGTGTGTGTGTGTGTGTGTGTGTGCGTGAGTGAGTGCGTGTATCTGTGTGTGTGTTTGGGCTACTGTGGCCCTGAGACCCTGAGTAGAGGAAGCACGCAGCACGCAGCCCAGTGCAGTGCAGTAGAGGAAGCACCACGAAGCCCAGTGCAGCCCATCCGAGTATGCACTAGGAGAGAGACAGAAAGACAGAGAGACAGAGAGAGAGAGAGAGAGCTGTATCTAGGTCAGGGCGCTCGCTAACAGTGGAGATGCTCAATGCTCCACGTTGCCCACCACAGACAAGACGCAGAGCAACACAGAGCAAACCAGTCGCCACTGAAATATGGATGGTCTGGGACCAGTCCAGTAATCCCACTTACGCTCCACACATGCCCCAACATGCAGGAGTTACAAGCGCTGGCCCAGGAACACACAATGGTATCAATATCTAAACCTCAGTATTGGAAAGCGTGTTTATCTTGTATCCATGATGCAAACACACTGCTGCCCAAACAGCTTATTTAACCTCTGACCTTATGACTTCT
This sequence comes from Tenualosa thibaudeaui, assembly GCA_027481765.1. Classification (NCBI taxonomy): domain Eukaryota; kingdom Metazoa; phylum Chordata; class Actinopteri; order Clupeiformes; family Clupeidae; genus Tenualosa; species Tenualosa thibaudeaui. Next base: position 6,010,053 of record JAIFZK010000130.1, on the reverse strand, counting down.
GTTGTTCTAACTAAGCCCTCAACCCCTCCCTTAGACTACTTCCTTGTCCGCTTCCAGCAGAATGTAAATATAATTTTTCAGACACAGAGGGCAGGGTAATACCACTGCACAGTGTTAATATTTAATAAATGTGTACAGCCATAAAACACAAGCTGACAATTTAATTATATGCCAATGCCTTTGATAAATGGCACCAGAGCCCGTGCATCTAATTTCACATTTAACAATGAAATCAATACCTGCATTAATCATCCAGGACCGAGTCATTACTAACCAGTGTGTACCGGCAAAACAGGAAGGTTTATAAACATGACGCTTCATACAGCAGCCAGGCCAGGGGTGATCGGAGGAGTGTGTGTGTGTGTGTGTGTGTGTGTGTGTGTGTGTGTTGTTGGGGAAGTAGGGAGAGAAAGCCTTGTTGTTCCTGTGACAGGGTGCCATTCATCCTAAAGTGGCGAACTGTTTGTTGCCGGGCATAATTTGACACAATGAAAGTGTAAATTCTGCTAACTTGTTTGTTTGGGAAGCTGTTCTAAGCCAAGTGCTCTGTGGCAAATTCAATTTGCTGCAACACTGGGGGAGGATAACAACCCCTCTTCACATGCGTATACACACACACACACACACACACACACACACACAATAACAATACCCATACACAACACAAACAGAATCATGAAAGAAATATGTGCATATATTCAACTACACCAGTACAATACACTCACATACTGTGTGTACTGCACATGTCCAGCAAGCTTACAGAAATCATGCATCATGCAATTTCAGTGTGACTGCAGTCCTATGGCCCAGGAAAGAATCTGGTTTTCCAAGCAGTTCTCAGACAAACCCACAAAGTGGGTCTTTGGCTGTACACACAGTTTAAAGAATTGCTCATAAGCTCACCAATGCGGGCCACTAAAGCTAGGCTAAAGCGTCATTGCCGTTGAGGATCTGTGCTAATCCAAATACCCACAAACCTGAGGTGTGACAAAACCACACTAATACCAGCCATCCAGGAACATCCCGGCAAACAGCGAGCGGTAAGTATGGGATGTCAGTTTATTTTCAGCTCAAAGCGACTCCTGCTCAAAGGAGAGAACAAAAATGGCTGGGAAGAAGTGCCTCTTCTCAGCAAAAAAGGTATTTATAAATAAGCTTCCATCTCTCTCCACCCCCTGTTCTGCAGATTTACATTTTTATGAACTGTGGCGTGATCTCAGGCTTCCTTAAGGGGGGAGGGGAAGGAGGTTGAGAAGAGTAGGGCATGATTCCACAACAGCAGAAATAAAATAGGCCAGGTCACTCTACACACACCCCCTGCCTCCTTACACACACATATACACTGAGACCTCCACCCAATACATTGAAATATTGATGGAGAAAACAGTTCTGCCCTCTCCTCAAGCACGAGTGAGGAGTGAAGTCATGCAAGCAGACAAGATTCTCCTCCACCCAGCCCACCAGTATCACTAGCATCGCTAGTCTGCTCTGAGCAACCAGCACACCTGCCAGTCTCCCTCCCTTTCTCCCCCTTTCTCTCTCTCCCCTCTTTCTCTCCCTCACTGTCTCTTGCCCTCTCTCTCTCTCACTCTCCTATTCTTCCTCTCTCTGTCTCTCTCCCTAGCTCTATCTCCCTCCCTCTCTCCCCTTCTCTCTCTCATATTCCCTCTATCTCTATCTCCCTCTCTCTCTCACTCTCGACTTCCTACGTGTGTAGAGGTACTTGGATACTCCACCACCTGGCTACACATGGTACTGCATCCTCTCATTATCACCTCACCTAAGACGGGGTAAGTAATGTTACGGTTGGCTTGAAGTGTGGAGAAGAAATTGCACTACGGAGTATGAATGTGCCTACGAGAAGGGAAAGTTCGCATGAGAGGGAAGGTTTGCTTATACAGCATCTGCTAGGCTTTGCTCTAATCAAGGAAGCTTAATAGAGAGGACTGATTAAAAAAAGAAGGGAAAAAAATAGCCCAAATGACACTTTGCTAGAGAGAGAGCCATGTCCTTCACTGACTCTCATAATCCTTGGCCCTCTTAATTATGACGACTGATTGTGCTGTGCAACAGTAGTATTTATATAGTAATGCTGGAGATTGGTACATTCCTCCATTAAATTACAGGCCACTGATTACTTTTGCATTAGCTGGAATGTCAATTTAAAGCTTTATTGATAAAACAATTGGCAACACGCGGCGACTGCAAGGCGCAATCCTAGGCGGCAATATTGCCGCTTATTCAAACGCAGTGTCATTATCTCCAGCAAAAGGCAGCGAAATTAAGAGATTTGGAAATGGTAATACGTTGATTTATGGGATAAAAAAAAAGGCTGCATCTGGTCTAACATATGAACAGCAGAGGAATTAGGAAAATATGAGTCTGTATATCCTTCAGAACTGAATGCACTTCTCCATTCATTATACAAAAGAAGCACCATGAATGCATTTAAATATAGATCTGTTTCTGACATTTCCCCAGGACTTTAAGCCATGGATGTCCTGCCATGTTTTCTGCATGGGAAATAATGAGGGGAGGTTCTCAACAAGCAGAGTGGAAATGGAAACTGACTTGATTCATCACAACAACCACACGCAAACCCCGCCTCGACTGAAAACCGTTGGTTCCCCTTGTGCTCCCGAGCGGGAGGACATGTTTGAAAGGTGCTTTCCAATTACGCGTCAATTTGTCACACATCTCCCCCGTTTAATTAAATGCAACACATCAAACTGCCGATGTACGATGCGAGGGTATTAACATGATGACCGATAATGGTAGCTTCCAAAAGGGAAGCACCTCCTCTCTCTCTCTCTCTCACCCTTGTGACACAGAACAAAAACATCAAGATAGGGGTCTCTGCAGGGTCTCGCTAGTGTACTGGCTAGAATCTTAGCCTAACTGTAATACTGCTGCCTGGCTGTCAAGGAAAAAGGAAAAAAAAACATGTTTCCCTAATTGCTTCTCAAGTTTATGTGAAATTAGCACCTACATAAGTCAGATTATCATGGTGTGGTGGTGGATTTAGGGGGGTTTGTAGAGTGATATGGGGGCTGACTGAGAGCTCATTAATTACGGATTTTTCCGGAAGGGCCCTGGGGAAAGGAGCAGGGGCCCCAGGGCTGAAGCTGAACAGGATGTGGAGGAATTCTCCACTGTTACCATCTCCTAGGAGAGAGGCGGGGACCTCTGCCTCCTTCAGGGCTGAGCCTCACAATTCCAGCCCCACACATGTGTGAGGAGGGGGACTCAGCTCTGCTGGGGGCTGTCCTGCCTGCCACAAAGAGACCAGAGAAAACCTTTAATTTGATGTCTTCACAAGAATGCTGTTCTATTGACTGTGCGTGAAATATAAACAGCTTTATTAGTGTCACTGTTGGGACACCATGTGCTAAAAATGAGCGGAACCAGCAGAACAAACACCCGCTCATATGCATATGCACTAGCTTGGACCGACACACACTGACACACTTCCAGACAGCTCCAGATACTGTATAATCAGAATCACTGTAATAATTAAGCTACCAGTAACATTAGCTGTGATTGTTTTTTGTTTTTGTTTTTTGTATACTAATGTACTGTCAATATTCAGACTTCCAGGCAAACATGTTCATCAGCCTGCTGTTGGATTTTGTGAGCAATTCATTAGCCAAAAGATGGGTATGGTTACTATTCCAGATTAATGATGACAGATTGCGATTTAGACCAGCATGGGAAAGCTAAGCAGCTTATTACATATTGTGGATTCTGGACGGCTGCATCGCTAATGATTATTGTGGTAAGTTTCACCTCATCTTTGACCTTGCCAAAACTGCCTCTGCACCACTGATCTGCCATCCGTTGTTCTGATAAAAGAGTAGACCGAAAAAAAGAGAATGTTTTCATTTCATTTGCCTGGTAGTACTGTAATTCCGACAAAGGTTTTGCTCGTGACAGCTAATTTTCTGCTTCACAGTTCAAACACAAGATGTATTTTTGGACAGAACACATTCGGTCCCAAATAAACTTCAGAGATAAAAACTGTCTTCACGCTTCGCCCGTGACAGTTTCTCTGCAGTTAAATTCAGTAATTGATGGCCTTGATGCTAAAATTGAGGCAGATATGCTCTATCTCTGCATGAGCATATTGTCAGAGAAGAAAGCCAAATATCTACCAGTCAGCAACACTGCACTGCCTGCCCAATATAAATTGCTTCCTTCCAGAACAATGTGAATATAGTGATGTCTACCATGCATTCACTCTCAATAAATCCACTCACACCGATGTAGACGTAATTCCAATGTTTAGCAACTTCTACCCTCTGTTCCAAAGCCTTTCGGTTGAAGACCAACTCCAGAAAAGATCTTGTTTAATTTACAGATAAGTCCATAGTGTGTGCATGATGTTTATGATTTGTACTGTTGTACTGACAATGTTGGTTTGATATGGATTACACAAGGAAAGTACTTCAAATGTTATAAAGAGCAAATAATTAACCTAGAGCTTAACATAATATTTACAGCACTGCCTGCCTTATCCTTCGTCTTGTGATATTAAATAGTAAGAGGGGAGAAAGAGAGAGAAAGAGAGAGAAGGGGGGTGAGGGTAGAATGAGATACAGACACATCCTTGCTCCAAAAGACTCACCCACTCTGCTCACACTTATCATGCTTTGCAGCAGAGCTTTCTTCATCCCCATGGCAACAACTCAGCTGCTTATCCTAATCACTTTAGGTTAACCTTGATATGAAAACGTGCCCAGGGGACCATTTGCGCCATTGTGTCAGCTTCTGAAGGCAACTTGCACTTCCGATCATCACCATAAAAGACATGGCACTCGGAATATTGGCAGAGCCTGGAGATAAACATACAGAGAGAGATGGAGGGAGAGAGAGAGAGAGAGAGAGAGCTCCACAAAGGGAAGCTGCAGTTCAAAAGACAAAGGCTCCACTGAAATGTTTTTTATGAGATGCCAGAAGAATAGAAACAAAGGGATGGGAAAAAGGACAATGACAGCTGTCCAGGGTGCTATAGCTGATCACAGAGCTTGCATCGCTGAAATGCTAAGCCGATTCCATATAGAATTGCTCTTCCCCCATATAGCAAACATAAGCCTTGGCTAAGGGTCAAAATTGGCCTTTTGAGAACAGAGCACTTGTAGTTTTTTATGATCATCATACATTATACAGCAGTGGCAGCCATCTACAGTTGTCTGACTGGACAAGTCTATATCTTCCATTCTCTGGAACAGACATGGCACAGTTGACCAGCTTAGTCCCTCATTGAAATGCCCAGCCATTAAAAGGGACCAGCAGATTCTAAATTAACAAACCACCGAGCCTAAGCCCACAAGCCAGCCCTGTGTAACCTTCTCAACATCCCCAGCATGTAGCTCATCATGCTGGATAATGATTGCAAATGGAAAACAAGACATCTCCCCCGCAGTCAGCCTAATGCATCAAAGTTAGCGCCATGATCCATAAAAGGTGTCGGAGGCTGAGGCACTGTGGCACCTCACTGCAAATACTCCCATTAGGTATTCTCTTCAATACCTCCAGGGTTTGACACTATCAATTATTATTAGTTAGGTAAATAGGTTTCTAATAATGATGAACTGTGGTTCACATGCATAATGAGAGGGATTATTATGACTCTGAAATGCTTTTGTGATAAGGGGAAAGAAGGGTGTTTTTTTCATAGAAATGTTGCCTTTCGGCTGCTGTGGGTGGGGAGAGGAAAAATGACAGATGCCATCAAATCAGACATTACACAAAAAACATTTAAACAGACAGGCAGTCTGGGGATTTGGGTAAAAAAAAAAATAAGGGAAGAGGGAAAAAAAATTAAAATATGACAAATGCTTGAGAGGCTCAGAATATTGCTTTGTGCTTTATGGGGACATTTAGCCTGGGGTCACTGAGCACATTCCCAGAGCCAGGTCAGAGAGGGAGATTAGCCTGGAAAGGGAGGGATTGAGGTGACCCATCCCTATTTCCACTGGGCCCTGGGCTGTGGCCCAGCTAATTATGGGTGACCCCGAGACCACAGGGGCTGACTGACCTCACCCCATTCCAGGCCATCCATTAGACCCACAGGCGGAAGGTCAGGGTGGACTGCGGCCCACTGCTCCGTGACCATATTAAAAGCACCGGTGGCCACGTCGAAGTGAAGCGGCCGCGGCAATGGCAGGCAGCTACACAAGGTGACTTATTTCTCATCAGTTCCACCTGGACTTGACTGGATCGATCCGACGAGTGGATTCCTGACAAGTAAATATTCATAAGATCACAGCACTCAAGCCTCTCCTTTGAAGTGCGAGGGCCAGGTAATTTCTTCACTCTGAGGCGCTAAAACTTCTCTCCAGGTTTGTGTCTGTGCGTTCACCAAACAACATTCACTGACACATTAGTTTTACTCATTCACTTCGACTACAGGCTCAAAGACAAAAGGCAGTGTAGTGCTGGTTCCATCCTTACAAGTACAACTTGTTATTCCGATATACCTGCTTGGTGTTCCATTCCTCTTTTAAATGTATATTGGAATCATCGTGATTTTACATTCACAATAGGCTATTTTTTACAACTTGTCCTGGAAAACTAATGCTGCTGATTTTCAATTTAAACTGACTCCCTGAGTATACTGTCAACAGATCAAACATTCTAAGGCCTCTGGCTACAGGGGCACCCAGATATGTATAGGCTTAGTATAAATCACTGCATTTCATTTGCATGTTCAAGTCAGTACAGGAATGTAAAAGTAAGGTCAAATTTCATACCACATTTCAGGAACATTACCTTAATGCTCTTAACACCAAGATTATACGTCTCAAGAGTGAATCATTTGTTTTTGCTTACAGTGTATTGTTACTAAATGCTTATACACGCGTAATAACAAAAGACATTCTATTAACCAACAAATTAGCTCAGCATTCATCAGAGTATTAGAGGATTAAATTGAGGAAAATGAAACCATATCGCTGATCGAGTCTTAGCCCATGCCAAACCTCTCCCACAGAGAGATAACTTGAGAGCATAACGGACCAAAAATAACAAAAAATCCACCACACACAGCCACCACTAGCACCATTCCACCAGTGCCCTCCCCACCACACAGATATGATTAATCACTGTTATCACTGATTTGGCCACAGTTGGAAGGATCTGCACATATAATCATGTATGAGTCGGTGTGTGACATGTCAGAGATGACTACAAACCGCTGAAGCAGGAGAGCACAAGTGAGCGCGCACACACACACACACACACACACATACACACACACACAATAACCATCCACCCCCTCTAGATTAGGCAGAGGGAGACATGTGCCCTGCATAGCAAACACGCCCAGAGCCTGGCTTCAAGCTCTCTTTTTCCTCTCCTCTCTGCTCCTCCACATGTTGAGGCACACCTCCAGCACTCTGTGGTGACACACTCCACACCGTGCCACACAGCTTTTAGCCTTCAATGCATAACACACACCCGTCTTGCTGTGTGAGCGAGATAGGGGCAGCTACAGCTCTCCATGCAGTAGAAACACAAACCCACGCACTTAATTAAATCATCGCCTTTTCCCTTTTCTCTCTCTCTCTGTCTCCCTATCCCTATCCCTCTCTCTTTCTCTTTGTGCTGCATTTTTTGCACGGAGACAAACACTTAATCCACAAATTACCATTCTTATGATAAATTGACACCAGCAGACACCCAAACACACGGCCGCCCCCGCCTCGCGCACACAGGAAGCCGTGTCACCAAAATAAAAAGTCACATTCTGATGAAAAGGTTTGCTGTTAAAAGAGGAAAAACACACATACACGCACACACAGCTGCACATGTCCCATTGGCGAATCCTTGGATTAAAGTAACACCCACTTAAATTGCCTAGTGTAAGTATAAGTGGGTTAATCCTATTACAGCTATACCTACCCTCCAGTGGAGACACGCCACCCCCCACACACTTCACTATCACACACCCCCACGCCCAGACAGAGAGCCATCACCACCACTATCAAGACCTCTCAAACCACAGGGGGTCAGGCTGGAAAACAGCTTTGCCTGTACATACGGACTCCCCTGCTGTCGGCATAAAATGTGATGTTTCGTGTAAACAAAACTACACCGACACGAAGCGTTGCGGCGTCCGCCTGGAAACCACAGGGTGGTGTCAATGTAAATTAACTTAGAGAGGTTATGTGTAGTTAGAGGGAGTCTTAATTAGCAATTTGAGGCTCTGAAGAATAGCTATCTAGTGTGCTTCCCGAAAACACTATTATCCACAGTGTAAATAGATGTTTGTTCTATTCAAGAAAACCAGGACTTGCAATTCATAAGAAACTCAATGCAACCACCTACACAAATCTATGAACAAAGAGGCAGAGCTACAGTGAGGTACAACCCAACAGAGAGAGAATGGAGACAGACGGAAGGTGGGCTAGAGAAAAAAGGAAGGAAAGAAAGAAAGAAAATGAACGAAAGAAAGAAGGGAAAAGGAAGGCAGAGATGATGGTTGAGAGGAAGACAGTGAGCCAGGAAAGAAGGGAGGAAAGAAGACAAGAATGAAGGAAGAGAGAGACAGGGATGAGTAGGAGGACGATGGACATATCTAGCCGCTCAATGCCTGTGTGCAGGGCTTGCTGCTCACTCACGATGAACTGTAAGCACAGACATGGAGAGTAAAAAAGCCAATAAGGGTAATGAGAGCAGGGCCTCACAGAGGCAATAACAGCATTCCAGTGAGTCAGGCCAGGCTTCTGGCATGTTCCCTCTCTCTCTCCCTTGCTTTCTATCTCTTTTTCTCATCCTCTACCTTTCTCTTTCTCTCTCTCTCTTTCTCTCTCTTCACTCTGAGGAGCTGACCTGCTTTCTCCCTCCTCACAAACAGAGGGCAAGGTGCAGGACATCAATAATGAATGCACACACTTAGTGTCGCCAGCAGCAGCGGCAGCAGGAGCAGGAGCAGGAGCAGCACAAGCAGCCGCGGTGCTAGCGTTAGCATGGCCAGTCGGCCAGCAGGGCGGAGGGGAGAGGAGGGGAGAGGAGGGGAGAGCAAAGGATGAGGGATTTTCTTTTATTAAAATCCCCCCTCTGCCATTATTGCCGAGGCCCTCAAACAAATCACTGGCCTTTATGAAAAATGTGAAACAGAAAGTAATGAGAGCTGAGCGGGGAGGCAGTGGAGGACAGACTCTCTCTCTTTCTTTTCTTTCTTTCTTTTTTCTCTATACTTTTTTCTTCCCCCCTCACCATCTCTCTTTCTCTCTACACCCCTGTCTCCTTCTCTCTCTCAGGGGGCCCGAGATGTAAAAAGGGTATTGATCTATAGGTTGGTGTTTCAGTGATGCTCCTGCAGGTAGGTTTACTGCTGAGTGTGATCCTATGGGCTTGAGCCACGGTCAGCTGCTGTTGATCTCTGACTCTCACCGGGGCATCCTGTAGCTCACCCCTCATTTGACAGGATTGGCCAAAATGGCTGACAGTTGTGGTTGGCAGTGTCAGCGGCAATGGCCTGCTTAACTTGTCTCCTTCAGCAGAATGACTGAGATGTTTGTGCTTGTGTGTGTGTGTGTGCATGTGTGTGTCTTTGTGGCCACGTGACATGTTTGTCTGGACACTAGAGAAGAACCCTAATGGAGGCTGTCCATTCAGCAGTACTGTTACAATCACTGCCATAATGACAAAACAGGGAACAGGAAGCCCAATATTAATGGCACCTCCTCCCTGGGGGTAGTTTGTAACAACAGTTCCACACCACTCTGCTCCTTCTCTCAAATCACACTTCCCCACTGCCAGTGACTACTCCATTCACACACCTAAGCTCACAAAATCAACCAGTCGAACAGGGAGAGACAGACAGACAGAGAGAGAGAGAGAGGGGAGGGAAGACAGAGAGAGAGATGAGGGAGGAGGGGAAAGACAGATGCTGGGGACGGATGGGTGAACACAGCTTGGGAAGTTTGAGCAAATGTGAGCTGCAGCAGTAGCACACACCTCCACTCAGTCTAAAGAAGAAGAGGAAGAGGAAGAGGAGGAGAGAAAACAAAATGCATTGGACTTCAGCACTGTTAAATGACTGAACGCTCATATTTCTGGCTAATGTAATTCCTGTTACTGTGGGGGCCCCTGCATATCAGGAAGATGGAGGATAAATCTTCCACTGGCCCCAAATTTATGACTGCTGCCTGCTCCTCCTCTATGGGATCGATTTCACACCATATTTCTGTAAATGATGGCTGCTGCGTCTAAGCCCTACACACCCTGCTGGGAGGAAGAAAGGAGGGTGTGAGAGAGAAAGAGAAAGAAGAGTGTGAGAGAGAGAAAAAGAGGGAGGGATGAAGTGAACAGTACAGAAGGGAAGGTAGGGAATCGGACAGAAGAAAACAGAATGACAGAGAAAGAGCGGGGCAGAGAGATAAGTTAGAGAGAGGAAGGGAGGGAGAGCAGTGGTCCTTTCACAAACAGCAAACAGGCGGTCAGTAGCCTCAGGGTCTAAGGGCACTAGTGCTTATTTATCTGCGGGGCGACTCGTCCATCAGGGGGTAGTTCTCAGCCAGCCACTGAGAGGTCATAAATTACCTGTCTGAACACCATCAATCCCACACTGAGAGTGAGACACACACAGGTATGTACAAACAGTTCACAAGTAATTTGCCACAGACACAAAGACATGCACACACACACACACACACACACACAAACAGAAGTGAGTTGACCACACACATACACACACATACACACGCATAAACACACATACACACACACACACACACACACACACACACACACACACACACACACACACAGAACCACTCATAGGTCTTTCCACTGCTGACCAGCTGCCCCCAGGGTGTCAGCACTCTGGAGAAATTAGTGCTTGGCAACTCTGCTGTGCTGCAGTGTTCACTTCCCAGACACTCCACAAAACTTTTCCTTTTTTCAGTACAGAGAGGACTTGAAAAGAGCCACTTCCTTTTGTATCCCCACAAATGGGTCGGCCCTAGCAAGAAAGATGACAAACATTCAAGCATTTTCATTCAAATGAGATTATAAATAGACTGTTGTCTTTCAGAACGGGGCTATTTCTGGACTATGGAAAATGAGACGTGTGCACAAATGTATTCATGAACAGCAACAAAGTTGGAAAGATGCTTATGCTCCTGTGTACATGAGAAAAACATGGTCACAAACACACACCAACACATTTCTCAGCACGGAGCCACCCTCTTCACCCATGCACCCTTGTGTATTTCTCTCCCTCCCTCACACACACACACACACACACACACACACATATACACACAAACACACACACTTAGAGTGAGCAAGCTGAAGCTATTTCTCTCACATCCTGTTAGATCAGCTCAGCATCAATAATGCAGGCCTCTTTATCTTACCTCTCTGACCTCCTAAATCTTACAGTTTCTCTGTCTTTCACTCACTCTCTCTCTCTCTCTCTCTCACTCTCTCTCTCTCACACACACACACTCTCTCTCCTGTGCGCATGCTCTAGAAATCTCATTTCCCATCAGTTTTCTTCAATCCATTCTGTCTTCTTTCATCCATCTTCTGCCTCCTCCATCTTCAAACAGTGTGTCCCACATAGACCACCATAGTGAATGTCGATTCTAACCTAATTATACAGATAAAGGAAAAGACACACACAAAAGACTGTAATACATAGCTGGACATGTGATTATAAGCTGGATCATGTGTGCATAAAGTCTGTCTACCTGCCTATGGCTAAACTGTGACTTGATACTTGACAAATCATTCTTTCTCTGTCAATTTTTCACTGGATTCCCAGGTCACAATTGTGCTGAAACAATGAAACTGCACTAGGCTGAGCAGTGTTAAGAGACCACACGATTATCCTTTGTTGTCTGAGAATTAATTGAACTTAAATCACTTCTGCTCACTTTTGTTAAAGAAACTCAAGTTTGCCCTAATTAGCAATGTCCTGGAATGTTCTAAAAACAGACACACACACACACACACATACACACACAAATTAAACCCACGCCAGATGAAGAAAGAAGAAAAGATGGAGAGTGGTGAGAGAAAGGGAGCGTGGGGAAGGAACGAGGGGAGAAAAGCTTGATTGAGATGTGTTGTTCTCTACAAAAGAGGCCTTGGCTTTCGCCAGTCTTTTCTAATCAGGTGTTCATTATACAAACAGAGCAATAAGAATATAATAAGGAATCCCCCAGTCATTTCTGTCATTTGGCAGCCTCTTCAGCACAGCTCCCAGCTCTCCACAAGAGCCTGGGCTGATCCTCGCTGGAGTGGGGCAGTGGAGGAGGGTAGGGAGAGCCTGGGCTGATCCTCGCTGGAGTGGGGTGGTTGAGGAGGGTAGGCAGAGCTGCTGCACTGCCATCACCATCCCAACCACCGCCACCGCGGCAGCTGATGGTGCTCTACTTTCCCTGCTGCAGCCGTGCCAACTCTCAACCCTCAGCTAAAGAGAGATAATGGAGCGGGAGAAAGGGAGGAGGTGGAGAGAGAGAAAGAGGGAAGAAGGGAGGAGGTAGAGAAGGAGAGAGAGTGTGTGTGGTGGAACTGAAATGGGAGGGATAACATAGAATAGAAAACTACGTATGTTGTGGTAGAGCAGAAAACTTGAGACAGTTTGAAAGCCTCTTGAAAGGGTGTGGGTGTGGGTGTGTGTGTTTAATGTAAGTGTGCATATCTGTGTGGGCAAGAGAGAGAGGGAGAGAGAGAAGGAGAGAGAGAGAGACAATGAAAAGAGTAAGGGATGAAAAAAAAAAATGAAAATGTGCTCGTGAGATGATATTGTGTTTACGTAACATAACTTAATTGTTGTGCTTATTGCCTTATCAATTCTCACAGCACTTTATTGAAGAGAGCGAGATGGCGCTATGGTGGAGAGTGGAGGGGAGGGGGTGCAAAATTAAGAGAGGAATGATTGATTGAGCAGAGAGAAAAACTAGCAAAGAGCTACCGCCGAGCAAGCCTTGGGGGGAGACGAAGAAATGAGGGGTGCACAAAAACGAGGAGAAGAAAGCGAGGAATACAAAGCTTTTGGCCGTGGTTTCAAAGACATGAGTTCAGATGCGCGGCGCATCCTTTATGTGCGTCAGGAGAAAACTCCTCCCTGCTCTGGCAGAGTTTATGAAGAGCGATGGCTACAACGTGGCACAGGCGCTCCGACAACTCTAATTGCAGGATGAAGTGGCGAGCGAGGAAGATAAAAAGGGAAGCGCTAGCAGGCTAGGAGGGCTAAATGGGCAGAAGAACACACAGTGAGCCACATAGCCACAGAGACAAATTGCCTTATTGATAAAAGCCAGTGTGGTAGGAACATCACTGGGCTCCGTGTTTGCGTAGGAGTCCTTGGCTGATGGATTACCCCTCTGCGTGTGGTTATGTGTGTGTGTGTGTGTGTGTGTGTGTGTGTGTGTGTGTGTGTGTGTGTGTGTGTGTGAGCATGTGTGCATGTGTGTGTGTGCGAGTAGGGGTGTGGGTTTCAGTGGTGGTTAGTGAGCCATGCATATGTATTTTTTCATCAAAGAGTGTGTCTACATCTATGTTTGAACACATACAGTATGCGATGTGTGTATGTGTGTATTTGTGCATGTCACTATCATAGTCAACACCTAAAGTACAAGTGATTAAACCATGATGACTAGGCTTAGTCATAAAAGGTCAATTACTGTAAAAGGTCTGAGCTCTCTCTCCTTTTTTACACACACAAACACAAACACAAACACACATGCACACACAGTGCTTTACTCCATCAATTTTGACTATTTTACATCATCAATCACGTTGAGCTCTATTGTTTCGCCATTCTATTGTATGCTAAAAAGGCCTAGAGACTAAGCAAGCGCTTTTGAGTCAGAGACAAAATCAATGCCTCCACGATCTCACCTATTACAACAAACAATTGAAAGCACACCATCAGGATGTGTATATTACAGATCCATTCATCTCCACCTTTGTCTTCTTTATCTATTTCTATCAAATCCATCTATCTTATGTGAGAGTCACAGTGAAAATGCAATACTGATATGAGTTCCTATGGAGTGTGGTACTCCTGTTTTGCCTTGCAGATTTATACACTGTTATATACAGTAAACTAGCATCTACAGAGACAAATGCAATGGATTCCTGGTGATTGGTACATCTGGTGGGCTTTTGGGTTGATGAAAGAATCCTCTTTTCAGAGCTTGCTCCCTAGGGTGCCCTTGGAGGTCTGACACCTATTTAATGCTTGTCTCTGTCTTTGACAAGGCATCTTCTAAAGCGATACTAAAATAGATCCATCAGCTCGGGCTTTCAGGCACAAGTTTGTTCACTGTGTGAAATGCTACATGTGCAAACAGAGCACAGCCATGCAGAGATCACACGCTCAGATGGCTCACATACATGCAGACATCACACACATACACCCGCATATACACCTACTGCATACACACACACTCAGAGCAGGACTAGATTCCCTGATGTGTCATCAAAGTCAAACATTAAGGGTGGCAAAGTATATTATTGAAGTCTTGATTGATTTCCTTTGTTTCATTTCAAACAGTCAATCACATCCACACTTGCACCGTATCTGATACTGGGACAGTATCTTTTCATTCACCTATATACTGTATACACGCTCAGACCATTTCCATAAAGGTACTACAAACAATCAGTGGCTACACTGATGCACACAAACACAGTTTCTATAAACTCTCTCTCCTCTCTTTCTCTTTCTCTCACTTTCTCACACACATGCAAACAGCTTGTGTTTGAACACAATGAGAAGTGTAAGAATACCTTTAAGGATAAAGAGCCACACCGCATGAGTACAATTGCTGTGAAATGGGATGGAAGCAATGATGCCAACACATACATACACACACACACACATATACATGCAGAGCCACATGCTGAAATCAATCATGATCTACACGCGTGTGCGCATACACACACACCACACACACACTTCCAAAGACAAAGCCAGTTCTCCACTCAACATATCTCTCGGAGCTGGCTGGAAACAACTGTGTTTTGGGTTTGTTTTTTTTTACGTGAAAGAATTTCCCATTCCCAGCATTCACACACACACCACACACAAACGCGCCAACATTTAGCTACGCAGCCGCTGATTATTCCAAAGACTTATCTCTGTGTGTTTTCTAGATGAAAGACTTGTCTCTCCTACCCCTCCATCCTCGTTCCCCTCCCCCCACTCTGAGTTTTTTTGGTGCTTGTTTATCAACCGACTTCTTGTGTGCCCCCCCTCCCCCGCCCCTCCCCCCCAGTTGAAAATCATCGGGGTTCAAACAAAATGCCTCACCGCTAATTATCCACGATGCTTCATGTTCATAACGTTACTCTTTTTTCCCCATATAAGAAAGGGGGCCTTGCACAAGAATTGATTAGCATATTAGTGCCTCTGCCTAGGCTGTGGGTAAATAAGGAGTGGCTGAGTCTTGAGACGACTTGGCTGGCCTATTTCCTGTACTTGTTAGGGAGGCAGGTTCCAGGTCTCAGGGGGGACAGCACGTGTAGGTATGGTTAACATCCTCACATGAGAGAGGGGGGGGGGGGGCAGGGGGAGTAGGGTGGGAGGCAGGAGAGAAATAACAAGCGACAGATTCTCTTGGACGATGAAAAACAAAAAAAGCGTGTCAGATGTTGATGTTGTCTCATCAGTCCATCGAGACTGATGTTTTTGTTTATAGGTGAGGTGTGACTGACAGTGCAACTGAATGGGTCAAGTGGCATAAGCACGTCAGCAGTTATAAGAAACAAACCAAGAGGGGAGATCTGTGCCAGAAATGTTTTATTTTTATATTTTACTAGCTTTTGTTACCATGGTATCCAACACCATGGGGTCCATGCTGTTATACCGCGAGTCAAACAAGAAATAAACAATGCAGACATTATAAATTCAGAATGAATATTCAGATAATCAGTCAAAAAGGTCAGATTTGCTAAGCAGCCGAATTTGCCGCATTTGCAAACGAAATACTTCTAAATTGTGCCTGTGTCTCCATGAAAAACCATAAAAAGACTGTGGAAAAAAAACATTTGAGGCAGTGGAGCGAGAAATCCTACCCAGCAGCACCGACACCTCTCCCCCGGTCCCAGGGGTGCAGGTGATAACCCAGCTCACCTCTGGCTAATTGTTTGGAGAATCTCGGCAGACCAGGACGGTTCTTCTTTAATTACCATCACTGATGGTACTGACACTCATTTACATGCCGCGTTTGGAGCCTCTTAATTACACCTCATGATTTTTTAGTCAGAACTTCAGTGGAGCACACCTCAAGTTTGGCTAGCCTGTACTGCCGTACATACCTGCTAAGCATGACATACACACAATGCAATTATGCTTCAAAGCAAAGCATAAAATGAAGCATCAGATGTCATGTAGAAATGTATACACGCAGCTGATTTGATCTAGTACTGGTAACTCTCCCCCGGATCTCTATGTTATACATCCACTGGTATATCTGATCCTGGAGATACTGTTTTCATCTTGGATCTCTCTCTCTCACACACGTTCTATCTTTATGCCTCTCTCTGCCTCTCTCTCACACACTCTCTCTGTCTCCCTCTTTCATCGCTCTTTCTCTCTCACCGTTCTCTCTGTGGTTTTTGCTTTCTCCCCATGTTGTGGCCTTCGTCCCCAGGGCAATGCAAACATGCCATATTTCACTGAGCTTTAATGCACGCCCAGTGGCAGCAGACTCCAGAGGCCCACTGAATGCAGCCAAAAGCAAGTGCTGTTATTTATGGACCTGACCCTTATTAATGACTGCTTATGAAACTAATGGACTCACCTTTGCCTGCTGAGAGCATGTGTGTGTGTGTGTGTGTGTGTGTGTGTGTGTGTGTGTGTGTGTGTGTGTGCATGCATGCATAGTTTTAAGAGAGCAGTGTGTGTGTATGTGTGTGTTTGTCTGTGCGTATGTATGTGTGTGTGTGTGCTTGCGTATGTGTGTGTTTTCATGTTTTTGTGCAACAGGCAGAATGTAAAATAAAACTGATGTTCTTGGCATTTACAGCAGGTAATGCATCCATAAATCACATCCCCATAAACATTATAACACACACACACACACACATACACACCACAAACACAATGCTGTCCTGTGAAGGCAAGTGAAATGGAACAATGCTGAGTGACATGAGCCCAGCCTCCTCCCTAGAGGGTAGCTATGTGGAGATAGCAGAGGGGACGGGTATGGGACAGGCAGCTAAAGTAGCGCATATGCTTTCTCACAACACTCCCACACTCTGCCTCTTTAATGAAGCCTATTCCACCAGACAGGTGAGGGAGAGGAGGAGTGCCAGATGGTCACACGGCACAGCAACATGGAGGGAGAAACACACACGCACACACACACACACATGCTGCCACTGAGAGCCTTAAGCTTTGGCCACATCAATCGCTTTTGCTCTTCGTCACTTTCTCTCTCTCTCCCTCCCCTCTTGTCTCTCTCTCTATCTCTCCTTCTGTCTTGTCAAGTGAGACACACTGACTGAGTGATTCAAAGTATCTTTATTGCCAGCTTTCATTTCATCACTTCTTTTTTTTCTCCCCTTCTTCTTTCCAGGGACTGTACTCGGCTTGATCCAACAAATCCCTCGGTTATGATCAAAGGTGCGCTTGCCTTACATCTGAGAGACGTGTTTGGTGGTGGAGGGGCCGTAATGAAGTGGTGTGAGAGGCACATCACAGCCACATATTCAGACTGACATGAACGTTAAGCACCACAGAGAGGCAGAGAGGTTTAATGGTGCAAGAAAAGGAGGCCTCCTACTACTGCTCATGGTAGCTGTCTGTGTGTGTGTGGTGGTGGTGGTGGGAGCGGGTGGTTGTATGGTTGGTGGCGGGCTTTGCAGGAACCACTTGCTGCGGGGTTTATGTGCCATTTCACAATCTGGAAATGAAGACACTAGGACAGGAGGATAATTGAAATTAATTCAATTATCCAGCAAGTGAAGGAGGAAGAAAAGGAAGACGGAGGAATGTGGTGGAAGAAATCAAATGTTTGCAAATGGGGGAGAGAGAGCTAATGGAAGTTGATGCATATTAGTCAAAAGAAAATGATCTGAAAAATAAGACGTTATGTAAGATCTTCTAGGTGGTTATGTAAAAATTGAAAGTTAAGGACAACAGAGCCCAGAGATTCAGTGGACTGAATCTAATCTGAGGTTAAAGCCGACTATGCACTAAGATAAGTACACAAAATAATTAGGTTGAGAAATTCAAGTGAAACACAAGTGGATTAGAAGAGGAAGGCTTTTCATCTGAAAGAGCAGGAGAGCGAATAAATACAATGACACAAGCTTGTGTCATTAAAGCTTGTGTTTTCTGACTGAATGCACTGATTCAGATGAAAATGGATGGCCTGCGCTCCTGTGTGTGCCTCCTGAGCTAATGACCAAACAAGAATAGCTTCATCTCTTGCTAGGTAACATTAGCATTCGCCGCATTTATGCAAGAGTAATTGATAAATAAATCAAATGTAACCTGCGAGATGTATAGCTGGAAGGGATACTTGGGCTGGCGCTAATGCTAATTAAAGGCCAATTAAAATATAGGTCTTTCAGCGTGAATTTAATAAAGGCCAAAATAGAATTTTTTACATCTCATTAGAATTATTTTTTTAATTACAATTACAGGACACCGGTCTGATGAGCTGGTGTTGTTGCAGGATAATGTAGGGCACTGAAGTTTTTGGCAATGAGAGGAGGGCAGTAGGACAGATTTGTATGTGTTTGTGTGTGTGTGTGTGTGTGTGTATTGGGTGCCTTTTACCCCAATTTACAAAGGAAAATCTTAAATAACTTAATTCATTCATAACGTGCTAAGGCTGTTATGGAAGGGAAGCGTGGGAGAGAGATTTCCCTCTCCGCTGGGGTTTTTCATGTGTGCCACTGGTGCCTGGAGCTGCCCACACCCACGTTTGCGTGCCCCTCTCCCTCTAGAGCTGCTTGCTATTACAAGCTAGCTAGCTAGCTTGCTGGCTGGCTGTGGTCCCCCTGCGGCGACGGGGGGGATTCTCTCATGCAGCTGTCCGCCCTCCCCCTGTCTGCCAGCAGGCTAAGGCCCACTATCACCTCCCTCCCAGCTCTGCGTGCCCCTAGAGGGGTGGCTAATCTGCAGCGTGGCTAAAGCCCGCTACTGATGCTACTGCTGCTGCTGCTCCATTGCCACTACTGCTCCTGATGCTGAACAGAACATTCCGGCTAATGCCATTTTACTGTGGCTGAACCTATTAGCCACGCTCACCTCTGTAACAGCCAGAGAGGTAGAGGGAGAGACAGAATAACAAAAGGGTTAGATAGAGGACAGAGACAGAGGGATAAAATTAAAAGTAAAAGGGAAAGAGGTAGAGAGAGTGAAAAAAGACTGAATGAAAAGAGAGAGAGGAAGAGACAGGAAGACACAGATAAAAAAAGAGAATGAAAGAGAGAAAGAATGGCAGAGAAAGAGTGCTGAATCTGAGTAGTTTTATGTAGAAGTGTGGAAGAGCGTGGAGAGTCTGGTCAAGTGGAGAAATTAAGTGTCTCGGTGAATCCACTGTGAACACACTGATCGTGGATCACTGAGACAAAATGTGATTAGAGGAAGGACTCTAATGTGACTAAAGGGTATTATGTGACTAAGCCCTTCAGGCAGAGATGGGAATTAGAGAAACACAAATACTTAAGTACTGTACTTAAGTAGCATTTTTTTAGTGTGTGTACTTCATTTGAGTATTTATTTTTCTAACAACTTTAACTTTTACTTCCTCACATTTTAAGCTAAATATCTGTACTTTCTACTCTTCAGATTTTCATAACAGGGGCGTGACATTTGTGTTGGAAAGTATCATTGTTTTCAGTTGAGGACAATGGTGTGCCCTCCCATAAAGGCCAATTCCATTGCTTTCGCAAAATTTGCATGGGTGACAAAAACAGTTTACATATAAACGGATAACGGATATGGATAAACTTCCTTGTTGAATCCGGTGCTTTATCAGATCTTGTACAAATGAAGAATTCTTTTTGTTTGGTCATTTGCATTTTATTGTTAGAAAAATCCCCATTTGTCATAGTAATTCCCTTAATTTTCCTACTCCACCTATTCTGACTGGGAAAGAAGGCAAAGAGGATGATGAAGCTAATGTTAGCTAATGATTCTGTGTTAGATTGTCAAACAGGACTACAACAAGACAGTTGCCTTGTGATGACTGGAATTTTCCACAAACTTTCCACAATTCTCACCTGGTAAAAGTCAGGCTACAGTCGTGTGCGTGTGCGTGTGTGTGTGTGTGTGACATGCTTAAGTTTCTCACATCTGTGTGACTCACAGACACACACACATTGCTCAGTCATTCGCATGTGCATGACTCACTGACACACACACACACACTCACTGACTGACTGACTGACTGACTCTCTCTCTCACACACACTCTCTCACACTCACACACACACACACATCTCAAAGGCATTCTCAGTTCTCATTCACCCAGTCAAGCCTTTGCGGATGCACCCCTGTGATGTGACAAAAAACATCTGTAGCATCCAGCCTCATCCCTATCCCTCTTTGGGCTGAATTCCTGTGAGCAGACTTACCTATTTTTATGCTCTTACAGCGCTGTTGTTGTGCTCTAACCACTCTGAGTGGGAGTAAGACCCAGGGGGGATGTTTAGTTCCACCGGTGCTGGCAAGTCTCATAGAAATCTCTCTTTTTCCTCTCTCTTTTTTTTTTTAAAGTAGGACACCTCGGCATGGCATGTTTGTCAGAGTAGCTTCTATAGAGAGCATCTCCCACACACTGTATTGTTCCCACAAACTGTTTATTTTACTGTATGGCATTGGCAACGATGACAAGGTCAGCCGCTGATGGCATCGAGAGATAAGGAGATGGATGTCTCTAAGGAGGAGCTTGACGTGAAAGGTCATTGGTCTCTCTCCCTCTCCCATCCTAGATCTTGGCCATGATCAAGTTGCCATGATATTCATGCTGTCCCCCCTTTTGTGATAGAGTGAAGAAGAGAAGGAGGGGGAGAATGAGGAGGGGGACGGATGGCATGGGAGAGAGGGAACGATGGGAGGAATGATACAGATAGACCCAAGGAAGTGAGAGACAAAAGATGAAATACAAAGAAGAGAGAGGGTGGGAACGAGAGAAAGAGAGGAGTTGATGGAGAGAGTGGGAGGAATGGGGGAAGGATTTGTAAAGAAAGGCTTAAATTGAGACAAAGAGAGAGAGAAAGAGAGCTCAGTTGATGGAGAGAGTGGGGGGGCAGTGATGGATTGAGCAAGATAGGAAGAGAAAAAGACAGGGAGAGAATCTTGAAGAGGAAGAGAGATGGCCGTGACAGCCCCTCACTTTGCTCTGGTGTAATTGCAGATGACATTTAATTGTCCAATTGGCACCATGTTAATAAGTTGGGTCCCTGTGCCGCCCATCACTCTTGTGCTGGGATGTAGAGGGGGAACTCATCTTGGGCAAACAAGTCGAGATTTGTTTAGCAGTGTGAACACACACACACACACACATACATATACACACAGTCCATCTTCCCTTCGATTTTACACACTGTGGCGGCCAAGGCACAAGGCATCCTTCAAAGGAACGGCTGCCGGTGACAGCGGCTGAGGGAAATCTACATGCTCTCAGAGAGTAGCTCAGTCAGGGTGTCTAAGCTGCGGTGTGTCTGAGAGCTCTCTCACACACTCTCTCTCTTCTAGTTCTCTATACCTCTCTCTCTCTCTCTCACACACACACACACACACACACACTCATTTATGTCTCTTTCTTTTGGTCCCCCAAACTATCCCAAACACCCTTTCACACACACACATGTTCTCTCTTCAAACAGACATGAACACAAAGCCAAACACAGTGCACATCCAAGTCTGTAGCACTGGATGGAAATTTGCCCTCCCACACATGACGCGAAACTGAATCGCTCTCTGTCCATGACATGCTGCTAATTGCATGGCCCTTCAATCTTTAATGCCTGCACTTAAAAGTTACACTCTTCAGAAAGGCAATTATGGTCAAGTGTAAAATTGTCCACCATGGCATGGCATCATGAACCAGCAACCAGTGATTCTCATTTGCATACTAAAAGTTCTCACTTTCCTCCAATACACATACAAGGCCCATTCCAGATCAATACTTAATGGCACAGGACCTTTTTTATAAAAGCTATGTCACAGCTATGTTTTCCTTGTCACACCACAGACTTCCTCTTCCTGCATGACTCCTGGCAGTTGGGCTGGTCCCTTGAGCCATGGATCTCCCCAAGGTCTGCCCCTGACAAAGGAGTTTTTCCTTGCCCCTGTTGCTCTTGGGAGCTCCTTGTTAAGGTGCTCTTTGTTAGTGTGTGGGAGTATTGTATCCCCCACCCACACACACAAGCCACATAGCTCTTGCCCTTTGTCAACACTCTTCATCACTTTTACATCATCCACCCCTCCGCCTTAATGCAGCCCTTAGCCCCCCCTCTTCATGCACTTTATGCACTATATGCACTTCCTGCCCCTTTCTACCCCCCCCCCCCCCATGCAAAAATAGGCTGAGAGACTGCATCTTTCACTGCATCTTTTACACTCAGTAACCATATGCATGTGATAATAACATTTTCTTGTATCCTCGTATGTTGTGTATGTGGGACACTTTATAATGGAGAGTGGCACATCACAATTGTGGTCACTGGGAAAGAAGGCAAAGAGGATGATGAAGCTAATGTTAGCTAATGATTCTGTGTTAGATTGTCAAACAACAAGACTACAACAAGACAAAGCATTGTGATGATTTGATTTGTTTTGATTTTATTTGATGTTTCAGGTTTTTAGAGTTCATTACTATTGGTGCTCTGTATAGTGCATTATGGGACACAATACCCACCTCTCCAACTCACAAATGAATAGATATATGAACAGACAGGCACAGAAACTAACACACACGCGCACACACACACACACTTTCTGGGTGAAAATTTACATGCAGCAAGCGGAGGCATGCAGACTCCTCTGTGGCCACAGATCAAACCCAGTCAGACTGTGGTGAGGGGTTGTTGCACTGAGAGGCACATTTGTTGGAATCACATCTCCACACTCACACACACACATTCACCCCAGGAGACAGCCGTCATTCACTTCACAGTACTCCACCCACCTAAACACACACACACACACACACACACACACACACACACACACACACACACACACACACACACACACAGTCCTACTGAAAGGGAGAGAGGACAGGCTTCAGAGCACAACTCCAAATGAATCCCCAACTGTGGAGGGTCTGTTTGAACACAAGGCCATATTGAGTTTTCTGAGTGATAGGATGATCTGGACAGTGAAGTGTGGTTGTAGACGACTCTGGGGCTCACTGGTATCTCTCCCTTGTCGTCCACTGGCTAACACAACACAATTGCTGCCTTGATATGAGTCCACAGTATAATACAGACTACAGCCAGTCGGTATCATTATGTGCCAGGCCAATCTTGATTTATTTTTCATGCATTGATTTTGACAGTATACAGGTCTTTAGACCTCGTTCAGACAGCCAGTCCAAATCTGATTGTTAGCATATCATGATTGTATCTAACTTGAATTTCCGGTAGTCAGTAGAAAACCACATGAAATGCAATTTTTCTGAATCTGATTCAACCCACATATGGAGGTGGTTTCAGTTGTGATTCTAATTGGATTTGTCTTGGGCTGAACTGTCTAAACACTTCAACAGGATTTCAGTGCGCCCTTTGTGTCATTTACAATGCAACACAAACAACAACACATGGGATCTAAAGGCAAGGAAGTAACTGATTAATGATACCTCCTTTTTTTAAAAAAAACTATGTTGTTTGCTATAACAAGGTCAGCACATATAGGTCACCTTAAGTTGCAAATGATCTGAAATGTTACCTCGTGCATCAAGACTGGGAGATAAGAAGTGTAGTGCAAGTCAGTAGATAAACCAAAAATGCCATGCAAATCAGTCAAGGGGAAAATCTGGTGGAATGCCTAATAAAAGCTAAAATGCCGGATGAAAGGGAGCACTCTAAGGACGGGAAAAGTGGGTCTTTATCCGCCATGCCCATCAGTCCAAATTAGTCACACCTGCAAACACTGCACCTGTTGCAAAAGGAGAACACAGCGAGACACACACACCTCACAAGGTGGGCGGGGCCGAGGCTGAGACCAAGGCCTGTCCCGACATCACAGGACAATATCATATTCCCTGAGGGCAATAAAGGGCATATATTTCACTCTAAAGGGCTTTCACAGAGACATTCACGAGGAGAGAGTTTAAAGAACTTTCTACAGGTGAGTTAATAAGACTATCATTTCTAAACAAAAATACACTTTTTTAATTGAATGCATTACATTGAGTTTACTGACAGTCCATAGACAGAACAAGACATATGATGCAATTAGGTCTTAGTTGCAGAAATTGTTTCGAGTGATTGTGTATGAAACTCTCAATGTCAGGACGTTTTTGTCATTGAACTTTCACTGAACTTCCTAGGGCAAAGAGCACAAGGTCAATCTCAAATGGACCTCACACCTAGACCAAATGAACCTCACAACCAGACATACACATACACACCCAGCATACATGACAGCAATACACATTGGAACCATGACTTTGACAACAACACATATTGGCTCCATCCATATAATCACGTGATAAGTCACTCTCTGATTTTGCCCATTTCATTTTTTGAAATATGCTTCACTGTGTATGGATTATACACTTTGGTCAAAACTGATAATTTTTTTCTCCACCCATGTAAAGTGCAGTCAATCTCCTGGTCTTACCTCAAAGACATTGCTAACACTGTCATGAGACTGAAACCCTATCTGACCATGCTATGACAGAAGCCCAAGTCTAGACTTGGTCAGTCTCTTAAAAAAATAAGGATGGAATTGCCTCTTTAACACTGGAATGAATCAGAAAGAAGACTGTCCATACACTTCATACTTGCAGTACGATACAGTGTGTGGACAAAATGAGCCCACAATTAATTATCCACAAAAGGAAAGCACAGCAGTCAGTTCAGTGCACATCAGGAATCGTGTGTTTTGTTTTGTCTGTGTGACAGCAGGTGTTTTCTTCAGTGTTCAATGGGGACAATGCTAAACATATAAACACAATACAGTGACATTACAGTGTATAGCAGAAAAGTGTAAGTAAACTATTCTTAATTTGACATTTGACTTTGTTTAGCCTTGGTTTTCAGACAAAAAGTTTAATAGTCATTTACTGAATGTCTATTTCATGCAAATTACTTGCAAGATATTTGGGAATTTTATAAGGTAACAAACATTCATAAAGCAGGTTTTCACTTGAAAGTTTTTTTGTTTGTTTTTTTTCGGCCACTGTTGGAACATGGGCAACCACACTGTCAAGACAAATAAAACTTGCCATACGCCTATTTGCAAACTAACTATGTAGTCTAATAATGATATGTGACATGAATTAATCGCCTAGGGTGCCAAATTTCAGGGAGCATTTGTATTTCTAGAGAAGAGGGGGCAAAACTTACACACACACACACACACACACACACACACACATGGGTGTAGGTTTGTATATGGACCATAGGGACATGTTACTACCAATATTTTGACATGACAGCACTGTCCCTACCAATATTTTAGCGAACTCGTTTGCACGATCTTTGTCATGGGTGGTCATGCTTAATCACCAATAATAACCAATTTAGACACGCTATAATATTTCATTAGCTGAAACGGAGAGGGGTTATGTGAAGGCTCACTAGAAGTGATTCAAACACATCTGCGGTGGAGGTGAACTGGTCAGTGCGCGGCTAACAATAGTTCTTTATGCTGTCAGTGTAACTACGGAATATATGGTCTCATCAGGAAAAGGCATTCAAAGACTGGGCTACTCCTCCCTCTGATCTTCAGCATTTTACTGGTGACCTGCATTGAAGTAAACAGACTCGATGGCTCTCTACTAGTCTCAGGTATTGAGCATCAGAGAAACACAGCTGACAGATCTCACACTTCACATCTTTCTTTATGCTTATTTTCGTCTACACCTCTTCCAAAGTAGAATTATGATTAGAGACTTACGCAAAAAAACAGTGTCCGTGATGTTTGTAATCTACTGTAGCAAACCAAAGCTCATCTTTTTCCATTATGATGATTTCTGATGTATTAATGTTTGATAGAGAACAACTCTGTTGTGCTGTGTCTGACATTATTCTGCTAAAGGATAATATACTAGGTTATCTATAACATAGGCCAATCCTATGTGAAAGATTGAAAGTTTACATGTAGTCATTAGCACTAAATGATCAAATATCAACAGGACTAACTATTTACCTTAACAAATAAAATATAGGGTTTTCCCAGTAAACTACACAAACTAATATACAGCAGCCTATACACATGATAAGCATCCTATCCTGTTGGTGACACAAGCACCTATTTTACTGTCTGCTATCATAGAGTAATGAATGAATTAATCTGAACTTACACACCAAATGTAAACATGAATGATTAAATGTGTTTACTAGCTAATAGGATGCTATTCATTTCTAATTATTCAGAAAATATTACTATTAATAAATCAATCAATAGGCCTGCTAAATCCAAATTGAAATAGACATGCCAATAACTGTTCATAATACACACAGGAATCAGTTTCAAAGCTTTAGATGAGGTTGGATTAATGTTTGAATTTATCAAAGCATTTGTGTGTATGGATACACTGCAAATTTAATATGTCATATGTTTAACATGTCACATGCGTTATCTTGGACAAGTTATGCTGGACAAATTTGTAGGCTATGAAGGCTTTTCGGGCCTTAAATGGGAAACCCAAGATCATGTATGCATTATATTGATTAATGAAGTAGCCTATTATGGCAATCATACAGCCTTTGTGTTCTTTGTTGTTGTTATTTTTTATTTATTTATTTATTTATGGGGGGGGGGGGTGATGATGATGGTTGATGGTTGTCCCTACCGAAGTTGAGACTAAACCTATGACCTTGCAGACACACACATACACACACTCAGTTGCTTTTATTTTCTTTTCCAAAAGGCAAGATCCAAATATGACAAGGTGATAGAGCTACAGACATGGCTACATGGATTACCTTGACAGATCCTTCTGTAAAAATATTGTAGCACTCAATTCTACCTCATACACCTCAGTGCCACCAATGATGGCTGAGACAGATTTTGCCCTTCCTTTCACCTCCTTTTTTTGTGACCCCCCTTGCGAACATTCCACCCCACATCTGCTGTAGTCTGACCTGTTTTTTCATCAACACTGTTTACAACAGGACTTCCACACTCACTGCAATATCTGCAGTGTTCATAATGTTGTTAAATCATTGTCATTGTCAGATATGTTGTGAGATGGATCAAACAAGCGGTCATGCCACATAAAGTCCTTTACAACATTAACACACACACACACACACACACACACACACACACACACACACACACACACACATACACACTTGCTGGAGCAGGGCTGAGCAGAAAATATTTGGTAAAAAATGTATATTGGTACCACCTCATTGTCGCCTTTTCATGAAAGTCATGAAAAAAGGCAGTTGGCAAATATATTACACATAACATATAGATCTGACTGGTTCAGAAAAATTAAAACTTGTATTGCATGAGGGAGAGAGTACTGCAAGGCTATTATGCCATAAAAATGCAGTAGGTAAGGGTAATGTGTTTATACAATAAAAAGAAAAAAAAACAATGTTAACCAATTGGAAGTTATTCGTGGATGACATCATCAATCTCCAGCCACCTTTCATAGAGAATGGATGGTGTGAGACATGCCTACAAATGTGTGCTCTGTGTCAGAAACTTGTGACAAGTGAAGAGTATGAGTGGGTTTGTAAGGTGTGAGGATGTCATTAAGGAAATACAGATGCTGTGTATATTCCAGGAAGGCAGTGTGGCCTGTGTATATATTTAGCATATTCCCTGAAAAGTGCATTTCATAGACACATTCACCAGGAATAAGTTTAAAGAACTTTTGATAAGTGAGTTCTCAATTTTTTTTTCTTTTCACATTTTATTTGAGTGCATTGCACTTGCAGTCTAACACATATGATGCAGCAGTTTAATAAACCAATTGGGTTTTAGTTGCACATTAATGTTCTGATGATTTGGGGCAGAAGTTGAGGGTGAAGAATTGTGGATGAAAGTGTTATTTGTGGTGGTAGTAGGGTTTTTTTTAAAGCTATGGGAGTCAACTGAATTTTCACCACCTCTCAGACTTCAATGATGAGTAAGTAAAACACTCAAGATGTCAGATCTTTTCAAAGTGTATATTATTTTTCAGTTCACAGCAAGCACAAAAAAATCTTCGGCCATTAAGGACATCTTCTTTTAGACCAAACACAACAAAAATCAGCCACAGTAACCTTACAAAGAAGTTCACTTAATAAATGTTCATTCCCAGAGATAGGAAGTAGCAATGTACAAATACTTGTGGTATGGTATCAAATACAAAAAATTAGGTACTATAAATTTGTGCTGATGCACTTGAGGAAAGTCATAATTATTATGATTATTATTATTTGACAGCATTAGAGTCAAGGCCAGCTTCACATGGATGAGAAATAGTGACCTTGTTTTTTGCAACAAGGCATTTGCATGGGTATGAAACACAGAGGTTAGCTGAAAATACCTGCATTTCCTTGCTATGATATCATGGGGGTAGTTCCAGAATTACCTAATTTTCCTACTGAGCCTATTCTGCTGGTAGACTTTCCACATGTGGAAAGTTTTTTTGTACACCTGATAGAAGGGGCATTTCAGTTCAGACAATGCACCAAGTTGTCAGATAGGACAATCCGCACCAGAGAAAAGCCTACAAAATGACCGAATAAATTTGTCACCCATATGCCAATACCATGTTTTTCATTGTAATCCAGCCTAATCCTTCATTCTAATATTTCATTGGATTATCACACATTAATGTCTAAAATTTTATCTTTCTAGGGACAAAGAGAACAATTTCCATCTGAAATTGAGGAACCTTACAATCAGATGTCAGCATACATTACACCTACCTATACAGCAATAACTAGCAACACATCTTAGCATTTGAAAATGCTAATACATCTTGGACCCACTTTGAAGATGCCCATTTAAGTCTGCGTATTGAGACCGCCATATTGACCTGATAACTGCCTGTGTGATTTTTTTGCATTCCTTTTTGCACTCCTTGGAATATGTGCCACTCTATATGGACTATACTCTGCAGTCAAAACTGATAATTTTGTTCATGTTTACATTATAAACCTTTTCATTTTCCATCTAATTCAAACTTCTGCCGTGCTGATTCAAATGTCTGGACTCTTTCTTTATTTGAAAAGAGGTCAGTGTAATGATACGCTGTAACATCATCAAAATGATCTATAATGCTGGTGTAGTGATGAATATTTGCTTTATGGTATGTGTATCTGCAAACAGATATGCAATGATATTGGTTGAGAATCGGTCTTTGTGTCTGTCACAGTTTTGGTCCTATTTGCTGTCCTCACAATTATCATATTATTTTTTTTCAATTAATATTTGTTTCTGTGTGCGCTGTTTGTTTTCATTCTCCCATATCACTGGGTGATCGTCTTTTTTGTGGAGACACGGAGGGCCCTCTCAAGGAACACAACAACAGCTCCACAAGGGCAGAGACGAATTATGAGAACCTTAGCTCTTGTTCTTTTCATTTACACTGTTTTGTTCCTACCAAGTATAATTCAGTGGATTTTGTTTATTCCTCCATCTATAAATGATGGGACCTCTTTGCTTCACTATTGGCATGCCACTGACATTAGTCCTGACACTGAACCCCCTATTTGACTGCTTTATATAGTTATAAGACGGGATGCTAAGCATATTTTTTTCTAAAAAACATGTAGAAGACAGTCTTACAGATACTATGACAGAAGATCAAGCCTAGACTTAGTCAGCTTATTTGTCTGAAGGTAGCAAAATGGTTTTAAATAAAAAAAATAAATAAATGAAAAAAATAAAATCTACAAAGCAATTCACCGGGCAGTATGCAGAGCTAACTTTTCTTTTCCATGAAATGTATATGAAAGTATCCTCCATTTTAGGTAGCCTATGTTTATGGAAGCATAATGCAATGTTTTCTGAGAGCTTATTATCTCAATAACAGTCTTTCATTCTATTCTTGTTTTGGTCTGGATTCACGTAGGCTTGACCTATGTTATAGTTAACCTAGTATATTATCCTTTTAGCAGAATAATGTCAGACACAGCACAGACTCTCTTCTTCACTGTAGAGTTGTTCTCCATCAAACAATAATACATCAGAAAGCATTGTGATGGAAAAGATGAGCTTAGGTTCACTATTTTGTTTAGGAGCTTGTAGTGTGTAGATTACAAAAGTCACAGACACTGTTTTCTGCTTGAGTCTCTTTTAATCAAACGTTTCTTAGTTACACTGACAGCATAAAGAACTATTGTTAGCCGCACACTGACCAGTTCACTTCCACTGCAGATGTGTTTGAATCACTTCTAGTGAGCCTTCACATAACCTCTCTCCGTTTCAGCAAATGAAATATTATAGCGTGTCTAAATTGGTTATTCTTGGTGATTAAACATGACTTCACCCATTTGTGCAAATGAGTTTGCTAAAATATATGTAGGGAAAATGCTGTCATGTCAAAATAACACTTTTCTGGTGTAAATTTTATAGGTCTTTCTATTGATATATCACTTAACACTCATGACCCTGTTATTGGAGGTCACCGAGTGTTGTCGGTAGAAAAAAAGAACAAGAACATTTGGCACAACATAGACGGAATAGCAAATGGACATCTAATGCTAACTGACAGGGACAAGGAAGATGAGTGTGAGATACGCATCTGGTATCACGCATGCAAAACATGGCTTTTACAGTGTTAAACCACTGACCATAAGCCACAGAGATGTTAAATTAACTTTACTGGTAGCCTGCATTTGTTTTCTGCTAGTATAGCACACTAGAAGCCTACACTTACCACCCTTTCAAAGACCATACATGTTTGCACAGAACCTCCTCCAACAGACTTTCCTTCTGTTTTCTAGCTGACTCAGGGTTGCAGCACAACTTGCATCGCACCTGAGATGTGCCAATCCTAGCAGTGTGGGTGGTCCTAATAGCTTACTATAGCTGCTGAAATGAAAATCAACATGGAACAGAGCCCTTCCACACACGTAACATAGGAACCCCCTTTGCCACAGTTGTCACAGCTAGTGTTTATAAAACGTTTATGTTGTTGTCTTGTTTGATGAAATCAACACTGCTGTGTTACACTATGGGCTGTTGCAGGTGGATGAAGTGAGAGGGATGCAAGGGTGGTGGAGGGCAGAGTGGGATCCCTGTGGATGCAGCTGGAGGCAGATCAGGGAGGAGGAGGAGGAGGGTGAGGTGGCAGAGTTCCATCTCCCCACTCAGGAGAGCCCTTCTGTCTAATTACCACTGCCCTCCAGTGGCCCCCCTCTGCCCCCAATCCCATCCGTCTGTGCAACCCCCGCCCAACCTTCAGTCCTACTCCCCACACCACCATACTGTCACCAGCCAACATGTCCACCCCACACACCCAACACACACACACACACATGCACACTTCACCTCCCACTCTTAAATTACCCTTCGTAAGCACCCTCTCCACACCACTCTGGTTCATTACCATCAAGGAGACAGTACACTTCCGCGCACATGGCTGTGACCACACATTTGCGTTGGGTGAACACCGCAAAAATCAGGCATATTTTTTTTTGTCTAGATGCACGTCGAGGTCTTGTGTCCTACCACAGCAACGTAGTTCAGTTACTGAACCTCAACCTCAACTAACAAGCTAGTTTCACTTAGTTAACGACCGTAATAAACACACACACACACACACACACACACACACACACTAACCAGTAACTCATGGGACATGCAGGTTTACTCCACAAATGAATATTAGTGAAGAGTTTTACCTGCTATGGGAGAGTGCGCACGGTAACAAAATGTAGGGGGTATGCATGTACTTGCCCATGTCACAATGATGACACAGTTCTCGTCACGCATCAGAATGTGCACAGCAGTGTACCATACCGTATCTGTTCCAAGAATATCTCCTGGCATAAATTTTGAGCACTTAACAACTTGTACTTAATTTCTCTTCTGCACTTTATTACACTATTGCACTTTCAACTTAAAATAGTGCAGTTTCCATTATTAGCAATATGCACTCTTTGTTAGTTTCTTTCATTGTAAGTTGCTTTGGATAAAAGCGTCTGCTAAATGCTTAAATGTAAATGTCCCATGGGACTCAGGCTTAGCACAAGCTACATGCATTTTTGTTTTTTTGTTGAATCTACACGCTGTTGAATCTGTGTTTTGTCCTTTTGTGTGTGCATATCTGTATGCGTGTGTGTGTATCTGCGTCATTCCTCCAGAGAGGGGTTAGAGGGTGTTGGGGGACATCCAGGAGCTCTCACTCCTATCATATTACCCCTGATGGGCAGTGTAGTGCTGTTGGACTCCTAAAGGGCAATGTGAGTGTCAGCAGTCTCCAGGAGCTTTTGAAGGGGAACGCTTCTGGATGTTGAACCTACACACACACACACACACACACACACACACACACAGTGGTCAGTGTTTGAGGGTCACACAGACTGGTTAAGTGTTTGAGGAAAACATCAAAAGATGAAACCCTTCAAAAAGCCAGGGTGTGGATCATCAACACTTTATCTTTGCAAACCAGGCTAACATGTGTGTGTGTGTGTGTATGTGTGTGTGCGTGTGTGTGTGTGTGTGTGTGTGTGTGTGTGTGTGTCTGAGAGAGAGAGAGAGAAACAGCAGCATCAGGGGTTTTATCCAGTGGCTCCATGTCATCCATTATCAAGTAACAACCTTTTGCTGGTAGCCGGTTGACTTTTGGAGGCATCTTGCAAAGGCTTCACACTCAACCACCCCTACCACACACACGCGCACACACACCTCCCTCCACACACACACACCCCTCCAGCTCCCTCTGTGCCCCCCCCACCCAACCCCTCACATCCTTTAGCATCCTGTGGCTTATCCCACTCAATTTCCCCTAATATGCTGGCCCATCTTGGCAGCCTCCCCTGATGCCTTGCTAGGTGCAGAGTAAGAGATTAAGCTTGGTGGCAATCCAGGCAGCCATCTCTTCCAGTCTTCTCCTCCCTCTCCCTCTCTGTCTTGCTTGCCATCCCTCTCTCCCTTTCTCTCTTCCTTTTCTTTTCTTCACTCTTTCCTTCTGTCCCCTTGTAGTCCCATCCTCTCTCCTGCTGCAAGCTGTTCCAGACCCTCGGCGAAAGCCAATTGTTTTCCTTCCCGCTGTGTTAATTTATCTAAAAAACATAGCAGTCTGACAGCGAGGGCTCTGGGCAGCCTTTGGCGGGCTCTGACCAGGAGATTTTTATCCGCATGCCGTAACCCTCCTCCCCCACCCCACCCCACCCCACACAAACACACACACACAGACACACACCGACTTGCTCCGGCTCCGGACGCTCCCATCTGTTTGGCTCCCGGAAGCCGGGGCATCTGCTGCTTGCTATTGTGGGCCTCCTTCAGATGACAGGCCAAGACCCTCGCGGGAGCAGCGCTCTCACCTTGCAAGCTCTCAAGCCCTCACTCCCCTGAGTGTGTGTGTTTCTATGTGTGTGTGTGTGTGTGTGTGTTTGTTTCTCAGTCCAGCAAGCCAGACACCAGGGCCAGGCTCTCTTGGCCCAGGTCAGAGCCTTTGTTCTAGAGGACGGCTCCACGGGGCAGGCAGACGGATCTCAGCCTGGGAAGAGCACGGCAAGACACGGGGAACGAACCCAGCGGAAGCACCTGGCTGACCCCCATATCCCGCAGAATGCAGCCCCCCACCTTCCCAGCCCTCCCCAACCCACCCACTCTCCAACCCTCCAACATCATCCCCAGTCCCTATCCTTGTCAAAGCAGCCTGGCTCTCCAAGTAAGAGGTTGGCATTGGAATTCTTTGCACGAGGGTGACTGTCACTGCCGTAGGCCATAGCGTGAAGGAGAGGCTAGGGGAAGGAAAACAAACAGCAGTGTCTCTGGTGCCGCCCAGAGGGGTCAGCCTTCCTCTGGATCATTAGTCCTGATGCAAATAGAGCGTGCTGCCAGCACACATGTGCCAAACACAGGAGGACTGTTATTGATTGTTCACTTTGGCACTCTGGTAGCTGGGTGAGAATGAGATGGAGATGGGAGAGAGAGAGAAGAGAGAGAGAGAGAGAGAGAGAGAAAGAGAGAGAGAGAATCTGAGGGAAGACAAGCTGGAGAGCTGGGCCTCTGTGGACTTCCTCAGTAAATACTATTCAACTGACGTTAAATGCTCACGCACTAGTCTGTTGTAAGTTTTAAGTAGAATATATCGAATATATTACAGAATAATATAATTAACATTTTGTAACAATACAAAAACACCTACATTCAAACCATATTGTGAATGCATCACACACCACCATGAGAATTTAATGATGTTCTTTTACGTCATATGAGTTCAGTTTACCAAACACACACACACACACACATACACAGACGTACCCACACACCCATCCACAAATATACAATACACTCACACACATATCTGGTGTGTGTGTACATTGCACAGTTGTATTTCTTCGGTCAGAGATCCCTTCTGCACCATTTAGCCCATTCCCGGGGAACAGCTTCCCCTGCTCCCCCCCATTAACATTTCAGCAGGTAATTATGCCCAGCAAACAGCTCCCCACCTCACTTGCCATTTACCCCTTAATGACAATGCAGAGAGAAAGCCAGGGATGGAGGGAGGAGAGAATGGAAGAGGGCTGAGAGAGATGGGGGGGGAGGGAGACAAAAAAAGGAAAAGCGCGAGTGTGAAAGAGAATTGAATGTGATTGGGGCTGAGGTGCAGGAGCTGAAGCATCACAAGACAACAGGCCTGACTTATCTCATATTGCTTCATTCAGTTCCTATGCCCACCTCCGCCAGCCCTGAACTTTTCCTACATTTTGCAGGGCTGAATAATTGACAATGTTAGTTCCCAAATCATGCAAAATTAATGTGAGAAGGATGCATAATTAAGCAGTTTAATTCCAGCCTTTCTATCACATACGTCTTTTTATCTTTCTCCTTTCCCTCTCAATTCTATTTAACATTTTTTTTTCTTTCCCTGGCTTGAGGATAATCAGAGTAGGCAGGAATGTTTCATCTGAGCAATGATGATCTGAGAATGGGCTGTCTGGCATGAAAGAAACAATGCATCCAATGAATTTGTGTGTGTGTGTGTGTGTGTGTGTGTGTCAGGCCGAGGGTGTTATTTGTGTTTGAGTGAGTCTACATGTATGTGTGTTTGTGTGTGTGTGTGTGTGTGTGTGTGAATACAATATGAGGTGCATCGAACAAAGCCCTTGTTCTCCGATCAGTGGATGTGAGCACATAATGGACCGCTTGCAGCAGATCTGTGTTCTGACTCAGCTGGAGCAATACTCTCCATCCTGACAAGCCACTTCCAACACAAAAGATGTATTTGAATACTCTTTCCTTCTTTCAGAATAAAAAGTACTGCACAACCCCCCCCCCCCCATTTTTGCCATATTTCAATGTTTTTGAGTTCTCCCCTTTCACAAAAAACCCTCACAGCCAAACATGGGGCTTCAACAGCTAATTTAGCTCTCATTTTGGATGACAAATGGAAGCCATTATTCTTTGAACAATTGCAGTCAATGGGGATTTATTATGGGCCTAAAACAAGCACACACGCCACTATCATATACTGTATACCTACACATATAGTATACACAATCACACACACAAACACACACACACACATATACACATACACACATATCCATGTGCACTGCCTGCTGTTACTCACAAACATATGGTAGAACTCTCCTCCCGTACACACATAGTCTCCTCATTGCAAACATTCTAAACACGCTCAAGTCCATTTAGCCTGTCACACTCCTCACCAGATGGCCATGTCTCTCTCTCTCTCTCTCTCTCGCGCACGCTCTCTCTCGCTCGCTCGCTCAGAGGGGACGCTGTGCCGTCTGTGCCAGGGCTTCGTCTCCAGACTCCATTAGCCCCAGTGGGAGACGGCAGTAAGCCGACAGTCGCTCCATGACTCAGACAGCCCCACGCACCCATCCATCCATCCGCCCATCCACCCACCCCACCCTCCTCCATTTGGGTCAGGTGATGTTGGACGCCCCCTCTTACTTCAGCACTTCAGCAAATGCATTAACCTTTTTAATGGGACGGTTCTTAAAATAAGGGACATGGAGAAAGTAATGTGTAATGAGTTTTGGTGAGACTCAGCTCTTGAGTTTATGAAGAGTAGTCCCTATGCCCCCTGATGTAATAACAATCCAACCAATGGTCGGTACAGAGTAAATGGATAAAGTAACTCAGCTAGCATTACGTATATAAAAGTAAGTAAGCCTGTACTGATGAAATGAATCTAACAAGCTGTGAAGAAGCCTGTTCTCCTCTGTAGTGCTGGTGGAGCTGCAAGCCTGAAGCAACGCACCCTACCCCCACCCCCAACACTATTATATAGATACTCACATGAGGATTGAATCACTCAGTAGCTTAATATAACACCAGCTAAAAAAGCTGTCCCGTCATAATCGGATTCTACACTCTATATACAGTATGTCTTAAAGACTATAATGTTACATATCGTTCCGCTGCATGAGTAGAGAGCCTATAGTTGTGGATGTGCATGAGACTTAAAGCCTGAGCACTTTTTTTATCTGCCTCATTAAGAGTTGCCCACGTTTGTTAAAGTATGTTTTAGATATTTTTATGAGAGCCAGTAACTTCTGCAGAGGCGAGCTTTATTCTCTGAGATTGAGATAGGTTGTACAAAGGTGCACAGAAGAGAAAAAGGAACAAAATAAAATGAAAGTAAAGAAAAAAAGAAAGGAAATGGGAGCAGCGCCAGAGATAAATAAACACATCAGATGTACTCAATGTGAGCCGCTTTGCTTCTACAGAGAGAGAAAACAAGTCTTTCTTTACAATCATCTTCATGGCAATATATAGCTCTCCCTAGTTGAACTGAAACCAATATTACAGAGAGAGGAAAATTGTACATCTGTGATTGACTGATGCGCTTCAATACTTTTTATCTGTTCAGAGTCGGCGTGTGCTGTGCACACCTGTGTATGTTCAGTCATACAAAGGGAAAAGCTTTTATCAGGTCAGGTCATTATTACTTCATGCTGTTACACTGAACACTGATCAGCCTGATTCAATGAGCAGCCATTGTCAGTGCAGTGGCATAAAGACCAACAGTGCTACCTACCCTGAGATCCACTGCTCTTCCCTAACTCTCTCTACACCCCACACAGGAGCAGCAGAGCCCAGCAGAGCCAAGTGCTGCTCTGATGTTTCTGTCTGTTCCACTACATTTAAAAGCAAGTGAGTCTCCTAGGCTCTGGGACAAAGACAGCATCCTGGAAGACCCTTACATCCATCCTCCTTTTTTTTTTTTCAGACATTGATTATGTAGTAAAGTAGTCTCACGTCTAAGTTTGTCTCCAATAAATATAACAGGGAATTTAAATTCCAAGTCCCTGAACAGCTACTCACATTGCTGTTGTTCTGCGCATCTTCTGAAAATGTTCACTAATTGGCCCTGTGATAGTGAAACAACACTTCAAGTACAAATCTACTATCACTGCCTGGGAGTCTTAAGAGGAGATATGTGTCGTGTGGCACAAACTTCAGAGTTGAACAGGGACTCGAGCCCTCAGCATAAGAAGTGCATAAGGTGGAAAGAACATTAGCATTCACTCAGGGAGGTATTGGGGGGGTCACAGAGGGCTCCTCTGCGTTCACCCTTACAGGGGGAACAGAGACCGCAAAGGAGCCACAGAGGTGCTCTCTGATGGTGTACCCACAATCCTTTTCTCATTAATTAGAACCCAGAGGAGGAGGCGTTGGTGAGGGAGGTGTAGGTGTGGGTGTGGGTGTGGGTGGAGGGGGGCCAAAGAAGAGAAAGCAAGAGGACCGAGTCATGAGGGAAATCTTCCAAGAAAAGGTCTGGAGTGAGGAAATGGGGTATGCATGAGCTGAAGACAGCGGTCGAAATGAGAGAGTCTGCGCGCTTCACGGGCTGATGGAGTTTTGCAGTCTGGTAGCACGTGATTGTTCTGTTATGAGGCAATACGACTATGGTGGCATCCAAAATGATGAGAAAATCTATAATTGTGAAGCGCTAATGAGTTGTTATGCTCTGATCAAACTAATCCAATCTCCTTTTAATGGTATTATCAGATATGCATCCTCGCACAGATACTCATATAGACACACATACATAGATGCGCACACACACACACATACACACACACAGACAGAGAGAGAGCGACACAGACACACACACGCACGTGCGCACACACACACACACACACACACACACACACATACAGACACACACACAGCAGTTGTTCAAAGATGTGTTGTGTTTAATCCCACTCTGTAGTATGCTATATCGTTAGCACCCCGACAAGACAACAGTAGCAGATAGATCAGGCACGCTCTGCTGGAGCCCAGCTCCAAAGTGGCCTAAAGGCAACGCTCTCTCTTTTATGCAATTAAGGCTGAGATTATTAAGACTAGGGTGTATACCAGCTAATTATCAACACAGACACTTAAAACACAGACATGGGCACACACACACACACACACACTCACACATAGCAACAACAAAGATTATGATAGAATTTCCAACTTAAAAAAAAAAAAAGAGTTCTCTGTTAGTCATCTAACAAGGCAACAGATCTTGCACGATTTTCTGCACACTTCTAGTAGTGATCCGATATGCAAATCAACAGCACAGCATCTAAATAGCACACAACCAAATGCAGATGTGTGAAATTCCAATCTCTCCTTGCCATCTGCAGCAGAGCACGCTAATCGTATTTCACATGCACAAATCGCCATAATAAGCTGGCAAAATCCTGTAGGTATACAAAGAGGGTGGCACAGTTTCAGACCTAGAACACTTGCTGGTGGGTTTCCTTTGGCAGAGCGAGCACTGGGTGGAAGGAATACACCCCTGGAGATAAACTCTTGCCCTACTCTGGCAGGTAAACCAGACCGCATGCGACACAAACAAGTGTGTTTGTACATTCACGCACACTCTCTTTCTCTCTCTCTCTCTCTCTTTCTCACACACACACACACACACAGTCAGAGCCTTTTTTCTCTCTTCCTCTCCTCTTCCTCTTTCTGTGTCTGTCCCTGGCTTCTCTGCAAAAGTAGATCAAAGTGTTAGCAGAAAAGGCTGGCTTTTGGAGCGGCGTGAGCATGGAGGAGGTAAAGGCATTCAGAGCTTGTGCCTTACCGCTACAAGCAAAAATGATAAGAAAACGAAAAGCAGGCCACCTGAATATAGAAGACAAGTCTGTTGGTGGTGGTAAGGGGATGTTTTTGGGGGGAGGGGGGATATCTTCAATTTACCCTGCAGCAATTAGCCCAGAGCCATCGGATCGGGTGCCTTGATTATGGGATGTTTCAGCAGGGGGGGGGCGGCGGAGGGAAGATAAGAAGGCTCCAAGGCCTCTCCTCATCCTTGCCACTGGGCTGTAGGTGCTGGAGATAGCAGGAGCTCCAACAAGCTTCCCAGTCCAGCTACAGAGGCCAGATAGACAGCCGGGCCTAGGCAGAGATTGACTGATAACGCCGGCTGTCAATCACGAGGGGGCCGGAGCCAGGCCTTTGGCTTGATTAAAAACGTGAACGGGTTTGTGGCAGGAAGGAGTGGAAGCTCAAAGGGAGATGGTGCTGCGTGATGTTTCAGAGAGAAAAGAACTGTTGGAATCAGAAAGTGAATCTCCAGTGGCAGACAGAGTTCAGTTGAGTGTGGCTGAAGAGGATAAAGTAGAATAATTAGGATGACTGTGCAGGCTGCCATAGTTAATCTCTGGCTTGGAAAGAAAGAAATAATATGTATTTTTTAAACAGGCTGTTCATCAGATCACATTACAACTTAAATTGTACATGCTGGCGTGGTGGAGCACTGGTTATGTCACTCGACTGACAATTACTTTACATTGAATGGTATAAACTGGTACACTTAAACCATGATCACAACAGCTGATTTCTCCGTAATAGCAGACAGTATAACATGTCCTTCAATATGCATGTTAAACCTGTACAGTTGAGGGGAAAGGGGAAAGAGGGAAAGTCTTAGATAAGGTATAATAACAAAATGGCTCCCAGGACTGGTGATTACATATCTACATGATTCTCCCTGTGCCTTGTCACAAGCTCACTCCCAATTGAAAAGGGTCAGAGAAATCATCAGTCTTTACTATTCATTACCCTTCACCATTATGCTTTCTATTCATCAGCTAATTCCTTTGAGCCTCTCGGCAGGTTGGCCTCGGCTGGGTGACGTGGAAAGTCTCTTAAGGATGCTCCCTTCAGCACACAAATCCCCAAAGATGAGATACTCCATTTCAGGGAGTAAGAAATTTCATGTCAACAGCCTTGACCTACACAAGAGAGCAGAGCTGAGATTCAGTGCAGTGTTCGACCACCCCCACACACAACACACACTTCACTCACTCACACCCACACTCTTATTCACTTGCACACATACACACACACACACAGTCATCTCCTAGTGTCTGGAGCCAAATAAGAGATAAAGTGAAACTCCATCTCCGCTCATGCCCCATCTCCCCTCTGACGGCATCGCTGCCAACTCTCAGAAGACAATTTTACAGAGAGAGAGAGAGAGAGAGAGAGATATGGAAAGAGTGAGAGAGAGAGAGAGAAAGAATGGGAGAGAAAGACAGAGCAAAGGAAGAGAAAGACAGAGCGGGGGGTGGGGGGGGGGTACAAATGAGTGAAACTGTGTGACACAGAAGGAGACAAAGTAATAGAATGAAAAATTGAGAGAGTACAATGTGAGACAGAGGGAGCAACAAAGACACACGCTGGTAGAAAGGGAGAGAGAAAGAAAGATGGAGAGAAAGTAAGGCACACAGACGAAGACAGACTGCTGGAAGGCTGCAGGAGATTGAGGGCTTGAGACAGAGCGAGAGCGAAAAAGAGAGAAGAGAAAAAAGAAAAACACAGAGTGAGCACGGAGGGAGATAAAGACTGGAGCGGCAGCAGCTGGCTCTAATCTGGGATGCGGCGTTTCGGTGGCGTCGGCAGCAACGGGCGATGCACACTGGTACCAGCACTACCACAGATCTCTATCTCTCTCTCTCTTTCTTTCTCTTTCTCTCTCTCTCTCTCTGCCTCAGACTGATATAATAGCCACAGCAGCAGTCTCAGCAGCAGCAATTGAGATCAGTGGGCTGGATACACAGAAAACCAGGGCACACAGACAGAGACGTCATGTTTAAAAGCAACAACTCCCAGCGCCCTGTCATTAAAACATTTCATGGCTGACAGAAATGGTTGAGTCGAGAGAGAGAGAGAGAGAGAGAGAGAGAGAGAGCACCATGGGAGTTGCAAAGAGAATGCACCCATGCCTCTAAAGAGAGAGAGAAAAAGGGATTGAGGCAACGGAGGGAGAGAGAGAAAGAGAGAGAGAGAGAGAGCACCATGGGAGTTGCAAAGAAAATGCACCCATGCCTCTAAAGAGAGAGAGAAAAAGGGATTGAGTCAACGGAGGGAGAGAGAGAAAGAGAGAGAGAGAGAGAGCACCATGGGAGTTGCAAAGAGAATGCACCCATGCCTCTAAGGAAGTGTTGTTCCCACAACCCCGCCTCTCTCATCTTGCTCATCACATCACTCCCTGCTAATACAAACACAAACATGCCAACACACAGACATGCTCAAGCAGGCAGGCACACACACACACATACACACACACACACACATGCAAACTGAAATCTGTACACAGACCCACACAAACAAACATAAACACACACACACACGCACACACACACACGCCAGCCTTTTTTCTTCCCCATTCTCACGTGTACAGCTCTAAGGTCTAAATTATTCATTAGGTATCCTTTCCCAGTGCTCAACTCCACAACACCACTCCATGGTCTGGTGTGTGTGTGTGTGTGTTTGTGTCTCAGGGTGGTATGGCGGTGTGGGTTGATACAGAGTGAGAGGAAAGCCTGTCACTCATCTCCCAGTGTGCTTTGAACTCGCCCCGCGATTCTCACCTTGCGCGGCGGAGCTTCAAACGCACACGTGACACCACACGCTCTTTCAACCCAGGGCACGACAGCCTCATGCTGCCACCATAACCCGGTGAAGGCATCGCTTTCATGATGGCCCTCTTATTTTCTGCTGCCTCACCTCTCTACTAAGAGAGAGAGAGAGAGAGGGCGAGAGAGGAGAGAGAGAGAGAGAGAGGGCGAGAGAGGAGAGAGAGAGAGAGAGGGGGCGAGAGAGAGAGAGAGAGGAGAGAGAGAGAGAGAGAGGGCGAGAGAGCATGTTACAGTTTTTATTCCATTTGCTGCCTTTGATAGATATCAGACTGGGGAGGGGGAGCAGTAGAGTAAACCATAAGATCTTACTCCATAGTGTCAGACTCTCCTACACAAACCACTGTGTTAAAGCTACTGCTTTTGACCTGACAACCAACACATATTTTGACTTCCCCCATTTGTCCCAACTCACTCGTTTTTCTTCATAACCCACAGTGGTGTAATGGTTTTATCAGCTAATCAGCGACACAGCGAGGCAAACTGTACCAGAGCTCGCCCAACCAAATCAGCTAAAACAGAAGGCCGGGTAATAAGAGAGCCTCCGGGGAGACAAGAGGCCAGAACGGAGGCTGAAACAGGATAATATAAAATAATAGGAGGGAGGGCTCAGAGCAGAGCATGCTTCACTAAACCACACACCATCACAATGAAATATTTATCCTCCACCACTCTGACCTATTTAGTTCTACACCTTACCTCTCTCTCTGTGGGTGTGGGTGTGGGTGTGTGTGGATGTGGGTGTGGGTGTGGGTGTGGGTGTGGGTGTGGGTGTGGGTGTGGGTGTGTGGGTGTGAGTGTGGGTGTGGGTGTGTGTGTGTGTGTGGGTGTGGGTGTGGGTGTGGGTGTGGGTGTGGGTGTGGGTGTGTGTGGGTGTGGGTGTGGGTGTGGGTGTGGGTGTGGGTGTGGGTGTGGGTGTGGGTGTGGGTGTGGGTGTGGGTGTGTGTGTGTGTGTGTGTGTGGGTGTGGGTGTGTGTGTGTGGGTGTGGGTGTGTGTGGGTGTGGGTGTGAGTGTGGGTGTGGGTGTGGGTGTGGGCGTGGGTGTGTGTGGGTGTGAGTGTGGGGCAGCTCGGAGGGAGGGCGCATGTTGAATTTTTAAAAAAAGCCCCCTGTGAGTTGAATGGATTGATTGGATTACTGCAATCATCTATGCACATCTTTAGTTCAGGGCAATTCTGAGTCTGTCTGAAGGGATGTTAAACTGAGTGATAGTGAGTCAGCACTGCAAAGCAGGCATTGGAGCCTCGATGTATGTTTTCATTCAGCAGTCTAAAAATGAAGACATGCATTATGCATGATGCTTAATGGATGATAGGACATTACTGTATATGAAAACT
The DNA here is from genome assembly GCA_027481765.1 of Tenualosa thibaudeaui. Lineage (NCBI taxonomy): Eukaryota > Metazoa > Chordata > Actinopteri > Clupeiformes > Clupeidae > Tenualosa > Tenualosa thibaudeaui. Next base: position 5,966,537 of record JAIFZK010000130.1, on the reverse strand, counting down.
GCACTCCACAATCTGAACAGGTCAATATTATACTACACTCAGTCTGAAAGTCTGTAGGCAGCGGTTGGGTGTGCATTCCAGAGTCATTCAGAGAGGAGAGGAGACGAGAGAGAGTGGTGCCACATGTGGGATCCGTGAACGTTTTGTGAAATCATCTTCATTAGCTTGAATGCTGTTCAAATCCACTAATTTCATGTTGCTTCATTACCAATGCACTTTGATTGCGAAAAGATTTAGTCTCCCCATTAATGAACTGTTGTTCATCACATTACTGAGGATATCCCAGGCAGTGCCAAGGACCTGGCGTACTTTCAGAAAAACATCCACCCAGAGTAATGGTAACACAAATGAGAGCCATCAGGCTTTTCTCCTGTTTTGCACGATGTCAGTCAGCAGCTATTTGTTGCACCCCCCCACTCACCCCCCCACCCACCTCCACATTTTGGATCCATCATGAAATCACTCACTCACACACACACTTTCTATTACTCATTCAGTATTTTTTACACACACACACATGCCCAACACCCCCCGCTCCCTTTCTAAGACATGACAGCCATAGCTCCAGCTTTTCACAGCACCTCTTGAGAGTCTCATTTAAGAGTCTCAGTTAAGAGGCAGCAGTCGGCTCAGCAACTGTCTACCCTAGTGAGAGGGGAAGACAGAGGGGGAAGTGAGAGAGAGAGAGAGAGAGAGAGAGCGAGCGAGGGAGAGGCAGCAGGACAGCGGCGGCCTCGCCTTGGGTCAGCAGAGAGAGAGGATCTGCTCCAGGAAGCAGGAAGGATGATGCAGGAAGATCTTAGCCCCCCACCACTACCACCATGACCACTACCACCACACCCAGCCCTAAGTTAGGATGGTGTCCCATGACTGTTCCCGAGGACCCATCAAAGAGTGGCCATCCGGAAGCGGGGCTTTTTTGGACTTTGTGATCGCAGCCATCATCTCCCTCAGTGGCTTACGTCAAGTCTTAAAGGCTGACTTTCCTGATGCTGAGACTTTCTCATCTGGCTCTGTGTGGCGCAGGAGAAAAAGAGGAAGGAAAAAAAATCTAATTGAATAGCTTGAGTCTCAAGGCTGTCAAGAGAAAGATCCACTTTTCTTCCTTCCTTTCCCAATGTTTACAGTTTTTTTTCTCTCACTATTGTAAAATGTGGGACTAAAGAACTCGAATAGGCAACCATTTGGGCATTTCATTCAAGACAGCTTGGTTTTCTCCGGTTCCAAAAGACAGGCGAGAGACAGACTGAGTGAGACAGAGAAACAAACACACTGAGCCCTATTCTTTCCCAGTCCCGACATTTGAATAATCCACCGCTCTTTTTCGGCAGAAAGCGTGAGACACTCACCCCGCGGCTGGCACGATTTCATGCTTTAATAAACTCCGCCATGGATGAATGAGGAGATTATGACAGCGTCGTTTTTTTGGCAATGTGGGGGCTCACAGCATCTGGGGCGTTGTGTGTAGGTGTGTGTGTGTTTGTGTGTGTGTGTGTGTGTGTGTGTGTGTTTAATTGAAAAGGCCTTTGCTTATCTATTGATTTTCTTTTTCATCAATGTGTTTATTTTTATTCCAATGAAAAGAGCGGTTTTGCTGACTCCTGTCTGGTGTGACATGACATGACTTTTCAAATAGCTTGCAGACTTGTCTGTTATTATCAAAACCGATGTTTCATGGCTGATCCTTTGATAACATTTTACCAACAGAAAAACACACACTCACTCACACACACACACACACACACACAAAAAAAAAAAATACTATGCTGAGTAATGAACAGATTCTGTCCCATGTTTTCCACACAGTAATGAATTCCAAAGGCACTGTAGCCTTCACTCCACACTTAAGACAGAGAGCAGAGAGACAGACCAAAAAACACCAGCCAGACACTTGCTGTCATCTGAGATGATTCATTCTGTGTTGCCACATGGAATGGAAAGAAGAAGAACAAAAAAAATATCTTCAACTGTCACAAATATTTATGATCCCTGTCTGGGCTGCTGTGGCTCTCTGAAGGCTCTGAAGGCTTCATTAGTATGGCTGCCTCGTGGAGTGACTGTGTCCAAGCAGAGGCTCTGAAGCGACCCAGGGTCCCTGGGAAAGGCCAACGACAGAGAGCCAAGATGGAGGATTGAGGACAGCCAGTGACATTCATGAAGCACACAAACAACAGGCTGTTGCCAAAGCTGTCACCTGACTAGGGGCCTGAAATGTGTTCTCGGGATTTCACTTTGGACAAGCTGTCAAGAGTGACACACACAGCCCAGCTCTAGTGTTTGCAGAGAAACTGTGCTCTTTTAAATTCCCAGCTTCAGGCTCCTTTTGATTCGAAACACTTTTTGGATAACATACAAGCATTGCATTCAAATTTATTTCCTATGAGTGCATTACATTATTGATTGGTTTAAGAAGATAGTATGACTCACTTCAACAAATTTGTATTGATGCCTCAAGGCTCCATCCATTAACAGTCTGCACTAGGAGAGGCTAGTGCTGAGAGACATCTTTAGATGCACACACTCCGTCTGTGACACCTGATCTGGATAACTGCCACCTCCATTTTAATAGTTCTCCATCCAGTAGTGCAGCTGATGTCAGTTAACATGTGTGTTCACTCAGCATCGAACATTTCAATCAACCAAGCTAGATTTGCTGTTTAATATCTATAGCAACACTCTCCATAATTCTGTTAACGTCAATGCGACTAATGACTGTTGATGCAACTAGTGACTCTACAGGTGTTGTTATTTTTACAGTACCAGCACTAGGTCGTTAGCATATCAGCATCAGGCCGACTTTGAGCACTCGAATGGCGGAATGGTGCTACATGTGTCTACTGTAATCAATAATGTTGATGAGGGTGTGATGGCTTGCCCAGGTGAAAGGTGAGCGGAGGACTGTGGGCAGATTTGCGGCGTGTGATCTGTGACATTTAAGGTGGTGTGAAGGTGAGGAGCAGTGAGGGTGGAGGGAGGGGAGCCGACTGACAGGTGATAAATGCCCCTGGCTGCTCAGGGCTCAGCTTTACACTCAGCCACATGCACGTGTGTGTGTGTGCGTGTGTGTGTGTGTGTGCAAGTGTGTGTCAGGGGAAATGATTTCAGTTGTACCCCGGGGCGTCTCTCTCCTCTTCCCGGTCACAAACCACAACCCTTTCCAATACCTTCTCACCTCACCCCACCACCCCTGGAGGGCTGTGCCACCCCTCCCCCCACCCCTTCTCCCCCCTCCCCTAAAATTAGCTTTTCACCTTTAATTACTGAGCCCCTGCACCCTGTGCGATGTCCATCCTCCTGCCAGTCCAAACAACAGGAGAGCAAGACCCAGAGCATGAGAGACATGCAGAGAGAGGAAATTGAAGAGAGAGAGAGAGAGAGAGAAATGAAGTGAGAGAGGGAGGGGTAAAAAAAAGACCTGATTGTCGAAAAACAAATGTCTTCTCCCTCGGTTTCTGAAGTGCGCTTAACAATGTCCTCGAGTCTCCCTTTTTCCAACGCGTGAGGAAGTGCCAGGCAACAAGACATCCATCACGCTGACAGACAAAACAAATTACATGCCGAACAGAACCTTAATGTGTCAGTGCAGCTAATGGTGTCAAGCCTGACTGCCAGCACAGCCAGGAACTCTCTGCCTGCCTCCCTCCCTTCCTCTCTCTCTGCTTTCGTCACCCTCACTTCTTCCTGACCTTCCTTCTCAGATTTACAACAAGAGTTGTCATGTAAATGACAACACTAACACATAATCAAACGGGATCCAAAGACGGGGCTAAATGGAATCACCTTCTGCAAACATGGTTCAAAGTTAAGCTCTCTCTCCCTCTCTCACTCAGTTGGCTGTGAAATATCTGTTGGAGGTGGCACCACATGCGATCTCTGGTCACGGGCGCAGTGGAAGGGGAACGATGAATGGACCAGCCATCTTAAACCCAATAAAAATGTAATTACATGCTCGGGGCCCCGATGACAATGCCCGGCATAGGTGACAGCAATTTGGGGGGTGGGGGGTGGCAGGCAGGCACGGCACAGCACAGCACAGCAGGCAGGGAGGAAGGATTACCTTTGGTTCTCATCTCTGGTCCGAGTGATCAGCGCGGCTGGGTCACCTTGAGTGGAGCGCTACAATTTTACCAGTCATTAAACTCTTAATCCCGGCCTGACGCTGAGTCCCCTCGTCATCTTTCAAAACTGACAAGGGCTTCATATAACTTTCCCCATGTTATTACATCTCTCTCTCTCTCTCTCACACACACACACACACACACGCACATACATACACACAGACACTCTCTATCTCCCTCTTCCTTCCACACTCTCACTCTTGCATCAGGAATTTGCTGTGGCTCTGCGGTGTGATTGGATCTTGAAGTAGACTGTGCATTTCTCTGAATCTCCTGCCAGGAATTTTGCTAATAATATCACTCGACACAAACTGTTTGGCTTTTGTTTGTCAAACGTCTGTCTGTCTGAAATTGAAATGTGTCAACAACCATGAAAGCATGAAAGCTCTTCATTTTAACGATGCACGCCTTGCTTTGCCAAATGCATGCTGGGATTGTCCAGAGGCATCAGTGGTGGGAAGTCTGCTTACTTAACATTCTGCAGGGTAACAGCCATTGCATATTCAGAGATGGAGTGATATTCCTTTTTTTTTCCCCAACATCCGACGCCAGCAATTTCAATGTGATAAATTGGACAATAAACACAGTAATCCAACATCGAAAACGTGTTTGGAGAACTAATGCTATGGCAAATATGAACTCGTCAGAGCTATTTCTCCAATTGACCAACATTGCTGTAGATGAGCAATGGTAGGTGGCAGAGATTATCAGAGCCATACTTGAAGGTGTTTATTAGAGATGCCTGGTGTCCCCCTTGCCTGTAATTGAAATGCAGGGAACATTAAACAGCACAAACATCATGCCAGAGGAAAAACTGCAAACACCTGGCCTATTCTGGGAGCGTTTGATTTATTCTATACACATCTGCGAGATCAATTTGGCAGAGAATAAAGCACGTCAAGCAGCATAAATGTCAAGGTATTCACACAAAATACGACTGACAAAAACCTCAGAGGCAATTCAAAAAAACACATTTTGCAATATTTAAGAGTGATACTGCATGTTGAAAGCTTGTCCAAGAAAAAGACTGAAAAAGTTTGTGGACAGCCAGACCAAGTTGACAGACTGGTAAGCTGACAAGCTTGAGTTGAATATAAATGTGTTTTGATGATTTGAAGCCCAGCAACTGAAAATGTGGTAGAACTCCTGAAACGCTAACACGGCTGTAAAATAAGATGCCCTGTTTAAATATGAATGATAACAGAGCCTCTATCTTTCTCCATCAGCTAGACTACTGATTGCATTAAGTTAATCCATCATTACGAACTATTAGTGGATAAATGAAGGTCTGGGGGGTTAATTATGTATGGCAGTCAGGACACAGTTAATAATGCAGCACTATCATAGGGCAGGCAGTAACCTCAGTCTGGCTTTAATTTAAAGAATAATCTCAATTAAGTCAGAGAAATATATTCCGTGTCCAGGTTGGTCTGCTTCCCACTGTGGTATTCACTGAATTAATTAAGTTCGTGCAAATTCTTACAAGTGACAAAAGTTGGTGCTGTCAGGTGTCCAAGAAATTGAAACTGATAGAATGACATGAAAATTTTGTAAAGGTTTATATCGCCTGCTTCAAAAAGTATGAATTCTTCATGCCAGGAGCTGGTCTGTGGTACATGCTGACCTAGTTTTACCTCTTGAATCCTGAAATCCCGTTTCCCTTCACAATTCTACTTTCTTCCACTGTCCAACTCCTCAGGGGAAACCCCAAACTGTTAAAATGACAATGCCATAAGCCTGAAGCAGAATGCACTTTGTTTTTAAAGCCAAGTCACAACTCCGAGACCTGTCCTCTCCAATCACATCCTAACCCCTTTAGCCTCCATTTACCCTGGGCCTCTCTGTATGTACCCAAGGTCCCCTACCACCACCACCACCCAGCCCCATGGCTGCAGCTGACTGCTCCGACCCCAAATCCTCTCCATCCACCCCACCCTCCATCTCTCCTCTGCTCTCCTCTCCTGGCCAGGTCCTGGCACAGGAAGTGAAGCGAATGGCTCTTCCCCCCCACACACGATATTGGACAAGACAGAAACATGGAGCATTTAGGGAGGGAGAGGGGAGGGTGGGTATCCGCCACGCCAGGCTTGCCAGCTGTGATAATGATGTATAATTTAATTGAAGGCAGCGCTCCTCTCTCCTCTCTTCTCTCTCTTCTCTCTCTCTCTCCCTCGCTCTCTCTCCTCGCCCTAGCTCCTTCCCATGTCGATGCATTATTCAGGCTAATGGTGACCCTGAAATAGAAAAAAAGCTTCTTATCTCTTAAAAGTTTTATTGCAGTGGGAGCAAGGACAGGAGAGATGGGGGACTGGAGAAAGAAGTGAGTAGGAGAGTGAGAGGGAAAGAGGGAGCGATAGAGACAGACAGAAAGAGAATGAGAGAGAGAGAGGAGTAGAGTGCATCATTGGGGCACACAGCCTCCTGTCTACTCTGATGTAAAGTGAAGGTCTTCCATTTTTGGCTGAGGCAATGCACACTTCCCAGCAACAGTAGAAAAAAAAGAGACACTGCGCAAACACATGGTTCTATGCTTTTATTCCATATGGGATGCTATGACTAGACCACTTGGAAAGAAAAACAAGTTAAAGTCTGAGCAAATGTGAGGGTAGTGCTGTGCTGCCCACATCAAACCACTAGTCTGTGTTGCTAAGATGGATGAAGGCAGTGGTGGCAACTAGGCAAGGCAAAAGAACGGCAAAACCAAGGCAAGCCCATTTTGATTAGCATGACAAAGGCAATAATACAAGTAATTAAGACCTGTAATGCAATCTAAATGGAACGACTCTTTCAGTTAACAGATTTAAAGGTGACAAATTCAGTAGCAGCTCTTGCTCCCAAAGTTTCAGAGTGGAATTTGGAATCTGAGCATTGTGAATCATGTGTTCAATTGGCCTCAAGTTCAAAAATGTAAACAAAACAAAACAAAAAAAACAAAAGTTAAAAAACAAAAATATCCACATCTGAGCACAAACTCTACTTTAGCCACTTAAGAAAGACAACATGAACTCCCATAATCCTCTTAGGTTGAGTGATGCAACTTGAGATGGGTTTGATTTTAGTCATGCAACTCAGACACAAACTAATGCTCTGTGTATCTAGAAAGGAGTGAGCCGAGAAGTAGTGAGTAGTCTTTGTCTGTCTTGTCTGTTTGTCTGCATGTATGCATGTGTGTTTGTGAGTGTATATGTGTATATGTGTATGTGTGTGCATGTGTATGAGTCATTGTGTGTTTCTGAGCGTATGCCAATGTGTGTATGGGTGTGTGTGTGTGTATGTCTGCTGCGTATATGCTGAGCTGACAGTGAGAGGGGTAGCTCGGGGAGGCGGAAGAGGGTGTCGGGGTGAGAGGGCTCCGGCAGTAAAATCTACCTGCTCATATTCATCAAGCTGAGCAGTCATATTTACTGTCTGAAGCTCCCCCATAAAACACTGTTATTGTTGGGCGTCATTTCCACTGCAATTAGACTCTGGCTTCATTAGACTGAGTGGGACCAAAGCATGGCAATTACACTCTCTGGCACTTGGGGAAGGAGAAGAGAGAGAATGGGAACAAGCGGAAGAAAGTTCAGAAGAAGGTAAGGACACCGCATGGCCCATTCTGGCGACCATTTCAACCCCTCTATACTGGATGACCCCAGCAGTGCCGATGTAATCGCCTAATTTAATGAAATGGTTTCTTTATGGATCTAATATACTGTAAAAGATTTTGGTGAGGAGACAGTTTCACTAAGGCCTGCATACTGTACATACAGCGAGCTGTGGTGACTGCCTAACAAGAAGGAGGCAGTATACAAAACTCCATTTAAAATTGTTACCTTTGCAGAGATAAGAAGCATTAGACGGGGCCCATTTTAATCTCTCTCCACTTTGCTTAGTTAAGCAGAAGAGGAAGACATGGATAATATGAAGAAGTTGGAAAAAAAATTCTCCTCTGCTTTAGTGGTAATGATAATCCATCCAAATAGAAATGCAGAAACTTACACATGCCTCAATTTTGCATAACACAATGGTCTATCGCAAGAACCTATTAACACCCCCCCCCCAACACACACACAACAGAAATGGACCTAACGCTCAAAATCCATCTCTCTCTCATTCCTTCTCTCTCTCGTTCTCTTTCTTTCATGTTTTTTTCCATAAAGTAATTTTTGAGATGATGAGGAACTCGATTACATCATCTGTACTCCTGGAGAGAGCTGTACTAAGAGCCCAGTAAGGGAGCAAGGGATGGGTGGAGGAAGTGAGGAGGAAGAGAGAGGGTGGAAATTTGGGGGGGGGGGCTTCCATCCTCTCACACATTTGATACCCCAACATGTGAGTGAGAGCTTGTGGAGGAGACCTAACACTCTTGTGCCGACACGCTCCTGCCTCTGAGAAGCGCTATCCAATTCCAAATGGGCAGGAAGTTGGGTGGAATATTAATTACGTCTTTACAGGAGTGATGGCCATAAATCTCTGCACCCAGGCTGCAAGTGTCAGTCACGCTCAGCACACTGAGAAGCAAAGCATGGTATGGAACGGAACCTCCCTGGAGATGCTCACACCATTACTCTCTCAAAGTCTCTTTTTTTTCTCAAGCACTTTCCCCAATCCTAACACAAGTCTTCTTTTTTTGTCAAAATTCACAGCCATCACCTCCAACACCCCCACCCACTGCCAGCCTAGGGGGCTCAGGTACAAGGACTGCAAAACTGCAATACTCACCATCACCACCAAAGTCACACTCTCTTTCTCTCTCTCTCTCTCACACACACACACTCTCTCTCTCAGTGACACCCACACACACAAAAACACACATCACTTGTAGGGAGTGAGGCCCTTTAACACTGCATCTCATGCATCTCCCCCCTCATCAGCTCTTGTGCAGTCTGCCTCATTACCATTCTGGCAGGTGTTGTACAAAAACTGCTAGGCTCCAAGGCCATAACATCCACAACTGCCTATTCACCTCCCGAAGCCCAAGAGCCTGCGTTCAACTTGCCCTCTTAGCAGGCCGTCTTCCATCGCTCACCCACCGCTGCATGACGGTCTAGGTGGTTTTATAAACAGGGAGCACTGAGGTCATTTATGCTAGTCAGAGAAAAATAGAACCTTCTAGAAAAGAAGCTCAGCAAAGACGAGCAAACAGTCTAAAGCACAATGGGTCAAGCGCATTGGCCTGGGTCAAAATATCTTACATGTACCACATGTTCTGTGTCTGTGTGTGTGTGTGTGTGTTTGTGCGTAATTGTGCCAACCCTTGACCTCCATCCAACCCCAGCCCAGATTTTCTTTTGTCTGCTGTGGGTCCTCAGGTGTCAGGTGGCCCCTCCATCCCAGCAGGTGGGTGCAGAAATGGGACCAGCACACATGGAAACAATCCCACATGTAAACTGGTGCCTGGATGCCACCTCCCCACCCAGCCAATCCCAACCCCATCCCACCCCCATCAGCATACAGGGCACACAGAGGGCATCCGCTCAGTCTGCCAAGTTTGGCGTGATTGCTCAGCACTGACACTCTTATCATCATGAAATGCATTATGGGATTAAAAAAATGTGCATTTACTTGTCGCGTGTGCTGATGCTGGAAATGTTTTCTAGGGGGAGTGTGACAGATTGGGTTTTATTACGTGGGTTAATAAGTAGATTTACTTCATTCTAACCAGTTTTGATTAAATGGATTCAAGTTTTAAAATTCTGCAATTACATATATCTTCCTTACTCCTCCAGACACACACCCACACACGCAGCAACACTGCAGACTAAACTGTCACCAGAGGTTAAACATTATTCTCTGCTGGTAATAATAGGATTGACATAAACATACACCAAGCCATCCTCACCTGATATTATCAAGCCCTGGAGTAAAATTACCCCTTTTCAAGCAAGTAACTGCAATGGTAATGTAGTAATGCACCACGCTGGGCCAGACCAGGAGCAGCTGTGGAAGGATGGGTCAGGTTCAGCCCCCCCTTCCTCTCCCTCCCACACACACACACACACACACACATGCACACACTCATAGTTGGGTGAAACATGGCTTAATTACACTATGGGAGAGGGGGGGGGGGTCACTGCCCTCCATTTCACAGGAGGCCAATGGCAGCCAGGATCTCATCATTCCCTTGCTCATCTCATCTTGCAGAAAGACACAATGGGATTCGGGATGACGGGGATGACGTTTAGCGTGTTGGATGGTAGAGCAGAAATGAGTATTTACTTATCCACTTACATTTGTTCCCTGGAGATTATGAGCAACTGGAGTTTGGTGAGTTTGTGTTATGGAGTGTGTGTGCTTTGGGCTTGCTGACTGCCATATGGGGTTGGTGGGTCATTGTGAACCTAGACATGAATGGGATAGGCAGATGTCCACCCATGTCCATCCATGCCCAAAGGCTGTGTGATGTACCAGCGAGTGTGTCAAACAGCCATTTCACATCAGGTTCACAAGCTGGATAACTGCCCCTAACAGAAAACAGAAATGGCCATTTATTGTTGCAGCAGTCCTGGTGAGTGGGGGAGAGCTGCTAAAGCAAAGCATGAAAGTGACAAGAATGAGTCGAGAGGTCAAGAAAGAAAGAAAGAAAGAAAGAAGGCCCCTCCATCCCAGCAGGTGGGTGCAGAAATGGGACCAGCACACATGGAAACAATCCCACATGTAAACTGGTGCCTGGATGCCACCTCCCCACCCAGCCAATACCAACCCCAACCCCCCCCCCAAAGCATAAAGGGCACACACAGGGCAAACGCTCAGTCTGCCAAGTTTGGCGTGATTGCTCAGCACTGACACTCTTATCATCATGAAATGCATTATGGGATTAAAAAAATGTGCATTTACTTGTCGCGTGTGCTGATGCTGGAAATGTTTTCTAGGGGGAGTGTGACAGATTGGGTTTTATTACGTGGGTTAATAAGTAGATTTACTTCATTCTAACCAGTTTTGATTAAATGGATTCAAGTTTTAAAATTCTGCAATTACATATATCTTCCTTACTCCTCCAGACACACACCCACACACGCAGCAACACTGCAGACTAAACTGTCACCAGAGGTTAAACATTATTCTCTGCTGGTAATAATAGGATTGACATAAACATACACCAAGCCATCCTCACCTGATATTATCAAGCCCTGGAGTAAAATTACCCCTTTTCAAGCAAGTAACTGCAATGGTAATGTAGTAATGCACCACGCTGGGCCAGACCAGGAGCAGCTGTGGAAGGATGGGTCAGGTTCAGCCCCCCCTTCCTCTCCCTCCCACACACACACACACACACACACATGCACACACTCATAGTTGGGTGAAACATGGCTTAATTACACTATGGGAGAGGGGGGGGGGGTCACTGCCCTCCATTTCACAGGAGGCCAATGGCAGCCAGGATCTCATCATTCCCTTGCTCATCTCATCTTGCAGAAAGACACAATGGGATTCGGGATGACGGGGATGACGTTTAGCGTGTTGGATGGTAGAGCAGAAATGAGTATTTACTTATCCACTTACATTTGTTCCCTGGAGATTATGAGCAACTGGAGTTTGGTGAGTTTGTGTTATGGAGTGTGTGTGCTTTGGGCTTGCTGACTGCCATATGGGGTTGGTGGGTCATTGTGAACCTAGACATGAATGGGATAGGCAGATGTCCACCCATGTCCATCCATGCCCAAAGGCTGTGTGATGTACCAGCGAGTGTGTCAAACAGCCATTTCACATCAGGTTCACAAGCTGGATAACTGCCCCTAACAGAAAACAGAAATGGCCATTTATTGTTGCAGCAGTCCTGGTGAGTGGGGGAGAGCTGCTAAAGCAAAGCATGAAAGTGACAAGAATGAGTCGAGAGGTCAAGAAAGAAAGAAAGAAAGAAAGAAAGAAGGAATATGAAAAAGATAGATAAGGCTGGAAAAGATAGAAAAAAGCAATTGAGAGAGAGCGCAGAAGAGGAGGAGGCTGAGGAGACCAACAATATAAACCAGACCTAAAGAGACAATGACACAGAATAAGAGAATAAGTGTGACCATGAGTGGCTCTCTGTGTGTGTGTGTGTGTGTGTGTGTGTGTGTGTGTGTGTGTGAGTGTGTCTCTTTTGAAGCACCGATGTGAGGCTTCGGTGGTGTGCTCTGGTGAGCCAGTGGGATCTGATGGCAGCTCAGCCCAGCTCAGCCAGAGCTCCGGAGGGAGTGTTGGCGAGTCGTGCCGTGCCTTGGGGTGCTGTGCCGTGCTGCTCCACGCCGAGCCTCACCGAGTGGTGCTGTGTCCATGTATAGCCCTAGCCAGCCGAGCAGGGGCTGTGAAGATTAGAGGCTTCTTTAATCCAACAAAGGGGATTAAACTCACGGCGAGAAAAGAGAGGAAAGAAAGAAAGAGAGAGAAAGAGAGAGAGAGAAGAGAAGCTCCAGCCACAGAGTAGGCATGAATTATTAACACCTCCTGCGTCTCTCCACCCTGTCAGCTCCACTGATCAGGGGTCTTTAACTCCAAGCCCCAATCCACCCAACACCCCATCCCCCACATACCCGCCTCTCCAAAATCACAGCACTGTCATACAGGCATGACACAAGACAGGAGGTCTATTATAAAACGCACACAAACAGACACAAAGTCACACACCCTGGGGCCAGGATGGGATGGATCCTACTTCACACAAATACCAGGCGCTTTGAAAGATGGCAGATAACTCTCACCTTTACACAGTTTGAATACTTGTGGTAAAAAACCTCAACTTTCCTCTACTAACAGCACATGTATCTCCCCTGTAACGTCACCATGTGGGAAAATTTAATTCGCATTTCCACTTTAGAACCGCTAATGATACCTGGTACAAACTTTACTCGTGAGAGAGAAAAGAATTTAAAAAGTTCATTACAAATGACAATCATGTGAAAGGATCAGGTGAGCACAGCCTGAATCACAACATACTCTACTCATTTCTCTCTCAGTTTTGATCTAACACCCATCACAGTGTCACCTCTACCCCCACCCTAAACACAGCAAGCAAGAAAACATCAAGCAGCTTTTAAGTAGACCAACAGCAAAGATGCAACCACCACTGACAAGCATGAAGTCAACTCAAAGAGGATGATACACTATTTAACCCCAGACATTACCCTCCCACTCCACCCCTGACCCTCCTCCACATTCCCCTCTCTGTCACTTACCCCCCTTGTTCCATCGGCCTTTATTCCTTCCCTGGAGCGAGGGCTCGGGACCCCCGCACAGCAGCAGGCAAAACAAAACTAACTCAAACTGAGAGAAAAATCCAGGGTTCGCCGGCGACATCGTCTCCAGGAGTTTTTCAGGAGTCGGTGAGCTGGCTCTCACATGGCCAAGCGTGTGTGAGTTTGAGCGTGCGCGTGTGTGTATGTGTTTGTGTGCGTTTGTGTGTATCTGTGCGTGTCGTGCGACTGCGTGTGCCTGTGTGTGGCGAGCACAAGCTGCGCGGGGAGCTCCACGCGTGAGCTCGGGCTGGCATCGGTCACAGTCGAGTCAGTCAGCGCAGTCAGACGCCAGTCCCAGGCTCCACCATCCTACTGTTTTGCCCCCTTCTACTCCTTCCACTAATGCTGCTGTTGCTGCTGGTGGTAGAGCTGGTAGTGGTACCACTGCTGCTGACACAGAGGCGAGTGAGCTGGACTGCGACTCAGAGGAGACTCATCTCATCTCGTCTCGTCTCTCTCACGCTCTCTCGTTCTCTCTCTCACTCTCTAGTTCTGCTTCTTCTTTCTCATGCTCGCTCTCGAACTTGCGCTCACTCTCACTCGTTCCTTCCTTCCCTCCCTCTCTCTCTCTCTCTATTCCTCCCTCCCTCTCTCTCACTCATTCACTCCCTCCCTCGTGCTGCTGAAGCTTCAGCCTCGCCAGAGCGCAGGGGAGGCAGACGGATTGGAGACGCAGCGTGCCACGCTCTCTCTCACTCTCTCTTCCACTCACTCACTCTCCTGCTCTCTCACATGCACACACATACACACACACACACACACACTGCTCACAGCCTCAGACACACACACACACACATCCACACGAATGTGAACACACCAATCTGCCACAGACACCGGCACTTCAACTGCTGCTGCTACTGAATTATTTCCCTTCAGTCCTTGGTCCTCTGCTTTCTGAGGGAATTTACCTTTGCACTGGCACACTTTCAGCTCCGAGCTGCCAGCCAGGAGACAAGAGAAGAAGAGAGAAGAAGAGAGGAGAGGAGAGGAGAGGAGAGGAGGGGGAGAACCTGCACTGGAGATGAGTGTTTGTATGTGTATGTGTGTGCGTGTTTGTGTGTGTGTGTGTGTGTGTGTGTGAGTGTGTGTTGGGGAAGAGAGGGGTGGTAGTTTTCATGGAGGAGGGTGAGTGTCTGGGGGTTTGAAATAACACACAAACAAACACCCGGCTGGACAGCGCACGTGCCAGCGAGACACAGAGTACAAAGTAAGCAGCGAGAGAGAAAGTAGAGAGATTGAGAGAGAGAGAAAGAGAGAGAGACAGAGAGAGAGAGAGAAAGAGAAAGAGACAGAGAGAGAGATGGAGAGAGAGATAGAAAGAGAAAGAAAGAGAGAGAGACAGAGAGAGATGGAGAGGGAGAGAGAGAGATGGAGAGAGAGATGGATGGGTAAATAGAGTGCAGAAGTGGAGCGGGTCGGACGGCGGTGACGGCTTTTCTATTAAAAGCCAGCCCTCCATGCGCAGCTGCTCTTTAAAGAGTAATAAAGCTTTTGGTCACTGTTCGCAGCAGTTGCACTAGTGGGTGTGGAGGCAGAGTTAAGGGAGTGGAAAGGAAAGAGAAGAGAAAGAAAAAGAGAAAGGAGAGGTGAGAGAGAAGGAGAGAGAGAGATGAGAATAGAAAGAATGCAGAGAGAGAGGGGAAGACAGATTGTAGAGGGGCTAAGATCCAGCGAGAAGAGAAAGCAAGAGAGCAAGAGTGAGTGTGAGTGTGAGTGTGAGTGTGAGTGTGTGTGTGTGTGTGTGTGTGTGTGTGTGTGTGTGTGTGTGTGTGTGTGTGTGCGTGCGTGTGTGTGTGTGTGTGTGTGCGTGCGTGTGTGTGTGTGTGTGTGTCAGAGGGAGGGGTTTTGAGGGAAGATGCAGACCCACTGAGTGCACACACCTGCTCTGCCCTGTCCATGTGTTGCTGGCCAAAGAGTAGGTCTTCTCTGGGAGGGGTCTGGAGTGCTTCACCACTGCTGGTGAGAAATGCAATGACTTCCTGAGGGGGTTCTGAGCTTCCAGCTGTTTTAACCCCATACTCCTGTCCTATATGAGGTGGAAGGCTTGCCAAGAAGAGGTAACAGTTAACCCTTCAGCTTCCATACTCCACTACCACCCAGCCCATGGCTGCTTACGTAAATCCCCATGCATATTTAACAGGGTTTGTTTCATTTTTTATAGGCCCCCCTACGCAAGCAACCCAGGATATTTTTATCCTTCACTCCACTGGGTTTTTGACTGTGCAAACGTGAAAGCAAAACATTCTTGTTTTTTTGTTGTTTTTTCTTTTTTTTCAATTGAACATTTTATTTTTTCATTCTCTTGATTTATGGAGTCAGTTTGGATAGCCAATATAACAATATATTTTTATGTAATGAAAATATATCAAGTTTATTCTAGCCCATCTGTAAAATCAATATGAATATAATATGAGTAATTATAGTATTTCAAATGGACTAATAAAATGAGATTATTGATTCAGCCTTCACCTGCCTTAACATTCCAGCCAAATATTTTGAAGGGAGGCAAGATGGTCCATTTAATTCCAATATACTTCAATATACTGATGAGTATTATTATTATTATATCACATTAATTAATTCCATCCTTTTCCACCCTCCATTTCATCCTCGCCATCTCCAACCCCTAAACCCTCCCCCCCCACACACACACACACACAATCTGCTCTCAATACTTTAATTATGACTTCAGACGGAATCACTGATTACGTCCATAATGTTCTACACAACCCAATTAATATCCTGAATCCATGTCTAATCTTCATATGCAAGCCCCCTCCCCCACCCCCATCCCCGCCCCCACTGCCCATCCATACAGTACCTTACACTTACTGTGTCCCTCTCGCTGTGCCTACAGGCTCACAAGACTTCATAATTACAGCTTGGGAACAAAAAGTGATTCACTCAGCGATTTACAGAGCAACTGTTTGCAGGGCTCAGTGTTCAGTGGTTGAGAAACACCAAGGAAGATGCACCCCATTCCCTTCCTTATTTCCCTCACGTTACAGAGGGAACAGAGGCTGCTGTCTGTGTTTACTGCTTTCCACATATTTACTATTCCTTTGCATACAAATGGTGTTGTGCACAGAGACATTTACATTGCTCTGGAGTATTAAAAAAATACTACTAACTTCTCTGCATCTGTCCAATGTAACACTGGGAATAGTCTGATGTATCCTTTTCTTCTGAAGAACTCTGAATCCTTTACAAGCTCTCTGATGGAAATGGAAATGAAAATATCTACACAAATTCTACCATCTGTGGAAGACATAGTGAGCAAGGTAAAGGTGCTTTGTGGCACAGTTTATTGTTGTCCTCAAGGGAGGTTTTTGCATTCATTTGCATATTTAATACTACAGCCACACAAGGTAGAACCTGATATTTTAGGAGACCCAGTCCAGCACTCGTTAATTTGTATTCTGACCAATAAAGTTTGTCTGTTGCCAGGTAATGCTAGGTAATTTTGGATGTTTTTGTTTTTCTCAAAAACACAGTATATTCAGAGCACCTTTGAACACATGCCAAGTAACATGCCAAGTGAACGCTCAAGTTAAACTTATGTTAGAACATTTTTGGGAACATACTGTAATTACAGTAATTTTCCAAATATAAGCCGCATCATGTATAAACCTCAGTTCAGTGTTTTATACAAGCTAAAAAAACAAAACAAAACCATGTATCAACGTCAGTTTACTCAACATTACTCACTGATTCAGAAGTCGAATGATGAAAAGAAAAAATGTACTTGCCTGTCTGACTGCAGCCAATCTAATACATTATCTTACTGTTTGCTGTTTTGAACTCATTTTTAGTTAGTGCCACCGTGTGGTTGTCTGGATTGGCATTGATTTGCATACATGCTTTTAGCTTCATACGCAGTTTGGTCATCTATCACATTGCATGACACCTTGGATTCCACTCAGTGGGCACTAATTGGGGCACATGCCTATTTTCAAAATCATGGAAGTGGCATTCAAACATCGCACCAAAGGCTGACTAGCTACAGCCTGCTATGTTGCTCTATCTGTATAGTATTTTGAACCTGTGTGAGTGCACATGTCTGTGAGTGAGCTACAGTTTGTGGATGTGTGTATTAATATTGCACACACTCACACACACACACACATGCACGCACTGATGACTGAAGTGGAATGCCACCGGAACCCGTGTCCCAGCTTGAGTCTACTGGTGTGTGTCCGGTGGCCGCGAAGCAGATGGCCGTGTTTATGCAGAACACCAGACGACTGGGCGGTCCAACACACCAACACCACCAACACCACCAACACCACACACACTCACACTCACACCAACACCACACACACACACACACACACACACACACACACACACACACACACACACACACACACACACACACACACTCACAGACACATGCTCACACCACACACTTCCCCGTCTTCCCCACCCAACCGCCACCGGGCCAAGGCTCCACATCAGCAGCCCTTGACACGGCCCAGCAACTCACACTGACACATCAGCGATAACACACAGACAGTGGCCCCCGCTAATGATGCCTGCTCAGGCTGCTGCATTCAAATAGCCATGGCCTGGCAGCCAGACAGGCAGAGGGAGATATAGAGATAGAGAGAGAGAGAGAGAGAGAGAGAGAGTCAAAGTCCCTCTACAAAAATGCTTTGGATTTAACGGCATAATCTTCAGCAGTGATTGTCTGATAATTGAACTTGTCATTTGCATAAGCAGCCAATCATTACCACAATGGAGGCCTAGGCAGCAGAGCAATTAACAGTTTCTAATGGGTCGAAAGAAATATGTCATTAAACATCTCCACACACACACAAACACACAAGTAAAGAGCTTTGAAGAACATCGGTTTTTTTTTTCTACACAAAATTCTATCTCTCTATTTTTGTTCAGAAAGACAGCTTGGAAATAGTGGTAAAGAGGCAGGACCATGCTGAATAACTCCAAATACAGGATTCTGGCAGCACAGAGCAGTGGTGCATACAGGGCTTAGCATCCTTGTTGTCTTTGTCTAGAGTCCCAGTGAGCCCATTATGCTAACTATTTGCAGATGTGTCTGCAACAAAATGCATTTTTCCTTCTTTATTGCCAAACTCGCAAATGAAGGTGAGGTGGAGGGAAAAACGCGCATGTGTGTGCATGTGTGTATGTGCGTGTGTGTAAGTGTCAGCCTATGGTCTATGTGCACTGAGAGTGAGATGAGCTGAGTCCAGTGTGTGTGTGTGTGTTTGGGGGGGGGGGGGTACTGGCTGTCTCACTCTAGCATCCCTCTATCTTTCTGTTTTTTGCTCCCTTTCACTTCTATCTCTCCCTCCCTCCCTCTCCCTCTCTCTGGTCCCCCCCTCCATGTTTGGCCCAGCCAGAGAGGGAGAAGGGGAGGTCCCAGCTCCATGCTGAGGAGCCTGTCGGCTTATCACCCCCAGACAACAACCCGCGGGATAAACGCGGCTGAGTGCACGAGAGGGGCGCAGCCCCAGCTGTGGAAGGGTGCAGGACAGTGATAAGCACGAAGGCTTCCATGGGGCACCTTGAGTGAGAGCGACACAGAAAGAGGGAAAACAGAGGGGGGGGGTGAGATGGGGAGAGGATTTGAGGCAGCAATGATGCTTGTTCCAGCTTCCACCACTCCAACCCCCCCCCCCCACCCCACCCCACCACCACCACCACCATCACCACACACACACACACACACAAGCCACTCCTCACTCATTCACTCTCACAAGGCTCACTCACTCGCATTCCCTCTCAGTTGAAACATTTACACACAGGCATTCAGCATCTGTGGCAGATGTAGGTTACTGCACAGCTCCATGTGTATGCAGGTGTGTGTGTGTGTGTGTTGGTTATTTTAGTGTATTTACACAAAGAAATGTGAAATCAATGAAGACAACAGAAAGCAGAAATGAAAAATAAATTACTAAGGTGTGAGATACAGAATGACTGACAGCGTGAATAAATTGAGCAAGAGAGAGAATAAGAAATAGAGAGTAGGAGAGGCAGAGAAGGAGACACGGAAAGATAGACACAGAAAGAGAGCGAATGAGAGAGAGAGAGAGAGAGAGAGAGTGAGAAAGCAAGAGAGAAATGCCCTCTGTCATCTTTCTGCCACAGTGGCTGTGAAGCAACCCTTGAAAGCACACCATGAAATGTGCTTTTTCACAGGAAGTGGCGAAGCGCGGGCCACCAATTGATCCCCTGATGGATATCTGGCACTTTGTGTTGCCCACTTCTCTGTGCAGCTGTTTGCCCAGATACTGGATAATCTACTCCCTTTTCTCCTCGCATCCCCAATCCAAATATCCATCCTCATCTTCTCCTCCCATTTACGGCCTTCATAGGACATGGCTGACACTCTCGAAAGGGAGAAAGAAAGAAAGAAAGAAAAAAACATTCATACTGGAGTGCGCTTGGGTTGTTTGTCTTCTCGGAAAATGACTGTTGGGAGGCTCTGAAATGACAACTCTCCAGCCTTGCGACCATCTGGCTAGTGATGAACATTCCAATTACAATTCGCCGGCAACGAGACCTCAGTGACTTCGCATGAACACAATAACAACTGCTGATACATCCACTTGTGATTGCCTCTTCGCATTGCTGTGTATGAGCCTCAGCACTGCCAGGATTACACTTACAGCTTGAAGAGTACAAGTTTGTACTGCACCATCTAGGCAAAAATAAAACAAAAAAACACTGCACTCAAATACATTCTCTAAGTAAACTCACTTTTATGCATCTGAATTCAAATACACTCAGTTTGGACAGTGAAAAGCTAGCCTGGACTCGCAGGTCGATAAGCTCTGGGCTAGAATGCGCTGACAGCCAGAGGGTCCATAAGCATTTTAATTAAGTGACAGACAGTTCCAGCGAGTCAGACCACTCTGCTGTTCCACACATTACAAAACACTTCCTTCACCTGTGAACACGTCAGACGCCCAAGACTCTTAGCTGGCCACCATAGTTCTTTGATTGATGGATCAGATTGATGATCAGATTGATGGATCTGCTTCCATCTACCTTAATACGCTCTGAAAGCCTTTGGTGACCCACCCGGCCACTCCCTCCAAGGAATGACTAGCACTGCCAACACCTCTCACAGGTCAATCCAGACTATTCTCACACTGTTGTGCAGGTCAATCCAGACTCATATCTGGTTCCGCAATGGTGGAATGACCTTCCAAGTGCTACCAGATCAACTGATACCTTCTCCACCTTCAAGAAACTCGTGAAGACCCAGCTCTTCCAAGAATATCTCCTGGCGTAAATTTTGAGAATGCACTTAACAATTTAATTTCTCTGCACTGTATTACACTATTGCACTCTACTTAAACTTAAAATAAGTGCAGTTTCTATGTTAGCAACATGCACTCCTTGTTAGTTCTTTCATTGTGTTGTAGCTTGAATGTTATCCTCTTTTGTAAGTCGCTTTGGATAAAAGCGTCTGCTAAATGCCTAAATGTAGATGTTGTTCCACGCTGGTGGAATGACTTTCCAAGTGCTACCAGAGCAACGGATACTCTCTCCACCTTCAAGAAATTCCAGAAGACCCAGCTCTTCCGAGAGTATCGCTTGGCTTAAAACTTCAAACTACCTGGAATGCACTTACAATGCACCCCACTCTCTCTCTACTGCACTTTCATCTCCTGCCAATTTCCTGTTAGCAAGTTGCACTCTTCGTAAGGTTTTTAATTGTGTTGTAGCTTGAATGTTAATTTTCTCTTTTTGTAAGTCGATTTGGATAAAAGCATCTGCTGAATGCATAAATGTAAATGTAAATGTAGTTCTTCTTTTCCCTCCAGTGGACAGTCGACGGACAGTAAACATGGAGGGGTGAGGCAGCACAGGTTGATAGTCAATCCCCTAAAGCGCCCCAGGTCACCTCCCTCAAAATGGGACAGCTTCAGCAATGTGACATATTCGTAGAAAAACCACCTAACGGCACTTGCTATGTTACAAAGATATGAGAAAGTCTTGTGTGTGTGTGTCTGTGTGTGTGTGTGTGTGTGTGTGTTAGACTGAGTGCGCTTGTGTGTAGATGCTGGTGAAAAGCTCTGGCATATCTGACAGTGGTAGAGCTAGCAATGTTGCTGCAGCAACCTCACATTAATAAGACATCAATTCTGCAGTCAAACATAAAATATAGATCAGCACACTCTGGGCTGCCAATGTGACAACACTCAGTATATACGACACTGTGGAGACCTTGAGCAACTGTTTGTAGGGAAAAATATGTGACTGGACAGCAGTTCAGCCGGCAAGAATAGTTTTTGCAAGCACTGCTGAACAGACACAAGATTCTCAAATTGCCAATAATTTATAATATTCTGGAATATATAGGCAGAGGACCAGAGGTGATGACATATTAATACTCAACCTAGATTTGATCTATTACATGTGAACAGAAAACAAAGAAAATCTGGTTTAACACCATCTGCTATACTTAATATGTATTACACTTCCTTCCTACTCATTCATCTCACACAACTTTTTTTTTTATTACAATTTTTTAAACAAAGAGCTCACACAATTCCGATCACCTCCTCCACTCCTCCTGGTGCAACCACCCAAAAAGCATACACCCAAACCCCCTAACAATACTATTCCTTGTATAAAAATAGCAGTTGAAGTCAATACTGTGGCATGTGGTAAAGGCACAATGACGTTGGGAATGCGTCCCTTTACAATCTGTGCTCTGCACCGCCATTTATCCATGAACCAGGACCGGCTGCCAGCGCGCCGTGTGGACGCGGAAGGAGCACAGTAATAAGAATCAAAATGAGTTAGTGATGGCTGTCATAAAATATGGGAGGGTGTTCTATTTACAACCAGTAATAAAACTGCCTCGCATGGCAATTTATGGCAAGAGCTCGCCCCCCGTGAAGCTAAACCCCTTTTTGCCAAGGGCACGTTAATAACCTCCGCAACACATCTGAATGTATTGGCAGATGGACATTTTGTCTAATAGAGCATTGCAAAACAGTGCACATGGGTACAGAGAGAGAGAGAGACAGAGAGAGACAGTGACATAGAGAAAGAGAGAGAGGGGGGAGGGGGCAGAACGGGGGGGGAAAGAGGAGGCAACAGTCTGGTAAGCTAGTCAGGAATCATTGCTGTCGTTCACCCACGCCTTCTGTCCCTCCACCTGTCCCCTGTGTCTGCGTTTGCTGCGTCCCCACTCCACACACACATACACACACACACACACAAATACATACAACCACTCCCTCCCCAGCACACACCCCTCAGTCATCGCCGGCTTGAGCGAAGGATATTAATGGGGTCACCGCGTTAAGTAATGGCAGCAAATGTGAGGTGAGTTATGGCATGAATAGTTCAGCCACACCAGGCCTCTGTCTGCCAGCGCTTCCCCTGAGTTATGATATTGATTTCCGGGAGCTCACACTGACTTATGATGCAGATTAACGCCGGGTGACAGATTGAGTTTGGGACAGACATGGAGACTTGGGGGACTTCTTTTGGAGCGAGTTATACCTCTGTGTACGTGACCTGCCTCACAACATGAGACTAATGTGCAGTTATTAGTGAGGTGTCGTGCACGATGCATTTGGCTCACAGGTGTGTGTGCAGACTGTCCCAAAGCCCATGAATAGACATTCAATTGTACACCACATTGTGGGTAAATAGTTTCCCTGAGGAAACAGGTAACATGAGTGGATATAACATTTGAAAGACTGCCCACAGATAGACCTTACAGAAGAAGGTGGGAGAGTGACTTCTAGAGGCCAAGTGAACTAACAGACCTCAGAAAACTAGAAAGCAGCAGCTGAGCATAGGCACGTTTGATGATGCACCATTATGCCTTAGGGAAATGTTTGTGTGCAGCCATCAGCGGCCCGACAGTAATTGAAAAGCATTACTGAGACATCAACGTGGAGAATCGATTGATTGGCGTGGGGGTGGGTGAGGTGTGTGTGTGTGCGCGTATGTGTGTGAAGGAGGGGAGGTGTCTCTCCTCCTCACCTGAGCAGCAGGCTGTAATTAACAACGCTGTCTCTGTGGCAGAGGTCGTTGGGCTCCTCAGCCCCAAGAGCGGTCTGTGGTGCTCCATCTCGCAGACTCAATTAACGACCCCTGACTAACGCGTTTCTGTGCTGTCCCGGCTCCACACTCGTTTGCCTCTCACTTTCTCCCCCCCATGCTCTTTACCGAAAAACACAGCACAAACTTCATTACAAAGATGATGGTCCATCTGCGAGATGCATTCCTAAATGACTGTGTTGACAACGCATGGCAAAATTGCTGTGGGAGAGAGCTATTCCCCATTTAGCGACCTCACTACAAGCAGCACTCTGTGAAGGCAGTGGAACGAGAATTTCTTCGCTAAAAACATTTAACATCACATCATGTTCAAAACGAGAACATTTGTACTTGTTCTTTTACCGATTCCCCCTGAAATAATGTAGGTGAAATAGTGAAACTGTCAACATATTTCTCCTGGAGCACAATGTAATCTATCACTTTAGCACATTCCCCCACATTGATCAACATGATATGAGGAGCTGAAGGTAATAAATGGGATTCATGGGACTTGGCTCACCTGTTGTCAATGTGCCACGAGACATACATCATTCCCCATGTTCAGCTTCAGGCCCTTCACCAGTCCGATTCCATCATTATTAATTGCCTGTTCACACGCCACACAACATACACAATGAGAATATTTTCGATTTTTGGACTCATCTGTGAATTCTTGGGTTCCAACAGATTGCTCTATGCTGTAATGAGGACGTGATGAATCCATAACTACCACAGTGTGTCCAAAAATGTTTTCCTTTCACCAGGGGGATTGAGAGTTTATGATGCTGTTTTATTTGAACATATATTCTAACACAGAACCATAAGGAAGCTGACAAAGTGATTCAGAAGTTATGTGGGCCTAAGACCAGCTAACAATTTACACCAAATTAGGCCAACTCTTCAAATTAAACAGTATAGCTAGCATGAATGAACACAGAGGCTAACATTCATATTCACAGCAAAGTTTACAATTATAAAATATTACAAAAAGATTACAAAACATTAGCCTACTGGTAGCAATTGTATTCATACACCACCTTCACAAAACGGCTGTAGACAGTAGAACAGTAGAAAATTGTAAGGTCATCTATTTCACTGCCTTACCAAAAATAATTAAAAACAACTGAATATTGCTATAAAGGTATTTTCTTCTTATGGCTGCATCATTCTTACACATTATTAAGTTCAGCAAAACCCTGACCAGTTAACACGGACTTACTCTAAGGACAATTAATCTGGAGTAAATATGGAGTAATACAGAGTAAAAGTCCTGTAGCAGTTACAAATTTTCTTTCACACACCTTTTTGCATCTTCCCTGATGGCTTGCCAGCTTGACACTAAACCTGTAAGCCTCTCAGTCACTATTAGTTCCCATCATCCCCCACAATTGCATCATCTTCTTCAAGGCACTCTCAGGTACTGCTGAGGCCTCTCAAAGCCTTATTGGCAGATGCCTGGCATCCATGCCGCCAGCCCCGCCAAACGCCGGGGACCCGACTCCTCAATGGCTCTCCAGATCACTGCAAATTGAATTGAGCATAATATGCCTGTCAATATGTAATTTACTGCCCAGCCACCAAAAAATGGTTCCCGGGGAATGGAGAGAGGAGAGGAGAGCAAGTGCAAAAGGAGCACTCAGACTCTGTTTTTAATGAAATATTTTCCCTCGCAGTCTGTCAGTCAAGCGCTCATGCTCTCTCTCTCTCTCCCTCCGGAAACTTTTTTTCCTGAGGACGTCTCATCACTTCATATGAATGCACAAACGGACTGAAATGGACTTGGATGGGCCTCTAACTCAATAATTCTTCGCACAGGAGAGTGTGCCTGTCTACGCGGCTTCATCCCCTGCACCTTTGCATGCTTAAGAGGGTTTCCACAGCTCAGCAGTGACTTTCTGTTATGTGTGGTCAGAGCCAAGAAACCAAAGCCAGCCTGGAGCATAAAATATGGATGTTTTTTTAATGTCTATTAACTTCAGAAATCATGCAAGCATGCAAGATGTACTAAATAGTGCCGCATATTAACGTGCGCTCGCAACCAAACAGAGGCTTGGCATGCTAAGTTGGAGCAGATGTTTTTGTGCATTTAACTAGATCCTATCAAGGAGTGCACAAATGAGTTTAATTAAAGATAGAGCTTGCAGTTTGCATAAGGCTGGCAGAACATACTGTTATACTGTATATTCAACTGTTTTTTATGTGTTAAACCATTTAAATTTCCTGTTAGTTACTATAAGATCCATAAATTCCAATTTCAGCCTTTATTTGCTGTATTTTGCCGAAAGTGAAATTGTTATCTTCCAAATCCATTACAAATCAATAGCATTATGCTGCTATGCTACTATTGACATTATATACATGTCATGCCAGGTTTTGCCAGTGGCTGTGCACATGCCATGTTTTGCTCTCGTCATCTACACACAAACAACTGAACTATTGTGTAACTTACACTCGCTCACAAACACATACATGCACATGCACACACACACACACACACACACACACACACACAGATAGACAGACACTAACACACACACACTCACTCACACACACTTGAGTGTGGGAGCGTGCTCTTTGCTGGAACTACTGCCCCGAGAAGAAGGGGGTGAGCTTTAAATCTGCCTGGGGAGTGGAGCTAGTGGCAGATTCAGAGACTTCGGCCTCAAAGCACTTTTTGAAATTTCATCAGAATGACAAGTTTCCTCCACCTCTCAGCTCCAGATGACAGGGGTGACAGGTCGCCAGCTTTTACGAGTCCAGCTTGAGGTTTGCTGGAAGTTAGAGAAGAAGGGGAGAGAGACGCATGAGGAAGCTGACTGCTGCCAACACTGTCGGGTTCTACTTTTAATAAACGGCTCAGCTCCCAAAATTGAGGATCCCTCACGCTAATAAATATGGCCTGGAACTAAACAAATTCATCTGCTGGGAGAGATTCATTTTCCTGATGAACGAGAAGCCGAGACTTGAGAGGGTGCTTCTGTGTGGCGTGAAAAAAAAGGAGCAAGACTTGCAATTTAAAGTTGCAAGTAGGAAACAGAGACAACAATAAAGACTTGGTCCTATGGTGCACCAGCCTATAATGCAGCTTGCAGAGCAATGTAGTAACAACAGTGAAAGGTTAGTATGACCTGCTCACCAGTATATCATTCCACAGCCAATCCCCACAACAAATCCCTGCTCACATACATCCACCGCTCAGCAAGTAATAAACTACGACCAGCCTATTTGCCCCCACACATTAGTAATGCATTAAGATCCCATGCCGTGACCAACACATGCTGAGAGAAAAGTTCACATGCTTGATAAAATACACATCTAAACCCGTGGACCGGTGGCATATTGCACTGCATCGACCGGCTGTGATTGATTCAACCTGGCAACTTTGAAACGGATCAATTTTGTATTAAGAATTTATGCTATTAGGTTATTTCAACCAGCCAAGATACAGGGATCCATTTATGAAGTGCTATAATTGAAGTAGAACCTTAAGCAATGGTAAGGCATATTTTATCAACTGACAAATAGCAATATAGAAAAGGAGAACAGGAACAGGGGATGCTAGTTCCAGGTTGTTAACCAGAGAAGGGAAGGAGGGAGAGAGAGAGGGAGGGAGAGAGAAAAAGAGCAAGAGAGGAGGAGGAAAAGAGAGAAGGAGGGAGGGAGGGAGCACGAGGAGGCGACGGGAGGACAGCGGACACAGCCAGAGATACTTAGAGACAGGGGTTAGTGCAGTTAAGATGATGAATGAAGCACGGTGAAAACTGGTTGACCCCTGTAGAGTGAAAAAGGACCATCTTGATGAAATGGCAAATAAAGACTCTAGCCTTGGACATGAAGAAGATACTACTAGCTCTCTGAAACACACAGGGAGCGAGAGAGATCTTCCAAGCTTCCCTGAGAGATGAACCTGTATGCAAGTTTGATATCTTATACAGTTTCTCAACTTCACTATTACAGTAAGGTATGTAATAAAGACTAAATCTCAAGCAGTGCCTCTATATGATCCTTCTACCCTTCCTTGACCTGAAGTCTGTTGTGGCTGATAGGCACACTACTTGTTCACTATAAGCAGATAAATCTAGAGAGGGATGGCCATGGCCCATCACAGCCCCTATTGTGAATGATGGAGAAAAACCTTCACCCGATAGCTTTATGTGGCATTGTGTTGGGAACCTAAGCCAACAAGCAAAAAAAAAAAAGCCAAGCAACTACACCATTGAATAGATTACGTCTTGAATAGGGGACTTACACAATACACTGTCGGCACTCATATTGACACATAATTATGTTCTCACATACTTACATTCTTATATTTTATGTCCATGACTTTATCTTTATATGATATATATATATACTTTATATGATCTGCCCACCAACCTGACAACATGGCTAGAACCACAAGATAAGGCCTCCTTCAACCACCCCTCCTCCAGCCATCCCATGGGTATAGACTGAAGAACCCGTCCTGGATGGGTAGGCGATGTGTAGGGAGATTTATGGGGATTGTTGGGCAGGAGTGAGCGCTGGAGATGGACGGGCAGGCGTCCACGCTGGGCCATTTGGAGCGGAGGGGCTGGGATCACGTTGGCGGCAGCTCGTCCATTTGGAAGACGGACAGTACAATCAGAGGGCCATTAATCATTGCTCGCACATCCCGTTAATCAAAAGAAGTTACATCGATAACTGTTACAACCCCTTCCCATCCACCCATGTACTTACCCCCCCCCCCCCATCACCGCCTCGACCCACACCTACACCGCCCCCGTCCCACCTCAGATTACCTTGTACTTTCTTTGCTCACTTTGACTTGCAAAAGTACCCTCTTTTATTTTGAATCTGGAGGTTTTCCAATGTGGAGAGAGCAATGTGTCTATATGGAGATGGGTAAGACGTTGACAAAGCCAAATCTCACACTCTCACTGCGCTTTGTTTGCTGCGGAATTGAGAAGAGGAGAAGGCAATACGTCTCCTTTTCAAAGGACTGTGGGAAAGAAAGAAAAAAAAGAGAGGCGGGTGATCCTTTTCAAGTGATTTGTTCCAGGCATAATGAATAAAAGAGTGAACTTCTTTCTTTGCTCTGCTCTTGAAGTTGTGCATAGAAAGCAATATTAATATTTTATTCACTTGAAAAAATTAGCATTAATATTTGCAGTGCTCCAGTCTAGCACAGAGTTAAACAACTGGCGTGGGGAGAAATCAGCAAGTGAGATCATGTTAATCAGCGTTTTTTTCATTCTAGGGGCAGGATTCTGCAGACACACAGATTCAGACACAAACAGACACACTCAAGTACACACAGACACACACACTCATGTGCAGACTTACAGACACATTTTGTTACTCAGATACAACACACACACACACACAAACACAGACAAAATTGTTTTACTCATTCATTGGAGAAAGGGACAAACATACTTACACACAAATACACACATACACACACACGCATGCATACACACACACACACACACACACACACACACACATACATGCATGCACGCACACACACGAGTGCATACATGCATGCAAGCTCATAAGATTACTTGTGACTAGCATGTTGAATGTTAGACAAAAAAATGGCTGCCATCAGGGCTCTCCCAATCACAATAAACTTGATATAAGACTCAACTGTGACGGCAATTGCCACCATACTGAAAATTGTGGTGGTTTAAATACCTATTTCCGTTCAACCACATAAACAGGACAAACTATGAGTTGATATAATTTATTTCAGTTATGATTGATCAAGTGATCATGAGTCTAAATATTTACTAAACAAAAGTGTGTGCTCACGCAGACGTTAAAAGACAAAAAGCAAGTGAAAAAAATATGAATCTGGTTTGTTTGAAAATGGTCTCTGCTTTGCCGCCATCTTTGGTGTGTGGACATGGCTGCCTCATTCTAACTGCGGGATGGTGATAATCTTGAGTGGCTCTAGTTCTTTCATCACCCCCTCCCTCTCTCTCTCTCCCTCTCTCTGTCCTTCATCCCTTCCTCCCTTCTCTGGCTGGAGTATGGTGTTTATTGCTAAACAACTCCACATCCAATCACAAATGGTAGCACTCTCCATCAGTTGCTAATCCCTGTCACACAGCTGTTCCAGAAAGATTAACACACATACACACACATACACACACACACACACACAAACACACCCAAACACACACACACACACACACACACACAAACACACCCAAACACACACACACACACCACACAAATGAAATAAATAAGTAAACATTGGTTTGATCAACACTGCTTGGAAGGATTAAAAACATGAGAAAATCAGCTTTCACAAAAAAACACAAAATTTATACTTATTAGTCCTTCCGCCCTCTTCCATAAAATCTGAAAGGACACTAAAATTATGCATTTTAGGACAAGTTTCTACATTTGTTAGAGGTGAGAGGCTAGCAATTCCATAGCTTGGATTTGCAATGACAGGTTCGCCTTTATATACAGGCCCATGACACTCTCTCACACACACACACACCTCCACACCAGTGTATTCTAAGGTAAACACTGGGCTAATCAATTTCTCATCATGACCCATGGATCGCCATCACGCACAAGAACGTGGCGAGAATTCTCATACAGCTCGATCCTCCTCCCCATTACAGTGATGATGACTGAGTCTATGTTCTCCCCACTAGATGACAGTATGAAATATACGCGCACCGAGGAAATGAATGATGGCAGCACAGTGAGAGAGTTGTTGTTGTTGTCGCTACTGCTCAAGCAATGCACCCATTTTGCCTCTCTCTCTCTCTGTCTTCATGGCTAAAGTCCCGCAGCTAACTTCTGTTCTTGCTGTAATGAGCTCCATTCTTCAGAAATCCATTATCTGATGCCTTTGCTGCATTTGCTGCCACTCATGGCTGCTTTTATATGGTTTTAGACAGTCGGATTGTGGAAGCAGTTATGGTGCACACTTCCATTTTCAATCAGCACACAGAAGCTAGATAGATGGTTGTGCTACTATAAGCACCAGATAAGCAGAGGTTCCACATGAAAGGAACACACAGGAGGTAAACATGAAAGCAAATATTTGTAAAAGGTGAAAGACAGTGAACCCAGCCCGCAGTAAACACAAGGCTTTTAAAGAGGGGAATTTTTGTATGAAATCTGGATGAAAGAGAGAAATCTTGGTAATACTTTCTATGAAACCCATATTTATAATTATGTATTTATAATACATTATAAACACATGTTTATACACATGTTTAGTGTTCATAACTGTTTATACATTCTCATGACTGTACTTACTGTATAAGGCATTATGTTATCTCATTAGCCTTCAAAACTTGAAGTGTTGCAAAGCATTATAAAGCTTTAACTTGTTAATTGTCCTTTTTAAGCCCAGTTCCTCATGCCAAATAATGAAGAGTTACAAGTGCTTAATGCATACTCCAAATAAAGTGAGATGAACACATAATTACTCATGAAAATCAATAAGGCATCATTACAGAGAATAAGTAAAGTACTGTTTCCAGAGTATCAAAGGGCTAAAGCTTTTAAGCTGTGTACTTTACTTAGCTGTGACAAGTTTCTGACACTTCAAGTTCTAAAGGCTCATATGATAGCATTACAATGCATTATAAGTACAGTCATGAGAATGTATAAATGGTTATGAACACCAATGTCATTGCTAAGTGTTGCTATCTGTGTTTGTGTGTGTGTGTGTGTGTGTGTTTGCATGTTTGTGTGTACTCATGCATGTCTGTGTCACATTTTGTTTGTGTTGATATATGATGACTGATTAATGATATGAATTCTGGTATTATTGATAGAACCAGTGTAATGGCGTGAACAACTGTCCCTACTGTGAGTTTTGATGATTGATAACGGGCTCACAGATACAGTTTATTCACATATCACCTTGTTGTACCAATAATTAATCACAGCAAGCTCTAGAGCCAGGACTGACAAATTATTTTGACACTAGGTCAGGTTGTAAAATGAAAAGTCTTCAGGGCAGGGGGAAAAAAATATCCTTCTAGTTAAGTAAAGCTAACACGCACAACTTGTCATACGGATTTTAAAATTATCTGCTGATATTAATAGAAAGTTATCATCGAGAGACAGCAGCTGTGACGGGCGAGTTGGCAGATTTAGTAAAGCCACTAACGAAGAATAGTGGAATAACTTAGAATTATTTAGTATTGAAGATTAAGCATTTCCTGTGGTTGTAACTCTTCGGCAGGGGGATGGGACAGCGGAGGAGCTGGAGGGGTAGGGATGGGGGTGGGGTGGGTTTGGGGTGGGCGTGAGGAAGATGGATGGGGCCAAGAGAGGAAGTGCGAGGGCTGGGGAAGTGGTCCGGTCTGCTCCAAGGGGAGGGTGTCTCCAGTCCTGGGAGAGCAAGAGGAAGTGCCAGTGTTGGGCTCAGGCTTGTGTGATGTGTCTAAGATGATGGGAGAAGAGGGAAATTGAGATGCGACAGAAGAGAAGAATGAAAGAGAGAGACAGAGCAAGAAAGAGAATGAGAGCGCATGTTTTCAATGAGAGAGGAGAGAAAGAGAGAGAGGGAGAGAGGCCAGAAGGAGATTGACAGGAGCTAAGAGGTGGGGAGATACACAGGGGCTGCCAGTGCTGGTTTAGACAGCAAAGTGAAACACAGCCTGACAGGTAGACCCTGGAGGACCGACCAGCCCACATCCAGCTGTCAGTGAGAGCTCAGCTGGCACAGAGGGAGAGAGAGGGGGGGGGGAAGAAGAAGGAGAAGGAGAAGAGAGATGAGAGAGAACATAGAGTCAAGAAGAGGAAGAGAGATAGAGGAAGAAAACGAAGATGAAGAGAGAGAGAGAGAGAAGTAGAGGAAGAGATGAGAGTGCAGAGCTGAAGAGTGCATGGGGACAGGGATACATATGTTTGTACAGCTGTGACCCACATGTCACTCCAACCTCCCCCCAACGCCATTGATGAATGGATGACATGATGATAGTTAGTGATGATGATCATGATGATGTCGGTGATGTCAATGGTAATGATGACAACATTGATGATGATGTGAGTAACTCAGGATATGTGTGTTTGTGTGTGTGTGTGTGTGTGTGTGTGTGTGTGTGTGTGTGTGTATGTGTGTGTGTGTTTCAAGATGGGATGAACAAGCTTTAACATGTACCAAGTGCACAGATTCCTACTCTCTGAAGCTTGCACTGACAAGCTTTCACATTAAGTACTAATGGATGTGTTTTTCTGCAGAACATCTGAAAATATATGAATTTCTAATCAAAGTAAAGGCCTGCTTCAAGACAGCTCAAATAGAATAGTGTAGATCTAAAATTATTCTTGTTTTTAAAAGGATCACCCTCATGCACAACATACACAGCTACTGATTGTCAATCAAGACTTGCACCAGCTAGGCAACTGTCCTCTAGTGGCCAATGAAAACTCTAAGACTTGTTTTTTTATGTGAAAATCATCTCAGTATTTACAATATGCCCCCAACAAGTAAACCAAGTTCACATATGTGCTATGTGACCACTGAGAATATGGGGAGAAAATGGGTCAGTAGTGTTTCACCAAATAATTAAGTCATTATAAAACAGAAGCGAAAATGGATTTTTTTTTTGTCCCCCAAGAACAAGTTTGCCTTTCTTCCTATCGATCACAGGGGGGGTATTGATTTGTTGCTGAGCCTTGTAAGTTTGTTTAAGATGGATCTGCAAGGCCAGGCGGAGCACCATCTTGGACTGAAAAGCAAACAGGACAGATAATGGAAGTCTGAACCGACTTTTTAAATCTTCACCAGCACACAAGGTTCTGAGGACCGAGAAAGGACAACAGAAAATGAACAAATATTCACCGGGCGACCTGGTCAATAGATCACACCGGCAATTATAAAAGATGTCTCACAGGGAATGGAGTTAGGGGGCGGTTGGGGGTGGGAGGGTACTGGTTTGGAGGCCAGAGGCTTCTGTTTCTCTAGGTTTGACTTCCTCTCGTTAAGGCTGAACGAGGCTTAGCTGCATAGCTCACTGTTGGGCCGGGGATGAAAGAGAACAAGTTAGACCTTCTCCTTTGTTCGTGTCTACTTTTGATCTAGCAAGAGGCTGTGTGTGCTTCGCAGGCAGAAACTCAGGGTGAAGAAGAGGCTCAGTGGTGGGAGGAAGATGGCGAGAGACACTGGGGGGGGCCTGCTTGAGATTCTTCCCAGGAGAGAAGCAGGCAGTCAGGTGAGCCTGCCAATGACTTTCCAAGGCAAGCAGATTATCAGACCAACTCTCAGCTCAGAAACTTTCCTGTCTTTCCAAACCTAATGAAGGTTACTGCAATGATGATTTCCATGACTCAAGAAGCGAAAATGAATGAATTAATCAATAAACTACAGTAAAAACATGTCAATTTTACCACAAAAAGCAATGCAGCTCAGCATGGCTTTGTCCGTCAAAGCACTAGAGTTGCCATACAAGCACAACAACAGGTTACAAACAAGATGACTTGCTTGTTTTGGGCCATATTGTGCTTTGTAAGGTGTCAAAGGTTCTTACTTGTTTTGTGTGTGTTCATGCCTAAAAGTTTGTAGACCAATAGTGAATAACTTGGGAGGTTACATTTGTCAGTACAGGCCTCTGGATGAATTTGAGGGTTTTTAGTTACTAACATACCTGAAAAAAACAGACAGCCGACAGATAACCATCAATTTTTGTGGTTGGATCTTGAAGGTTGTTCAGAAAAGATGATCATTATTTTGTTTGAAAGTGACTCATGCCGACTGCAGTTACTCCGGGCTGAGCTGATGCCCAGGGTGTTACCCAAGCAACTCTAAATTACACTACACAAAAACGTTATGGTCCATCAAGAAAAATATTTTGAAAGAATATGTGAACCATTCAATTTCACACCTTGCCACCAACTATGTCAGAAACATTCAGTGCTCAATGGCTTAGTCATAAAATACAGCAGACTTTCAAAGAATCCACTATGAATGCTGGGCTAATGTCACAAATAAAACTTGACAACAACTTTATCAGTAGCCTTGAAAGTGCACCGTCGCTTCACACTGTGTATGTTTTCATTAAGATCAGTTAATAAAGCTTTCATTTAAAAAAAAAGAGAGAGGCCAGAGGAGAAGCCATGCACTGCAGGGCTTTCTGAAACCACAGGCAGTCCGTCTGAAAGGCAGGCCTGAAAAATGTAATTATCTACATAACGACAGGCTGGAGACTCTTCAAATAAAGTGGCTGTCTGCAAGACACTTGCTCATATACAAACACCGACTTTGTCATTCAACAACACACACACATCCCTAGTCACTTTTTCTCATTTACTGAAACACACACACACACACACACACACACACACACACAGCATATCACACTCCTTGGGCTGGCTGGATTAGCCTCTCTTGAGTGTCATGGGGTAGATTTCTCCCTTCTCTCTCTCCCAATCCTTGCACTGCTGGTCTGAGCTGTCCACAGATGGAGAGACGCACAGTGTGAGTCCAACAGTGAGTGGTGATGCAGGGTTGGCATGGCAGGAGGGGGTTTGTCCTCACTGGCATGTCTCTCATTAATGCACAAATGAACAATGGCTAATACCATCAGCTAATGGGCTTCAATGAAGTCCCATGGATCTACAGGCTAAGTCATGGCTGGCCCTTCTCTTCCTCTTTAGTTGAGAAGTGTAAGATTCCTTTCATCAGAGGCTCAGAGCTTTGTAGTTTTCTAGTAGGCTATACAATTTAGGTAGGTAGATATTTTACTGATATACATTGTGTTGTGGTGTTTATCCTCAACTGCTGCTGATTTTGTGAGATAGATTTTATGAGTCACTTCAGTGTTTGAGTCTGAAAAAAAATCTGCAGACAAGAAACTGTTGCAGGGAGATGAAGGAGCAGTCACCTGATCGTTTCACGGATCAAAAGAGGCTTTGCTACTGGGATGTCCTCTTGACTTCTAATTCTGTGTGAGCAAAACCTTACAGGCCCCGAACAGAGGGCAAAGTACCTGTTTGGGAACTTTTAAAAACTAAGAGCCAAATAAATGCCATTCACATTCCCTTTATCCAGTCATATTCTTTTTGAAGCAGTAATTTTAAAAAATAAATTAAAAAATACTAATCAAAGGGAGAGAGTTCAAAGGAACTCTCACTTGTAATTACAACTACGAGTGATTTAGGAGCACCATTTGAAGGTGCCCTGTGCCAAATAAAATTATGATGTTGATTCTGAGTGTATATAGAGCAATTCTCGAGACAAGTGGATTAATAGTTTGCCATCAAACAGCAGCTGGAAGACAAGGCCTTTCGTTCAATAAAGCATTCCCTCAGAGACAAAACAGTTGGAGAAGTAATTAGCTAATTAATGAGCAATGACAACCACACCATTTCGAACCATCGCGCACAGACCTCCACTGAACCTGAGGATCATCAAGGGACATGGATGTGGAAACTTCTGGTAACTTTTCAGTGTTATGTCATTGTTGTTTTTGCTGTTTCTAAACTGGGATTACTTTTTTTGCTAACTCACAAACAGGGTCCCCATACATCCAGAGGGGGAGAAGAATGGCCAACGTCCATAACAGCTAACGGTCTGAGACTGCAACGCATAAACTGTTTCTCCCTGCCATGAGTCTTCGCCACTCAAGCCTTTTATCATCACTTCACACTGCTATTCCAAACTGAAGCCCAACACCACATATGGGACCCATTATTCAGTCCAGCACTAAATGCTAGTGTGTCTTTGTGTGTGTGTGTGTATGTGTCTATTCAGTCCATACACTGATGTTTGTGTCAGCGAGTCTCTGTCTTTAGTGCTACAGAATGTTTTAAAATGGCCGCAGTAAGCACATTCAGTTCTGCTTAGTCCAGTAACTCCCAGCTCACTGGTATCTCACACTGACAGAGGGACAACAGAGACACCTCGGCCACGTGGACAAGAGCTCTCCTTCAGCACCAGGCTGACTGCAGGAAGCAGATACTGCCATACGCTTCCCCCGTCTCTCTCTCTCTCTCTCTCTCTTTGTCTTCTTTTCTCTCTCTGTCTCTCTTCCTTCTGTGTCCAGTGGCAGTGCCAGCGCAGATGCCAGGCCAGCGGAGCCCCCTGCCACATGCGATTCAGCAGAGCAGCGCGCCGACAAATTGAAAGAGGCCACCACGCGTAACTGAGGGCTGAGGACGGCAAGGCGAGGGCAGGGGCCCACACTCACATTAATGAAGACTGAGAACTTCTGGAAAGTCTACATGCACTGACTTTACTACACACACACACACACAGGGAACACACTGACTGATTAAATTATGTGGCATTCCCATTGTGTATTTACACCCTTTACACCACTTTCAGGGTCTGGAAAGACAGAAATCATTACATATTTTTATTTTCTCTTGCTTTCCTTGTCCATCTCTTTCCTGTCTGTCCCTCTCTCTCTCACTCTACTTGTCTCTCACCCCCGGCACCCCCTGTGTGTTTTTGCCAGCTGCATCTCTTGGGGCAGTGTATGCAGTTTCACCCTGGGCTAACACAATCAGACTCAGCAAATCTGTTTACCCAGGTGAAGGCCCACTGCCCGCACCATCTGGTAGGGAGGAGCGTGGCAGCAGGTAGCTATGCAAACTTATTAACTCCCGCTCCCACATTTAACCACACACATCATGGAAGGGAAAGTAAAAGGGAGGAGGGGGAGCAGGCAACACCTCCATGAACCCCCTTCACAGCCCACCCCCTCAATGCCTGCCCCATCCCACCATCTTTCACTCTCACTGCTTCTATCGGGGAGCTCTGGCAGAGACATGTCTGACTTGGATGGGCACACTAACAGACGATGCGACAGAAGCCAAGGGACCTGGTGGCCCACCGCTGACTGGGTCAACGGCAGGAGCATGAAGGTGTTCGACAGGGCAGCTCCTCCTCCTCACACTGGAGAGAAGGGAGCAGAGGGGAGGGGAGGAGAGGGGAGGGGAAGAGAGGGTGAAGGAGGGGAGAAGATTAGAGAGGTGGGAACAGGTCCTTCGTCATCTCAGTGGGTGATGAAAAGATGGTGGCGAGGAGAACGGGGAGACCCATTAAGTTTTTATTACTGTACAACAACAAATGTCCGCGCCATGCATAATAGGCTGATTTGCCAGCCATTCACAACAGCGTTCATGTATGAATCAGTCCATGTGTGGTTTCTCTTTTACTCATAATCTGGGGGTAAATGGAGAGCCATGTTTGACTGGCTTTAATTAAACCCCTTCATTGCAGTTTTTTTCTGACATTCATTAGCATGGTGGTAGAGGGACAGTGTGTGTATGTGTGTGTGTGTGTGTGTGTGTGTGTTTGTGCGTAGGGGTTATGGCGAGGGCAGGGTGTGTCAACCTCTGCTCTTCACTAATGGCCAGAACGCTGCTGAGTTGCAGTGGTGCAGAAGCGCAGCAGGGCACTCCACTGATGGTGGTGCAGTCAATTAGTGAGACCTCCCCCCTCTGTGTGTGTATTTGTGTGTGTGTGTGTGTGTGTGTGTGTGTGTGTGTGTGTGTGTGCGCGCGTGTGAGTGAACATGTGCATGCTTGGCATCACCTTCAGAGGCGGGGCCTTCTTTGAGCCTGCTGTGCCTTAGTGGGACACTACATTAAGATATGAGTAAATAAAAAACAGCAATAAAACAATAACAACAACAGCAGCCGCCATCCCCATCGCCTAAGCTACTCTATCTTCAAAAAAATCCCATCTAAACTGCCCCTGCTCATCATTATTCTAGTACCCTCCCTAATTTCACTTTCTTTTTCTCTCTCCCTCTCTCTCTCTCGTTCAACTCATTCCGCATCACAGACGGCCAATGAGTTCCGTTCCCCCTTTCCCTGCCAATGGCTCCAATAAAATAAACACTTAAGAGGCTCACAAAAAGGATAGCCAAAGTTTCACAACCCATCTGTCCCCAGAAATATGCTCTGTGGTCTGTGCGCTGTTGCTTAATAAATGTGAGTGGTTTGCAAAGTTCCAACTGCGCTACAGCCTAGAGGGAAAGACATTGAAATGGAGCACAATGAAGTGGAGTGTTTTCTCCATCTTCTTCATTGTTATAGAGGTGGAGCTGGATATTGTGCAACTGGCTACTGTTTGTGTGTGTGTGTGTGTGTGTGTGTGTGTCTGCACAGGCACATTTGTGTGTGTTTATGTGTGTGTTTGTGTGTTTGTGTGTGTGTGTGTGTGTGTGTGTGTGTGTGTGTGTGTTTGTGTGTGTGTATACACTGGCACATTTGTGTGTGTGTGTGTGTGTGTGTGTGTGAGAGAGAGAGAGAGAGAGAAGATCGAGAATAATGGGATTATAGCTCACAGACAGTAAAGATGCTGATTTTCTACTGTGTCTAAACAGTGCTCCAACTCGTCTCACAACAGTGTGCTGAAATTGGTGCGGATTTATGAAAGAATGGTTTCCTGTGGCCTCTGCCTTCCACTCCACCCTAAGACCCACTCACACAGACATCAATTCTCCCTTGTTGTAGTGCTGTCCTCAGTTTTAAAGGCTCTGCTCTGACTTATCTCTTGCTTTAATCAGGGAGGAATACATGGGTCAGATATTCACGCCTTTAGGAGGGATCATCCAGCAACAACTCTTACACAAAACAACCCAGTCAGTAATGGTGTTTGTTGGCTCCACTGGTGAGACTTTTTTTGTGGGTACATCAAGGTATCTGCCTTGTTCATCAGATGCGCATAGGTGGCGTAGTGGTTAAGGCACCTGACTTGCATGCTAGTAGCCTGGAAAATTGTAGGTTTGAAACCCAGCTGCCACCCTAAGTTGCTCTAAGGGAAACTGGTCCTGATGGAACTGATA
Organism: Tenualosa thibaudeaui; assembly: GCA_027481765.1. Classification (NCBI taxonomy): domain Eukaryota; kingdom Metazoa; phylum Chordata; class Actinopteri; order Clupeiformes; family Clupeidae; genus Tenualosa; species Tenualosa thibaudeaui. The sequence continues at coordinate 5,927,423 of JAIFZK010000130.1, read as the reverse complement.
GTTGACAAATGTAAGTCGCTTTGGATAAAAGCGTCTACTGAACACGTAAATATGATGTAAACCAATCAGATAGTTTTAATAGTGAAATTTCCACATTTCCACTGCATCTTCACCATTTTGTTCTTCCTACTTACTCTGCTCTGTAAAATGCCCTTTGCAAACTGGTGAAGCCCTCTTAGAATGTATCAAATTTACACCAAAAATATTTCTAGTACGGACATTGCACTTTGACTTTTCTTTCTACCTTCCACATTCCACATTCTTGGAGCCATGCAGATAAGGTTTAGCAATTGTGATCCTTCAGACATGGATTTATTCAGGTGTGAAGAATCAATGCTTAAATTCAATGTTGTATCCTGGTCTGATACAGACACAGAAGAATATGTGAAAACAACCCCCCAAAACAACCCCCCTCCCTACACACACACACACTCCTCATGTCCCTCAGCCTGGCTCTCATGGCTTTCTTGTGCCGGGTGAGAAGAAACAGCGTTGTCCAGGAGCGTCTCTCTCCAATACGCTCAACACAAATCCTGCTGCTCTGCGTCACTGTTGGTTGCATCAGTAGCCTGGCTTTTTTATTTTTGGATTATTATCAGTACTTGCAAAACCTGTTGTGAAGATTTCAGGCTTTTGATTACACAAGGGTCAATTAGCACAATTCACTCTCTGCCCATAGAATATTGCATTCTGGGTGATTAGAATCAAAATTGTACTCTGAAGGTTCAACTTTGTTTGTTTCAGAATTGTCTCTTTCAAATCATCCCAGAAATACCTGTAATAATTCTCACTCATTTTAATGATGACTATAACAATATTAAGAAATGAGGAATTATTAATGCAGTACAAACCATCGCCTGGATCGTGTCATGTGCCTATAGCTGTAGAAAGCCTGTCCAAAGAAAAAGAGAATGTGAATGACAGAGTGAAAGTGAAAGAAAAGTGAAATGCTGTAGTTCTGTAAATCTAAACTCGGAGTGGACTTGGAGTGACATCTCTCACTCTTTGGCTTCTCTCCGAGCACTGGTGGGGTCTGCTGGTTGCTGTCACACAGCTTTGCTGTCTGCCTGACACCCGGCACCTCAGCACTCCCTGCACCTCACACTCTGACAGGGCCACATTCTGTGTCACCGAGCAAACATTTAAGAGCTGACAGATATCTGCAGCTGAGTCCAGCACCCTGAGTGACCTCCAAACACACACACACACACACACACAAACACACGCACAAACACACACACACACAAACACATACACACACAAATGCACGCAAGCACACACAAACACACACACAGTATGGCATGTCTGTGTGTGTGTATTTTGTCCTCGCAGATGAGCAACACAGACAGCGAAAGCCAGAGAATCTATGAGTCCATGTGTGTGTATGTCTGAACCTATGATGTAAGCACAGAATACAAAGAAATGGAGAGAAGTGTGTGTGTGTGCGCATGTGTGTGTGTGTATGTGTCTGTGCCTCACTGTGTGTACATGCGACGCATGAGCGCTTCCTGGAGCCACAGGCAGTGAAGGCATGTCACAATATTGACTTCCTCTGCCTCCTCCACACACTCCCTGGAGCTGGTGATGGATAGATACCGTGGTGTGCCATGTAATTTTCTCACCATTTAGAAATCCAAATGGGCACCAAATCCATTTGATGCTAATCAAAAAAAGAGGCATCAGGGGCTCAGTAACACATCAATCCTTCTGGCACAAACATCTCAGACCATTCATTTCTGCCCCTAGTTTGCCATCTAGTGAGGAAGGTTAAGGAGTATGATGGGGATGAAGCACAGACATCTTTCACAAGCTGACAACACTGTGCTAGTTCTCTGACAAGCAAACATAAGGAAGGTAGAAACATAAGGAAAACTATAAGAAAACATAAACATCTGCACTATAGGAAAACATAAGCTTTGCATAATCATATGCTGTCTTAAACTGCCTTGTGTTTGCAGCACAGCTGCAATCATATATTTCATATATCATTATCACATCTTGTTCTTGATGAAATATCATGTTATGTTCTCTGTGTTACTCAGAACTCAGAAAGTTGAATGGTCAAAATGGATGGCAGAATACTCACAGTTCAAGGCACGCTTATGCGTGGTCAGACATGTAGACAGACCAAACAGACTCAAAAGCAAGCACACGTAATCCCATTGCAACAACTTGCACAGCTGCAATACCCACAGTCAGTCAGGCCTTTCACTGTTTTGTTTGCCCAGATGGTGTTAGGCAACTGCTCTCACCTGCCCATCCCTTCCTGTCTTTGGGGAGCTGGGTAATGTCAACTCAGTCACAGACATACAACCCCACACAAACAGCAAGTTAGCAACAGCACAAATGCCACTGCAATCAATACCTTCGTGGGCTGGAGGTTCTTATATATATTTTAAAAATGCCATTTCCATCTGGCAGTGGTTGAATGGGGATCCTGTCACAGTGCAGGGCCACATATCATTCCAGGCGAGCGGCAAGAACGGGATGAGAGATGGAGGCCCACTGTCATGAGGGCAATATTGATTATGAGTGAAAATGTGATCATTTGGTATTAACTCGGCCCTGTGAGCCCCCCTAGCTGACAGCCCAGCCCGGGGAAATAAATGCACCCGCTCCCACTTCTGCCACTACCACCGCCGTGCTTAAGAAAAATACGCTTTCTCCCGCCCTCGCTCACTCATTCCGCCTCAACTTCACCTATACTATACACACACACTTTCCCACACTTACTCAACCCCCTCATCGTCACGCAGGTGAATGAATGAACACACGGCTAATTGTTAACAGCAACATAATGATGCTCAAAGAGCAAGGAAAGGGGCACGCGTGACCCCTAGAATGAGATGACAGTCATTACAACCCTGCTGATTCTTTTGTTCTCCTGCTTTCAGGCTTTCTTCTGTTTCTTCGTCTTTTTCCGTTCATCTCCATTCCCTCTGATGCATCTGTTATTGCGTCTGACACTCATTTAATCAAGACCTACTCTTGCCATTTAAAAATATCAATTCAGAGCAATTTCAGCTGTCACTGAACACAAGAGAGAGCGAGAGGAAGAGGGGGCCAATACTACACCAGGAGGGTTGTCACAGAGAGTCCATGCTTTCTTAAAAGGTTCTTGATGGTGATAATGGACCCGAGTCTATAGCCATTAGAGACAAATGCTCAAACACACTCAAGAAAGCCTGACTGAAGAACAAGTAAAGAGGTTTCACTCAGGAATCATTTTCATTTTAGTCAGCTAAGGTATGCTGTGGTCAGCTGGGGTCATTCCTACAGAAGGACAAAGTGGGGGGAAATCAACAGAACCAAATGAAAAATGGACAGTCAACATAGGAGAACATGATGGATATGCCTGCATCACACGCTCAGATGAAGAGAAGAAAAATGAACGACAGAAAGAAAGTCAGATGACCTAAATAAAGAGAGGATGAACAGAAATGAACAGATGAAGGAAGGACAGATTAGACAAGGACACATAAGCTGGGAGAACAGATGAAGAAGAAAAGACAAAGAAGTGTGAGACAGGTGCGGGAAGGACAAATGAGAGACAGATGAAACTATGACAGATGAGACAGAAATGTGATGCTGGGACAAATGAATCATAAACAAATCAGCAGCTGCAATAGTCAAAGATGAGCAACGAGCACAACTAGGCTCCGCTATAGGGAACAGGAGCAGAAGAAGGGAATAAACACATCTGTTAAGAAGTGTGTTTAGCGACACACTGCTTTGGCCACAGATAGTTATTAGGGGCTGTATTTCTGACACTCCCTAAGGCCCAGCCCATATTGTATACATGCCTGAAGCTGCTTCCAATAACTCTCCACTTCAAAATGAGAATTTTCGAATTTTGGACTCAATAACATTTCCTTGAACTTCTTTCACCCCTGATTCACCTCTCCTCACGGCACATCTTTCCCAGGGCATGGGTGAGGTAACTGTCCATGACGGTGACCAGAAGGACCTGGTTATATTGAAGTTTTATTCACTGATATGATATGATATTGTGTAGATTTGCACAGGGCCTGTGACACTAATAAAATCGGCTCTGAAGCGCACTGATTAATAAAACATGGTGAATGGACAATATTGCTGTTGGCATAATAAAAACATGCACTCCATTTTACATCAGATATTGTTCTTAGTGCTTTGAATGCAAAACTCTAGTTTTTAAAGCAATTGAACATTCACAAATAAAAGGAACAATTAGCATATTATCAGCTGCATTCCATATAACAAATAACAATCTTTAGTGATCTCATGAATTTATTATAGAAGAGCAAAAACAAGTCCAGACTAATCTGAAGAGAAGGGAGGTGTTTTCAGTAGCACTGTCACTGGAGCTGTGGTGTAAGTGGCTGTCCCCTATTAAGGTCCAAGTTCATATGCATAAACAATCATCAATATCAATTGACATTGACATCAATGTCAATATCATTGTGCACAATATCTGATATTATGTTTTGGTAAATAGTAAATATGTTTGTGTGCTTGTGTGTGTGTGTGTGTGTGTGTGTGTGTGTGTGTGTATGTGTGTGTGTGTTTGTGTGATAGAGAGAGAGTGCATGTATGTATGTGTGTGTGTGTGTGTGTGTGTGTGTATCTGATGTATCTGTAAATCTTTCAGGTATATCAATCACTGGGCCCTAATCCCCTCAAACTGCTGTGAAGCCAATAGCACAGTCAAGGTGCAGTTCCTTAAAAAATGGACTGGATTACCCAGAGTTCCCGGCATTGACACACACATGTCACAGCACATCACATTCACTGTCAATTTCACCCAGCAGCCGACAGGTGGGAATTGTTCTCCAATATACCACAGATCAGGTGCTGAGACAGACTTACGCTTGGCCAGGAGAGAGAGAGAGAGAGAGTAGCCCTACTGCTGCTTGTGTTGTCATTCACACTGCAGAGCTCAACACTCTTTGGTAAATGCTTGTGTGAATTCTGAAAAAATACCTGTCACTTAAGCAATATTTTTGTACATTAAGAAACTTTCAGAAATTAGAAATTTAGGCAAATTATCATTATATATGTATGTTGTCTTGGAGAATTGTAATTCATGGATCCAGGAATGTGTAGAGTTATGAGATTATTATTAGAGAAGATTATTAGCTGATTATTTCACAATGTTATATGATTTCAAATTGCTGAGGATACCTTTACCACATGTTTATTGGTGAGCTCTTGGATTTCCTAGACAAAAATATAATGATATAGCCAACATATAGGGCCTGGGATGAAAATCTTGGGATTCTCCTTTGAACATTTCTGGAATGCAATATTCAGTGTCCTGAATATGTAATATCAGAGGGAGCATTCCCCACTGCATAAAATGGCTTTATCTTTGAATCACAGGCATGGCCTTATATGTCATCAGCCCTTGAGAGAAGATCATTTCAGAGCTTCTGTTAGTAATTTGATCTTTCATTGAAGACAGAGGCAGCCACATGTGAGGTGCTGACATAGACCATCACCAAGCCTCTCAGCCATTATTATGAATCCCTTAAATCTGTCTCCAGTCACCCATGCTGTTTTTGTACTGTAACAGGTCCTTTCTGCAGTAAATATTAAAAAACATTAACATCTAAGCTCATTAAGATCTTGGCTTCTGTCAGGACGGAAATGTAAGAAATGAAAGTGATACTTGTAGTCAATCTAGTGTCTCAGGAGCCATTCACAATCTGTGAGACAGAGACAGCAGCCAAGATACTGGCATGTGTGTTTGTGCATATGCGTGTGTGTGTGTGTGTGTGTGTGTGTGTGTGTGTGTGTGTGTGTGTGTGTGTGTGTGTGTGTGTGTGAATGTGTGTGTGTGTGTCTGTTTGTATGTTGTCTTGGAGGTGCATATATCTGTCTGTGACCTTTTTTCTTGTTTGAGCATTTGCATATTATTGTGTGACACTTTGTGTAACCTTATCTTGTGTTTATGCAAAGGTTGTTTGATCTTTGTCTATGGTCCTCTGAGTTTCTTTGTGTGTGTGTGTGTGTGTGTGTGTGTGTTTATTTATGCTTTATCTCTCCTGCCTCGTAGAGCTGCTCAAGAAAGCCTAATTAAACAATCATTGTAAAGTCAGTCCTCTCAGCCCTGATCCTCCTGTACCACTGACATTGCAAGAGAGCTCATCCTTCCATCACAAAAGATCCACAGATGTAGTAAGGAGAGAGAGAAAGTGAGTGAGAGAGAGCTAAAGAGAGAGTAGGGAGACAGAGTGAGAGAAAGTGTGCATGATGGGGAAAAGGAGCATGACTGAGAGGGAAAGAGAGAAGAAAGGAGAGAGGAAAAGAGAGAAGAAAGGAGAGAGGGAAGGAGAGAAGAAAGGAGGCTTTTCCTTGTTTGTGCACCTCTTCATCTCAGAGAAGAGAGAGACTAGACATCAAAGCAGCAGGTCCAGAGAGACAGCGACAAAGAGATAAATCCCAACGCCATTTGCCTTTTGACTTTGTCGCTCTGAGGAAGCATTTCTGATTATAGATGGGGAACTGTACTGCTACGACAAAGCCCTCAACAGCAGGAATGTTCTTAAGCTGTGCTGCCAGAAAAACAAAAATAAAACCGCATTCAAAACAGCCTCCAAAAAGCACCAACACCCAGTCTCTCAAAACCCTTTACAATGGGACAATCAAAGATGGTTTCCCAGGTGATGGTATGACAGGTGTATTTTGGGCTGTTCTACAGAATGGCATAAGCAGGACTCATTTTACTTGCATAATGAAAACAATCCCAATTGGACAAAGCCAACTGGACAGGCAGGTAACTTATTAGTAGGCCTGACTATGCAATAGGGGGTCATTTTTATCGGGGGATAGACTACAAATGCTACTCTCGTACAACTCCTCTTTTTACAAATAACCTTTGTGAATATGGTAATGGGTGTTACTTCTAATAGAAAACTCTATCGAAGTGAATATGAGGTGAAACTGAAAATCTCTGGCTTAATCACAGCAAAGTCAGACATATGACAAATATTAAATGAGACTTAGTCATACAGTTATTACTGTATTATAAATAGTCTAAATTACTAACTCAGCTATGATAGTCTGTTTGCATGGCTTGTTTTGTTCATTTGACACAGAGACTATCATGTCTATTGCTAGGTTTACAGAGTGCAAGCAAATAGAGCACCATATCATCAACAGCGCTGGCCCAATAGCCAACAGACTCAGTTGTCAAGTTGTCATGGGTTAAATAAAACAAATAATGTTCACCACAGATGGCAACCATAAATAACCATGCAGGATTCTAGAACTCTCTAAGGCTCTGACTCCTGTCCTTATGTGTGTCAGACTGCCACCTTTATCTCTGCTACACAACAGGAGATCTCTGACATGGGGATGTGTCACTCTGGTGTCAGAGCTTCAGGCAATGGCCCAAAGGCGTCTTTCCAAAAGAAAAAGGCAAAGGCAAACCCAAACTAGTATCGTGCTTTTCATTTCACTCAGCCTCATTAATGTCAAATTATTAGAAAACAATAGGATTATTAAGATAATTAGAAATCCATTAAGATACATCCTAACACAAAGGATCAGAAAACATTCAAAACACCTTTAACATTCATTCATTGACTTTTACTCCTCTTCCCTTTTGGATGCAATCTGTCATTATTTACATGTATGGAGGATGATGCATCCCAAGAATAAACCATTCCATTGCCCTTCCTTCCCACTGGGTGACCTCAGGCCAGAATACAGTCGAATCAATAAAGTAACACATAACCCTCAGTAGAAAAGGATTCTAGCACTTCCTTTCTTTCCCAATGCTTAGACTTCCCGATTACTTATAGGTATTATCCAAGTAGCGTGTTGAATAGGTTCCATAAAAGACATCTAACATCAATTGCATCTTATGTCCATCTGTGAGGGCACTAGGTTGTTGGTCATGTAGTCGTGACCACAGTGTGACCACACCCCATTGCACGCTGCTGACGGCAGTGGCAGTAGAAAATGTGTGCACATGCCAGCGGCTTGGGGAGGGGTGGCGGGTAAGGGACAGGCAGGATCAGGATGGATGTTCCCCATCATGCAGCTCAATCAGCCGCCCAATGATTCATTTCACAGACACTTGGGTAATTATAGGAGTCAGCTCTTCACCTCCGGGATGAAACCAACGGAAGGCAGACACATTGAAACAGTGTGTGTGTGTGTGTGTGTGTGTGTGTGTGTGGGAGAAAGAGAGAGAGAGAGAGAGAGAGAAAGGGAGGGAGAGAGAGAAAGTGGGGAGGGAGAGAGACAGAGCTGTGGGAGTATTAAAAGCCTGTAGGAAAGAGAGAGAGAAAGAGGGGGAGAATAAGTGAGTGAGAGAATGAGTGATTGAATGAATGAATGAATGAATGAATGAATGAATGAATGAATGAATGAATGAATGAATGAATGGGAGAGTGATGTAGGAGCTGAATTACAGGCATGAACAGAGGAGTGGGGACATCATATAAAAGTGTAAATCAAGATGCCTTGTTATGGACAAAGGTTGTAGAAGCTCCTACAACAGAAAATGTGAAAAGTTCTCAGGCAGAGGAAGAGGTGAGGAGAGAGGAAATAAATGGCTTCTGGAGAGAGACTGAGGCCAAATCAGGAGTAAAAGCTCCCCCTGTTGGCAATGTCAGGCACATCAAGAGAAGGCTTTTTATTACATGGGGTGCATTTTTCCTATGAAATGCTAACACCTTTGTTTTTAAAGAAAATGGTGAAAAATGCATTTATTTCCCAGATGAATTTAGGGTTTATGGATGTGAGCGCCATATCATATGCCTGTTTCTGCCTTAAGCAAAGTTGTACATTATTTATACATTATATTCCTAAGAAGTAATAATGAGATTTTCATTAATCTTATTTCTCCATAAACATTTTGCATGTACTTGTATTTGGTGTGAAATAATACAGCCAAAACAATAACTATCACTTGCAGTGACATAGTTATTACTCTATGTCACTGTTGTGTGTGTCTAAGATCATTCTTCTACTTCCATGGTCTATATGTGACAGAGGAATGGATACGAAAAGAGCACTCTCAAGTCCTCTAAGATACTGAGTCTCTTACAGTGCCCTTTGTAAAGCACTTCAAGCTGAGGTTCCAGTATGAAAGGTGTGATACAAACAAATTAGATTTTATTATCATAATTATTATTGATAGTCAGTGTGTGTTTCAGTACATTGGACTGTGAGTGAGCGTGAGGATAGGCTTGCACACATGCAAGCCTACCCTGACTCTCAGGCAGACGACAAATGTGAAGAGGGTTAATTGATTTTGCTGTGTTTGCAGGTAAAATATCATACTGGGGAATGGTGGTGGGGTGGGCTTGTTAAAGCATCGTAGATTGAGCTCACCAGCTAATTCAGTTCAGTGGACTGTTTAGCCATTGATTGTTCTGCCACAGAATAAGCCATTATGTCGCACAAGGGCCTTTAGTAGCAGCAACGAGCAGTGACCTTTTTATAGCCTTGCAAAGACTATACAGTGGCTTAGCATCATAACTGCACAACTTCCAATAAGTGAATGTGGGTGGTTGATGTGCAGACCTCTTCATGAACCCAAATATGTTCTCAGCAACAAAAGGAAGTCAAAACAAACAAGAAAAGCAGACATAGAAAGAACAGCTGCAGAGACTTACAGATGGCACATGGTCCATGCTTTCAGATTACCACATATCTGTCTTTCTGTCCTGTCATTCATTCTTTCAGTCAATCTCAATCTCTCAATCTCTCCCTTTCCTCCACTCCTCTTTTTAGGATACACTGCCCTTTTTCTCCTCCCCTCCCCTCCTCTGTTGTCCCTGCCTGTCACCTCCTTCTCACCTCTCCCCTGTGACTTTATTTGCCTGGCCCTGGGTGGTGTGTGCAGAAATGTGAGTAGCCCTTCCTCTTTTTTTTGTCATTGCAGACTCCAAGGCTGAGAGCAGGTGTGGGAGCCTTTGTGACAAGCACAATTTATGAGCTGCTCCCCGCGCCGGAGAACGCATTCAATAATGTGCCGGGAAGATTAATCCGTCGCCCACACCAGGCCCGGCTGGCAGGTAGAGGGGAGAGGGAGAGAGAGAGAAAGGGGTGGGGGGGAGGGGGTAAGAGATGGAGAGGTAGTGACAGAGAAAAAGAGAAGGGCAATTTACACATGCAGGTAGCACAACTCAGCAGTAACAGCCTTCAGTGGTGTAAAACGCTTGTGTATTAGCTGTTCCAATCCATTTAATTACAGTTTAAACTTTCTGATCTGACACCATCATAAATTAACAGCTATGGCTGCGGACGGGGGAATTCTTTGTTAAGGTTTCACTACTGGGGTCAGGTAGTTACACCTCTGCTGAGTGTGACATCTGGGAATGGGCTGCTGCATAAGGGGCAATAGATATGACTGCATCACCACTTTCCACGCAAATAGAACTAGGTTCCAGATTTCTCCTAACCTGTCAAAGCCATTTACATTTATGCATTTAGCAGACACTTTCATCTAAAGCGACTTACATTTTGTCAACTATCAATCAGGGCCAGCTCCCCCTAGAGCAACTTAGGGTTAAGTGACTTGCTCAAGGGCCCAACAGTGGTAGCTGGGATTGCAAACCCACAACTTTTCAGGCTACAAGCATGCTAGGCAGGTTCCTTAACCGCTACGCTACCACCACCAAAGTCATGTTCAGTATAGCCCAGCTACCAATGAAAAGGGTGTTAATATGGCTTTATGACCCCTGCCATACATAAGCCCTATATGATTACAGGAAAATTATATAAACATTAATTTTAATCACAACAAATTCTGAGCTAAATATAACATTGAATAGACATGCCAATAAAGTCACCTGGAATTTAAAACAACATTCAGACTGTCAGTCACTGACCTCACCAGAACAAAACAGTCAAGTAGAAAAAAAACTAATTGGTGCTTTAAGCTTTAAAGAATACCTACACACTTTCCAGTGTACTTGTCGGTAAAAGCTCTATAAGATGTTGCTTTAAGAAGCGACACTAACATGATGCACAGAACTCAATATGGTGCTCACAACAGGGGAGCACAATGGCTCGCAGGAGTGTGAGATTTGTCTGGCAGCATCTTCCAGCACTTCTCACCAGGTACAAACCCCTGGCATCCCTCTCAGACTTCCCAAAACGTCCATGGACAAAACGACATGGCAGCAAGCAGCTCCCAAAACAGACACTTGTGTTGAGCTGCGAGTCGGGGCTCCAGCTGAGGAGTCTGAGGAGAGAAGATTAACCCTGGGAGACAGCAGAGAAACCCAGCTGGGGAGAGCCTTCAGAGGGGGTCTCACCAAGAACGGTGGGGGTGGCTTAGTGGGTAGGTTGTTGGTTTGGGGAGGGTATGTAAAAACCAAACAGAAGAAAAAAACAATATACACACAAACAGTTTGGGGAACCTTTCAGAAATTCAGGAACTAGGACCGACAATTCGCTCACAAAAATAATAGCTACAGTTAAAGACAGAGCTAACACCTTCAAAATGAGGGATCCAACCCCTTAGTTCATTTGATCCCGTGAGGGAAATTTGGTCTCTGCATTTATCCCAATCGCGAATTAGTGAAACGCACACAGCACACAGCACACAGCACACAGTGACATGAAGTAACTAACCTGGAGTTAGTTAGCAGTTAGCACTTGGTCCAGTGGTCGGGGATCTAACCAGCAACACTTCGGTTACAAGCCCAAAGCCCCTAACCAGTAGGCCATGACTAGCCCTGGTTTACACAGCTTTGGAAAGGAAATTGGTACCACACACAGTTGGAGTGTGTAAATGGATTTCAGGTGTAAGTGTGGCAGCATGGTGAGCAGTGGAAGGACATGGGAGGCAGAAGGATGTGGGAGGGTTGGGCTAGCTATTGACAGCAGTGGCAGTAGGCGGGCAGCCATGATGTACGGGCCCGGCATAATCACCTCCTCAGGCCCATTAATCTAAGAGCACTGCAACACTTGATGAGAACGTGTTGCGTTCGAGATGCCCATAAATGTCACCCTGGAGATGCCTCTCCTTCAAACGAGAAGTGAAAAATAGTGAAACGGGGGTCCCATCAGCCTGAGATTAAATAGAAAACAAATCAACAAATCACACTCAACGCCCTTGTGCACTCATTAAAATACTCATGCCAGAGCAATGGATAACATTGCCAAACATGGATACACACACATGCACGTACACACACACACACACACACACACGTACATTATGGTGTCAATGGCTTATTTTGTTGGAACAGCAGCAATTCCCATGAGGTTCCTTCGGCAGCTGGGATGGATTTTAATTGAGAATGCGGATACTAGGAAGCTATAGTAAGCAAATGCAGCATATGAGGCTCATAGACTCTGACAGAAAATAAAATACAGTATAGGGTGAAAGAGAAAAAGAATTAACAAAATTAAAGTGAGAGAGGGAAATAGAAAGAGAGAGAGAGAGAAAAAGAGGGAGAGAAAGAGAAAGATAGAAATGGTCAAAAGAGGCCAAGCGTTCGTGTCAAGGGTCATGTGGAGGCTTTTCTGCTATAATTGTAACATTTCCCCGAGGACAGGTCAAATCAGCTGCTGCATGTCCCACCATACCTCAGTGTGTTTACCTGGGGAGAGGAGGCGTGATGACCAATCACAACCTCACATCAAGCTGTAGTGGAAAAATTCCTTCTCAGGGAAAACCGGAATAGGAAAAATTATATAAAATCAATAAGTAAAACAACTAAAAAAAAAACACACACACACACACACAACACATGTGGGATATAGTAATATGTTTCCTGCAGTCCAAGCTTTTGGAGAGCTCTTGTTGTCTGCTTGGCCTTGATAAGCAAAAGTTCCTGGTCACCTCCAGTATTCATATTAACGTGATGCTTTTTGCCACCTACTCTCCAAGCTCATCAGGCACAAACACATCAGCTGACGACCTTCAGGTTTGCTCTTTCCAAAGTGCAGGGTGGAAAGAGTGCTGCAGCTCCTTCATTTAAATGGAAATAAAGATCATCACAGATGCCATTAGGAGAAGAGACAGAGGAACGGCACTCAGAATGCACAACGGTGAAGCTGGGGGAGGGGGGGGGTGTAGAGTTAATGGGCCTTGGCATTTGGTGCGTGTTAAGAGAGGGATGCCAGTGTCCGCTGAGACTCTTTCACACACACACACACACACACACACACACACACACACACACACACACACACACACACACACGCACACACACACCCATGCACGCACACACACATTTTCAGATGCATGTTGGTGACGGTGAGTTTATAGCCTTCAATAATGTTTCATGAGGCTGGGTACAGGCAAACGAGGTGGGGAAGATGACACACACACACACACACACACACACATACAGAGAGACACACACAGACATACATAGGCCATGGAACCATAGATTCTTAAGCTCTGTAAAATGTTCTTAATATGATTAAAACCAAAACTGACACAAAAACACTGCAGAACTGATGAAGTGGTCAGTAGCATAAAACCAGTGGTCAGGCCTTTCATGGTTAACTAGCATTGCCTATGTCAGTAAACTATCCATCACTGGGTTTTATTACTGTAGCCTTCAGTTGACTGGCTCTCTGAGATTTACTAGACAGTCACACCCAAGACTTTAGCAGGGCCTCAGCAATAATGGAACTGAAAAAAAAATGGAGGCAGTGTGAAGTAGATAGAATCCATTCACTAGAACTGAGTTTAAAATATTAAAGTGTCACCCAAATGGATCTCATTTTCATTTTTTTTTTCTTTCATGTATAGTAATTAATACAAATGAAATTGAAGATGTATGCAAATCCAAATTAAGAAGGGTTTGTCTGCAAACCATTCACATGACATACTGGAAGATACTGCAACTAAACCTGTTATTGTTGTAACTTGTATTTTCTTGTTTGTAGGCACCTGCTTTGTTCTCATTCCTTGCAGTGTGGCCTTGGAGGCATGGTTACCAACTCTATTCAAAAGCTGAATTCCAAGGGTGCCATCTAGTGTTGGGTTTGTATTATGACACATTAAAGGCTGTCTTAGTACTCATATTATTTGTTTTAAAGGTAAAGTGAGTGATGCTGGATGGCATTGCATTTGTTTATGTTTGTGTTTGTTTGAATTCTTAGCAGACATTTTTGTACAATACAGCTATATCACCAAAGACCAGACAAAGCACACCAGAGAGGTAGCTCATCCCTCCCTTCAGTGATCATGAAGAAACTAAGTTACTGTTTGTGGGAAAGGCTACCAATGCTTTGTTTCCAGTTCACACCACAGAGCCGAGACATCATAGGATGTTTTTGGAGTGTGCCTGGAGATTGTGGAGCTAATGGAATGTGGGCAGACAACAACTGAATGTTTCAAAAAGAGTGAGAGGCACTTCAAGACAGTAAGACATCAAGACTTGACAAATTGACGGTTTATAGGAACGTGTTTAAAACAGGACATTTCAACCCTGATCAGACAACCAAAAATAGTCCATGTCTGACAAAGGGGTCAGATTGACAACTGAAAAAAAAGCCAAACATTATTTTTACTGTTACTTTTACTGCTATTCTGATACCTGCTGTTCATTGTACTGATAGACTACACATTAATGTATGGACAGGGAATGAGATATCATGCTTTAATTAATGCAATCACCAATCCATATTCTGATTATTAATATTGGATTGAGAAACGGTCACTTTCTTCCATAAATATGATATCCCCCACTTTTCCAGACATCAGTTATTCCTACAAAAGGACAAAGTGGAGAGCACGGAATAGAATCAGAGGATATTAGACTGATCACCACAAGGTTGAAATTAACACTAGAAAGACAATGAAGTCTAGCTAACAGACTCATTTCCCAGTTTCTGTTCTTTCATTTAAACTGAAGGACAAGGGTTTGTAGCTAAGTGACTTCAGGATGCTGTGCTTGAATTGTCCCACAAGGGGGCCTCAGTGGTTTAGAGATTGTGAGGAGCTTGAAGCTCTACTCACACCCAACCTTACCTCAATATTTCATCATTGCATGGGAGCAAGCCAATGTTTCATCAGTTTATAACTGAGTAGGCCAATAACGACCATTGCATTTCTCTGCACTTGTTTAACACTGAGATCATTCTCTAATTAAGACTATCTAACATATCATATAATGTTCTGGTATATTGAATTCCACAGGCAGGCAGGCATGCAGTCAGACATACAGGAAGGGCAGTGTCCTGAGAGACTTCAGTCAGAGGGGAGTGTTTCTTAGAAATTCATCATCCAGTATTGAGTTAATATGAGCCATGACCTAAAAAGGAGGCTTTGAGAGGAAAAACAAAAAGTAATTGCACCATTTGTCATGATATATTGTCTTTTCTCTCTCATAAAACAGAAAAAATATATATAATTTCCAGTTAGACATATAGGATGTATGAATGAAGCCATCACAGACACAAGCACTCTGACAAATGTTTCCCCCACATGAATATCTCAAAAGCACTACACTTTACAAATTGACCTGGGCCGCGTGCTGGATGTCGGCCCTGGTATTTTCACCCATGCTTCTTTTGAAATGCCATTGCTCAGCAGTTCATCTCACAAATATCAATCAGCTTCCCATTTATTCTCGAGAAGAAGAACGAAATGGAAAAAGAGGAAGGGAATGAGAGAGAAAGAGAGAGAGAAAGAAAGAGTGAGAGATTACATGGCCATTTTTATGATGAATTTGCCAAATTATGAGAAGATGACTTATTACAGTATGACTTTGTAAATGCTTGCTCTGCCAACAGTAAGCTCTTCCTGTGGTATAAAACACATCCAATCACTTTGTGGTGGTCTCCACAATAGACATTCCCCCGACATATGTGGCACTCAGCAAACCTACTTTTACACTAAATGATTTTGTTAGATGGTTTCGTAGGAGAAATCCCAGAACATGAAAGCATGTTTTTGCTCTTAGTATATTAGTCATTGAAGTAAACAGCAATCTGAAGTTGAAAGAAACCTTCATATTTAAAGTTTACTAATGAGCACCACACAACATTTTGACATTTACCAAATGACTCATCCTTTCAAACTCTCTGATAACACTCTTCAGTTACTTATCATGGCTATGACCTTGTCTGGGTGCCATCTCCACAAAAAAAACATTATTCAACCACCACTTTTCAGCTCGTCCAAACTCCACACAGTTAGACTCTCCACTACTCTGCCCTTCGAGCTGGCACGCTGTCAGAACCTCCTGATGGCGGGCACAGCCTTGCCCCACAGCCTGGCACCCCAGCAGCGGCACGTTCACCTTGACGAACTGCCACGCTCCGCGTGGAGGACGCTGAAGCTTAGGATGAGGGAGCCAATCAGTGGATAGTGGCAAGCCGCCACACATCTCTGTTACCCAGACGGAAAACCAGTGGTAAGAGACAGGGAGGCTAAGAGAGGATCAGTGACCACTGGAAGCCATCCTGCTGAGCCTTCCATTGCAAGGAGACTATACATCCATCATTTGAAGCAGACCATACATACTGATTCTTCATGCAGTGGAAAGCTTTTAAAAAATATTAATATGTTATTCATACCAAGCAGACTATCCATTAGTGGCTTGACAGAGCAATGGGATTTTAACCTGAACCAAGAGTGAAAATGGAAGCATGCGTCTATTTTCACGGTCTTCCTCAAGGGTATTCAGTGTAATGCAATGGCATATAAATGCTGCTTATATGTCTGTCTGTCAGTTTTACCATAACTGAAAAAGCATGTGGCAAGAAATGTTCCCTCCTTATGGTCTCTGTCTGGGTTGGTGTAGTGTCCAAGAGAAGTCATTGGCATTGGTGTGTAGTGACCGTATCGTTCCATGCAGGGGCTGTCTCTCTGACATGAATCCAGCTCCCTCGTCTCCAGCTCAGACCACCAGCTCAGACAAGCAGTAAAAGCAGACTTAGATTAAGCAGATGTCCAGCTGAAATCTATAAACCAGCCCTGTTCTTACCATCTCATAAATAAGAGGATATGGCTGAGCTCCGTAAGCCCTAAGACCTGCCTTTGTGCAGGTATGTGTGTGTATGTGTGTGTGTACATGAGTGAGCATGAAAGAAATTCACAGAGAGAGAGAGAAGGAGAGAGACAGAAAGAGAATGAGAGAGTTAGAGACTGTCACCCAAGGCTGTGGGAGACAGCACATCTGCCAGAACAGCTGCCTGAGTCTACTGATAGCACAGGGACAAGATAAATCATACTATCCATGAAGCCCTGACATCCCAGTAAAACTGCACCTTCTAAACACACACACACACACACACACACACACACTTGTAAACACACCTTAACTGCAATGCACTTCCAATCCATATGGGAAGCAGAGTCAGTAAGCCAGTATGTCTGCATAGACACAGCTCACAGACAACAGACATTCACCCACAGTTGGTTCACAAGCCTTAGCCAACAGCACCCCAGCCACCACAGCCCAGCACGACACAACACAGCAGAGCCCAGCACAGCACAGCACAGATGGCCGTGTTCAGAGCACTCAGTCTGAACAAACAGTCTGCGCACACACACAAGAAATGGAGCCCATTATCAAAGCACGCCAGCGCATCCCGGAGCACTCTAATGGTTTGCTAATGGTTAAACATACCATTAAAGACGGATTAGGACTCCTCGTGGTCATGTGACCAGGGGTTTGTCCTTAATCCTGCCAAGGCTCCCACTGCAATTTAGACTTCAAAGACTTCTTAATTGGCATCCTAAATGACTAAATTGTCCTCGCAGCGCCCATGCGGACTTGAGAGATATAACGTCTATGGTTCAGTCAAAACATGTGACGGACCTACTTTGGGTAAGAGAGGGGCCAGTTCACCCACAAGTGAGCGCCTTGAGAAAATGGTCAGGAATAACTTACACAATCAGAATAAGTCAAACAGATCTGGTAAAGTGGGGATTAATTGTGTCTATATAAACTCCTATAAATCCTAATGAGTGATATCCTTAATTAAGGCTTAATTAAATGTCATTTACCTGTCAAAACATGAATCCTAGAAGCATTATAAATGTAAACCTTTGACATTCAAATCAGAGATATTGATACAAAAGCAACCTGACCATGAAGTAAATCTTGAAAAAGAAGGTTTGAGGCATTGGTTGTGATGGCATGTCTGACAGATGATATAAGCCCCATCAAGCTCCTTCTGAGAGATGTGGATCTGAGTTATTCTTCACATGCCAACTGTGAGTGATTGGGATGCCAGACACCAGTCATGACTCATTCCATGAGCTCCAAGCCAGCAGCACCTTAAGGCCTAAAGTTTGACCTGATTGACACCACAGTGCAACTAAGACAATGCCACAAAGCACACCACCATGGGGCATACACTCCCCTCAACCAGCGACACAGCCAGGTGTTAGGTGGACAAACACAGGTTTGCCACCAAGTGCTGTTATCCTCCAGCCGCATGGCCAGAGGGGACTTCTGTGGGTGGTTGAGCGCTTTGTCTTCCATTCCTCCTTGTCTCCACCACAACACAGGAACCCTTCATCTTCCCTCACGACAGAGTGGATAAACTGCTTCATCAATATGTGAAGTCGACAAAGGTCATGTAAATATATGAGCAGTCAGATGTAATATCTTGGAGCTCTCTCTCTCTCTCTTTCTTTCTCTCTCTCTATTGCTCTCACTTTCCTTTGGCTATGGGTTTTTAGCCGTACACTGCCCTTCTAGCCTCACACCCTTCCAGCTTTCCAATACAATTTACTGTCCTTGTAAAAAAAAAAAAAAAAAAACGTGCATGGCGGCTGGCAGAGACTTTATGGTCTTGTCACCCAGGCTCTCACAGCAATCAATCTCCCTTTTTTTAGACGCCAAGAAAAAAGAAAACAAGCAGAAATCATTGCGGAAATGTAATTATGGTTTAGTATGCACATACACTACTTGTTGCTTTAATAATGCAGGTGGTAGGCTTGGCCTGAATACATTTATATCTGAGCAAGCTGACATATATTCTACATAAATCTCAAGCGAGGGTCTGTTGACTTTTGTCATTAACCAGCTGTAATCACCATTATCGGACTAGTTTTTTTCATGTCTAAATGTAATGGCTCAATGGTTTTGGACATTGTTTCCCCTGTTTTCCCAACTTTCGGTCACTCCCTTCTTGCTTGTCCTCTCCTGTCTTCCTCATTCATCTTCTGCCACTCCTGCTCGCTCTCGCGTTCCCTCTCTGGTATATTTTTCCCTGGCATGTGCCACAGTTGAAGCCCATTAATCAGGCGTGTGTGGTGAGGGCTGAATGCTAAAACACTCACACTCCGCCTGCCTCCCATAGCATCGTATCGCCTCGGCTCCACCCCACCCCATCCAAGCCACACAAAAGGACACATTAACCTTGGAGTCGCTTCAATTTCCCTGCCCAAACTTGGCCAAAAAGAAAAAGACAGAACTTCGGAAATTGTCTTCCATTTTTATTTCTTTGCTTTTGGTATAGGGTAAGGACAAGTTTTTTTGTGGAAACGCAAATGAGTTTGAGTGTATGTGTAAGTAAAATGTGAATGGTCTGAATGTGAAAATGCTTTTGAGGTGCTTTTAAGTACGTGTTTGAGTGTGTGTGTGTGTGTGTGTGTATGTGTGTGTGTGTGTGTGTGTGTATGTGTGCATACATGTCCACCAAAACCGCTTCTGTGTGTGTGCTCGTGAGTGTGTCGTGCCCATTCACCAGGTTGTGTGAGGCTGAGGCATCCAAGCCATAAATAAAGCTGCCTGGGCAGTGGGGAGGGGAGACAGAGCAGAGCTGGGAGCCAGCAGAGGACTCTGACAGCTGAGGGCAGAATGGCCTTGTCTCCACGGGAGACGATCATTAAAACTAGTCCCAAAACTATCCTGGGCTCACAACCGTATAACACACACTTAACCTGCTGACAAATAAGCCACGAGCATTGTTTTAAACAAACATTTCATAAATGTCCACAACTACACAAGCACCTGGTCTGACCTTCGCTTGTAAACATAGCATGTGATAATCTATTAAAAGTGAGACAATGCAATCCTAAGAGAAAATGCTACAAAAGCAAAACAAAACAAACAATAAAATCAGTTCCCCAGCAGATTCTGAATTAATTCTGCAGCAACAAATATAACCAAGCAGCCATGGTCATGCATGACAAGATTCAACCAAATAAAAGAACACCAAATTCCTCAATCTTACCTTGACCTTGGGCGACCGCAGTCTGTGGTAAAATGATAGAGACGATAGGGAGAAGCAGGGAGAGGATTAGAACGGTCTCAGGTACGACTGTAGTCAGCCCAACTCTATCCAGCCTTGTAGCCATGGCACCATTGAATGCTGAAACATAAAAAAGGCTATAAAATTTTACTTATGAGTACAGCATAAACAAAGCATGGGTAAATATTGGATATTAAGTTATTTTAAGCCTTTCAAAATAGAAGTGAATACAGATTTATAAAATCATTGCTAGTCTATCTCTATGGCAATGCATATGACAACCCAAATCCCAAGAGCACTGAGTATATGCATCACATCACAAGGCAAATAAAAAAAAAGTAATTGGAGATGGATGGTGTGTATGTGACACACACAGACTTGTTTTAATTCACCAAGTGTGCTGCTCCTAAATATTAGTCTCCCTGCCAAGAGTGAACCGCTCATTTAATACAAAGCTTTTATGAACCAACAATTCATCATTCAATTTAATGACACATTTTGTAGCCATGCATTCAGGCATGAAATTTATTGCATTACCATTACGCTTAATGAACTATTATTTCTTCATGAACAGTGAGTAAAACAGCCCAGCAAACCCAGACTTCAGGTGGAAGTTGGAAATGGACAGACTTTTGTGCCTGCAAATGAATGGTGGACCACAGGCATGTGGGACAGGTTAATGCAGGTGATAAATTAGGCCTGCCCAAGGAGCAGCTGAGGCCGCGCTCACCGGTGCCCAACAGAGCCACGGCTGCAGGTTTGGTTGGGTCCGCAGCTCGGTGCTTATGAGAAATGAGCACAGTCATGCACCATCTGGAGGGTCAACAAATGGCTCGTCTGGCTCCAATAAGCACATAAGAAAGGGCAGTAAACACCACTAATATAATAGTCTGCTATTTGAAAGCAAGAAAAGGGTTTGAAGAAGTAATGTGATTTTGGGTGTTCACAAATGTAGTAGTGATCATACAAATCAACACAGTACACCATATGGGGAAACAAAAGTGGCAGGTGAGGGTCTTGAAAAGTCTTGAGTTGGAAAAAAAAAATCACACAAGAACACAACATGTTTCTTGTCAGCGGGCGAGTGAGAGTACAATGTCAGGTGTTCGTGCCAAGCTTGTATTGCGTTAGCTTTCTCCAGACATGCAAATACGACAAGCAAGAAGGGGGCTAGTGGTGTCACAGCAGGAAATCAAATCACCTGTTAAAACAACAAACAAGTTGAGTTGCCTCACACAGGATTATGGATAGCATGACTTTCTCATTTACTTGGGAAGCAACAGGTGGTAATGCCAGGCTTATCCTCTCCAGAGATAAAGCCGTGAAATACCTGCTGGGTTTTGGGACTCATACTGGTGTCCTTTGCGAACAGGTAACATAGAGGCTTACCGATACATGAATTTCAAGTGGAAGTTTACTGAGACACACACACACACACACATATATACATATTTTGTATACACACACAGTGTGAACAAGTACACAGTGGATGTACATGCTGTATATAACATCCTCATCAATTTCTGCACATAAGTTAATAGGTTTACAGTGTTCTGTATGAATATATATATATATTAGCTTTTAAAGCAGAGCTTTGCAACAATTTCATCTTAATATGACAAAGGAACTTGTGTGAGAAAGTGTGAGAATTATGCACAATTAATTGAAAACCTGTTGACTTAAGTAAAGGTCTGTATTTTAAAATCCCTGGGGCTAGTGCGAAAGCACCACTGAGATATAAGAAAACTGTATCCCTTCCCTAGAAAATTTAAAGGGATATGCCACCATTTGGGGAAATACACTCATTTTCCAACTCCCCTCGAGCCAAAAAAACTGTCACACTCCATTTCTTAGTCTTAATACACTTTGCAACTACAGAAGAGAAAGGACAAACTGGAGAAAGGTAAAACTCAGTTGTCAAAGGAAGGTGGAAAATTAGTTTATTTCCCCAAATGGTGGCGTATCCCTTTAATGAGTCAAAGTGTATGTGTAAATGTCAGTGACATTTGCAGCTGAAAGATCTGTGGAAAATGCTTCTGTAAAGAGATGTGATTATCAAAGAAATTAGGGGACTGGCAGATAACACCCTTTGCTGAGTGTTCATGCCTGATCTGAGCAATATCTGAAATTACACCATCAGCCATTTCATCACAACCTGTTTTCCCACTAGGCACGACTCAAATCCACCAAGCCCTGCACTGCTCCAACAGCGAAACCCTCTTTGCGCACATGATATGCCCTAATCGATATATTACCCAGAGCCCAATGGAACTGCTCCAAATGAGCCCCAAAGCACTCACCTTGCACTTGTTCCACTACCTCCATCTCTCAGACAGTCTAGCTGCATTTAAGTGTATGCTCAGACTAGACTGACTTGTGAGAGGCCACCAGTCACAACACACATCTCCCACACAGACTACAGACATGTTTAAAGAACTACGAACATGAGGAGAGGAGCATGTGGGTGTAGGAGGGACTGTCAGGCCTGTGCACTTTACATTATGCCTTTCTGCCCAGTCAGACCAGCTGGAGAATAACATAACTAACATATCTGCACTATCTGCACTACATTGAGACATGGGTGTGGAATATATGTTACTTAGCTGAAAGAAAATAGATGGGCAAATAAGCTATAATCAGAATGCATCTCAGTTCCAGTGAACACTGACTAGATTTGGATTACTGTAGTCCCTTATTCTTCTTTTTGAAACTTCATTGGGCTGGTAATTAACATTAATACATACCTTACCATTTGATCTTCTCAACAATCAAAGGTCAGTATTGATTTATTTAGTTTGAATCCCAATCTCATCACGCCCACATTGCCCAAGGATCTTTTGGTCTGCACAGGGGGCCCCATGGATCAGTGTTATACCATAAACTCGGGGACCCAGATTCAAGTCCGACCCAAGGTTTCCCAATTCTTCCCCATCTCATTTACATTTGTGCATTTAGCAGACACTTTTGTCCAAAGCGACTTACATTTGTCAACTATCAATAAGGGTCAGTCTCTCTTAGAGCAACTTAGGGCTAAGTGCCTTGCTCAAGGGCACAACGGTGGCAGCCAGGATTCGAACCCACAATCTTCCAGGCTACTTGCATGCTAGCCAGGTTCCTTATCCTACGGAACCTACCATGTTCCTTAAACTATTCCACCAAAGCCCGCCATCTCTGTTTCACTCACTTCTTGTGACTCTCTACATTCCTTTTATCAGAATAAAGGCTAAAAAGCTCAAAAAATATCTACTGAAAAAAAAGAATATTTTAGTTTGATCATGCTCCTGTGGTCTTCCACACAGCCATCACCAATCCCGCTGACATACAAACTGCCTGAAAGACTACATATGTGCATGCTGTTATTTCACACAGGCTTGTCAGATTTCAATCCGTGTTCTGCGTGCAATGCATCAGCAAGCGAACAGGGCGTAACGGCTTACAAGACACTCTTTAGAATGCAAACTATCACGTCCTGTTTGCCTCTCCTCCACTCGCTTATTCAATTACCTCTGGACATTCAGGCCTGTCTGATGCATCATCTCTGGAGCGGCGGCAGCCCACTCTCCGGGCCCCAGACCATATATATGCCATTCGCCCCTGATTATATTTCCCATCGATAGCCATTTACAGTTCCAGAGAGGGGTGGGGAGGTGGGGGGGTGGTCAACGACTTGTCCTGTGCCAGCCTGGTGCTGGACGCCTGCCCAGAGGAAACAGATTGGAGTGGAATGACTGGCAACGAATGGCCAGGCATGTTCATTATTCAACTGAAGCATTCATCCTCATCCTCATCCTCATCTTCCTTCTCTTCCTCCTCTTCGTCCCTTCTCTGGCTGAGCTCTGATGGGAGATCAACATGCACGGAGCCACACAGACTCAAAATCCTGGCAGGGCTCAGCTTTGCCTATTCATCTAGACAGTTCCAAATTAGGAGCTGTAAGACGGCGAAAAATGGAGGGTGGTGAACACAGTCTACATGTTGCTATGTTTTTGATTGTGTCCCCTGTTGCCTGGATTGCAGCCAAGTGGAGCTATCCAGTGTCCTGAAGTGTGAGTGAGTTAAAAATGCACAGGACTCACTGCATCACTGTGTGACACCGTCGGTGTCTACAACACAGAAGCCGTCCTCCGACATGCTGTCAAAGCGTAATTATGCAGAATCCGACAGTGCCAAGAAGCACAAGGGGACAGAGGGAAATAAATAGCCAAGCACAAACAGTGAGATCTGGAGCGAGGCTGCTGCCACCACATTCGGAAAACAATCCACCATGCTGTCGAAACTGCGTCTGACACCAGCGAAAGCACAGCAGCACGTTTTGTCTGTTTGACTTCGCAGCTGGAGCTCTAATGCAGAATAGGTTGTGATTTTAATATGGTCACAAATGAATAGATCCTCTCATTTAGCAAGAGCTGATGATTAGGACTGAGGATTACACTGTGTATCACATATTGACTTTAACAAACTATGACTGTAACTGGACCTGAGTAAATTAAACCTGCTGGGCTACTTTCATTGCTAAATCTACAGACCAATTTAATTCTTAAGTGGAAACATTTTTCCAGCTACTGCACACAATTGTGTAATACTGGAATCACATATAAAATAAAGTTATAATACAATGAAACAGGAGAGTCACATACATAAAACTTCATCAGCTCACTCAAACAGAAAACTGGTTGGGTATTTCTTATATTCTCTACACTGTTTTTCATATAATATCTGCCCTGTTTTGTTTTTCTGCCCTCTCACAATTTATTCTCCAACTACGAAATCGGGGTTAACCAGGTACATCCAGTACAAATTCGATGTACTTCCAGTGTTACCCAGGTACTTCATTACAAATTGTTATATATGACTATCTCACAAGGCAATGTCTAACTTGCGATAATTTCAACATGATTCAAGACACAAAACTTTTCAGCAAAACATGATTTAACATCCATTTCAATATGCGTCTTGGTATGCTGTGTATAGCCACAACATATCTTACCTTGATCAAAGGGGCCTGTTGCACGATGGTCCCAGATGGATTGTGCCCTCTACAGTTAGGTATCCCACAAGTCCAGAGGTCTAAGACAGAAGAGGTCTATTTGTGTGGCCCGATGATGAGATGGATAAATACAGGCTCCTTCTTGCTGTCCCTCTCTCTGTGCGAAGTCCTCAGTCTGAAATGCATACACACCAAATACACACATACACACATGCACGCGCACACACACACACACACACACAACTGGAAAGGATTTCTTTACCCTGTCCAAGCACAACCCATCACCAAAGGGAGAGGGGAGTGAGACGGAGGGTGAAAAAGAAGGAGGGAGAGAAAGAGCAAAAGAGAGTGGAGAGCTGGAGCCACAGCCAGAGTAAGAGAGAGGGAGAGAGGCAGAATGAGAAAAAGAGAGACTGCGTCAATGATGCAGATTGTCGTACAGAGGGGCTGTATTCCTGGTAATCCAAGTGAAGTGAAAGCCTGTGCCGTTTCAACAGACTTAATTAAAGTGATTTGATTGTTTGCACTCTCTCTTCCTCCCTTGCTCTCTCTCTCTCCCCTTAGTAATGGGTTTCAGTGAGGTTCATTTGTCCCAATTTTGTGCTCACTAGCTCTCACTTTCAGATTGCCTACCTTTTAATCCATCTAATGACTTTGCATTGCACTTCAACTTCACTTCAATGCTAGCTGTGATTATGAATAGTTAAATCAAGCAGACCTGTCAAATGTGTCCAAAGAGACATCTTCTCTAGTGAAGGTAAAAGCCTGCACTCTGTAGCACAATCACAAGGCTTTTTATGGAATATTTACAGAATAGTGGATAATGACAGACTGTCACCGGTCTCTCTCTAGTCATTTCAGTACTTCAGTTTTCCTCACTATAGCTCATTAATCAGGCGATAGGGAAGAGACCCATAGCCTGTCTCTCATATAATACATTTAATGGCACATACTGTTTCTGCAAAGTGGCATTCATGATGCAGTGCTCTGTAATTCCTATCTAGGACATATCAAAGAGAATCTAAAACTTTTGAATATTTATAAGTGATATATTAAGCAGCAGTCTAGCTACAGTATCATTTGTAATGGTTACAATCACAGGCAGTACAATAAATCGTGAGAGATCCAGGGACCCAGGCATTTAGATGCTGGTCATTATGATGCATAGGCCTGGAGTACAATAAATAAATTTTGCAGAACAGCACTACAACACTGGCATTTAGTTCAAATGCAACCATTATTTAAAAGCACAGAGAAATGTAGTTTACCAGGCATTATGTCATAATTGCATTCCACTGATTTCACATAAATGGTGGACCACAATCTAGTCAAATGTTTTCCATGAGTTTGTGTCATGACAGAGACTGGCCATACAACCTTGTTGTAAAAGCAATATTCTACAACTGCACCAGTGTGCCGTCAAGACACTATAATGGCTTCACAATAAGCATTTAAAAGCAACTGTGACAATAATCTGAACATTAAAGTCTTTTGGGAAAAATGGCAGGGCTTTTACATTATCCAATGGCTTTAAAGCACATTTCAATGGTCCATGCCATGGTCAATGATCCCCTTAGCCATGGCAACTGTTACAACACTGAACCCAATGTATAAAATTAGCTTGGTTGTAATGGAAGGTACACTTTTAAAGCCCTGACATCCACAGTCAGGGATGCAAAACACAATGACTTAAATATCACTGAATATGAGGTAATCTAATACTGCTATCAGCTGTTTATCTATCACTCAAGAGGGTATTCACAAAGCATATGTGTATTCAAAAATATGTACTTATGAATTTTATTGCATTCCTAATATAATTTTCACACAGGTGAAATTAATTAGCCTTCTTTTACAAAATGACTCTGTTCTAGAAGTCCTAATTAGATGAGATTGTGGCTGCTTAATTGGCCTTCTCCTCCTGGGAGCTGGCTGTTGTTGGTTTCAGAGCAGAGAACATTCACTGCACCTTCAAAAATTTTCCCAGATGAGGGCAAGATGCACATCTGAGAGGGCTTCTGTCGGTTTCAGCCACTGAGGGTTGTACGCATTCTTTTCGCCATTCACATTTAACAAAGAATGTTGGACTATTTCTTTTGGAACTACGTAAAATCCTCCAAAAAGCTTTTCAGAAACCAAAGGACCATATTGATCAAGTATATGTTTCATGGCATGAGCAGCCATGGAAAATATCACGGTAAGTCATCTGTCTCTCCTCTGCAAGATACTAGAGACTGATTGTTTATTGCTGTTGTATATTGTTGTTAGTTGTTATTTCATTACATTATGTTACAATAGGTAAATAACATGATCATACATTTTCTAAGGTTTAGATTCATTAGTTTAAAAAAATGCCCTCTTCGTTACTAAAAATGGGTTTTCATGACATGAGCAATTGCAATTAAAAATAAACTTTATATATACTATTCTGTTTCCATCAAAAGTCAGAACAGTGGAAAGAGATCGTGAACAAGAAGTTGCAGTTTCCTCCTGAGCTGATTGCTGGCATCCATGAGGGAAATGTTGTGCTTGTTAGGAAACTGCTGTCCACGGGAGACGGCATCATTCGCCAGCTGGATGACTCTGAAGATCGTCTCTGGAGGGAGGCCCTCAACCTCTCCATCCGCCTTGGCAACGAAGATATGATGACCACCCTATTTTTAGGGGTCAAGTTTGACTTCCGTCAGATCCATGAGGCCCTCCTTGTCGCCGTGGATACCAACCAGCCATGGGTTGTGAAGCTACTGCTGGACCGGCTTGACCAGGAGAAAGGCAACAAAATGGATGTGCGCTCCTTCTCAACAGCCATCTTTGACCACTCGATCGATGACTCTCAGTTCGCTCCAGGAGTGACCCCTCTAACACTTGCCTGCCAGAAGGATCTGTATGACATTGTGACCATGCTCACCCAGAGAGGCCACAACATCCCCCTGCCCCACGCCATCTCCTGCACCTGCCTAGAGTGTCGCAATGCCCGGCAGTACGATTTGCTCAAGTTCTCTCTCTCCCGCATCAACACCTATAGAGGGATTGCCAGCCGTGCCTACCTGTCTGTCACTGCAGAAGACTCCATGCTTAGTGCCTTCCATCTCAGTCGTGAGCTCCGTAGGCTCTCCAAGAAAGAGCCAGAGTTCAAGGTAGGAACAACCTCTAGGACATTTCAGCAGTCTACTATATGTTCAGAATAAATCAGTAATTGTATCACTGAAAAAAATTTCAGTAAACATACAGTTTAGACATAAGATTTCTAGTTGAGCTCCCACCTCTTCTATGTGATCTATAAGGTTTGTTCGGTCATACCACACAGAGCAAGCCTCCTACAAGTTATGCTGAGTACTGTAATGTCAAGCCTAGTTGGTACTTTGGTGCCGTGAACTTTGTATGTGTATTTTACATCATCAGGTCAACAAGAAAAAACAAATAGGAAGAACACATGACGAAACTTGGAAATCACAATAAAGTCAACAAAGGAACTCAAAAGTTGAGAAAATACATACATTTGCCACAACCAACAATCTCTGGAACACACAATGATCCACTGACAAAATTGCCCATTTTTAACACCTTTGTTTATATTTACATTCTATTTAGTCTTACCCTGTTGATGACATGAGCAAGGAAAAATCTTGCAACAATGGTTACAAAATGTCTTCACCTTATTTTAACAAGCATTCTGCTGAGACTCTTCCCATAGTATGCTGAAAGCCAGAAGGTTATGTCTCAAATATAATATCTGTATTCTTTAGCCCCAATACCTACATCTGGAAGAGTTGTGTCAGGAGTTCGCCGTGGAGCTTCTAGCTATGTGCCGGAACCAGAGTGAAGTCACCACCATTCTGAACAACTGTGATGGTGACAGTGACGATGATGTAGATGCCCAAACGTTTGAGGAAGGAATCCCCAACCTATCCCGTCTCCGTCTAGCTGTCAACTACAATCAAAAACAGGTCCAAGCATGGAGAGTAGTGTTATTAGTAGATCATTGTGTGTCTGGCTGGTTACTAAGCTTGTTTGCAATACACCTAAACAAAGTACACTTTTTGAAAATGATTCAAAGACTAAACTAATAATTATTGATAAAACAAAAGCATTTTAAAATCTGAACACAGTGCAGTATGGAGTAAAGAACAGGCTATATGATGGCCTATTTTTAAGAGGATGATTGCAAATATCTCTGTGATGCCCTCTGCCCCAACAGTTTGTGACTCACCCCATCTGTCAGCAAGTTCTATCCTCCATTTGGTGTGGAAATCTTTCCTGGTGGAGAGGAAGCAAAACGGCATGGAAGCTTCTAGTGTCTCTCGGCATCTTCCTCGCAATGCCCTTTCTGTGTCTGGTCTATTGGGTGGCCCCAAAATCCAAGGTTCTGGGTGTCTCCATGTCTGACAATCCTCAACAGTTTACATTCATGTTTTCAATTTTTGGTTATGATTTATAACCTCTTTTGCTCTTTGCTTTTGTTTATTTCAGTTTGGGAAGGCCATGAAGGTCCCTGTGATTAAATTTTTGCTCCATTCTGCATCTTACATGTGGTTTCTAATCGCTCTCCTGGGTGAATCCATTTTCATGGAAATCTATCGAGTTGATTTCTCCTCCCGGTCACAGAATTTCCTGCACAACTCTCTACACATGGTTTGGGTAGTCGGTATGTCACAATTTTGTTATTCTTACAATATAATTCACTCTAATGACTTATTACCTAAAGTTAGTATCACTGAACAGTGAGAACTCTTGGCATCATTGACATTTGAGAGTTTGGTGTAAAAAGAGAAGGTCACTATTCTTGCACACATGTACACAATGCAAGAACAAGCACAGGATGTACAGACAATCACAAGTAACAAGCACAGAAATGTATTATTTTCAAAAACATCTCAAAACCGTAGAGCATGTCATGTTGTTCATATCTTCAGGTTTCTTCTGGTTTGAATGTAAAGAGGTCTGGATCGAAGGCCTCCGAAGCTACTTCCTGGACTGGTGGAACATTCTGGACATGATGGTTCTAAGCATGTACCTGGCCTCTTTCACCCTACGAGTCCTCATTAAGTTGAAGGGATACTTTGTATGCCAAGACCCATATGCAGAGAAGGAGTGTATTTACTTCACAGAAGCAGGTTACAATGCAAAACCACACACTTATTAAATCTGGTCAAGGTTAATATGTCTCTGTCAAACCCTTCATGATGTGCATACATCAAACTTGAGGCAAATATTAGGTACCATATCATGCATCTAATACAAAGTGTATTATGGAGCTGAATATTTAACTAAGCATATGATCTAATCCCATTCTCAACTGACATAGACTGTTTGGGGCAATCGTATACTTACAGTTTTTTTGGAATCTTTCAGAGAATCTCTGTGGTCACAGTGGATGTCATGGTTGGCATTAGCCTTGTTCTCACACATACAGATCTGCGATGCATCTCAGTCTGGCCAATTTCATGTCATCTCCAACTTCCATGAGGCGGGATTAACAGACAGATCAAAATGCCTCTGCAGACATTTGATATGCCTACAACCAATCAGACCAATGCAGAAAAAAGAAAGTGGGATACATCACGATTTCAAGCAAAACATATGTTAAGCCCACCTCCATTGGGTAAAAGCCGTTTTTCGATTGGTTCCCTGTCCCTGGTTCCCAGACTAAGATGCATAGCAGATCAGTATGTGTGAGAACCAGGCTAGGCTGGCATGCCAATACTTTAATATTGTGTATAGTTCTCCTGGTCTCACAGTCCTCATCTGGGTTGTGTTCTCAGAGAGACATGACTGGCGACAGGAGGACCCGCAGTTCATCTCAGAGATCCTATTTGCCGTCACCAGCATGCTCAGTTTCACCCGCCTGGCCTACATCCTGCCTGCCCATGAGTCCCTGGGAACCCTGCAGATCTCCATCGGAAAGATGATTGACGACATGATGAGGTGAGACACATCTGACAGCACAACGCCACAGCAGTCATCAATCATTATCTAGACATGGGCTGATACTAATACTAATACTATGGATACTGTGGGTCATTCACATGTACTTGATTTCCTTTCTCTTCAGGTTCATGTTCTTGCTGATGATCATTGGGACTGCATTTCTTTGTGGAATCAACAACATATATGTGCCTTATGCTATCTCCCCACACCTTGGACAGTATGCCAACTTTATTCTATTTAACTGCATTTACGTTTTAAAGTTCTATTCATGCTGGGCCATTTACAATTACAAAAATGCATTCATTTTCATGTTTTTCCAGGTTTAATGAAACAATTAACTTCCTGTTTTGGACTATGTTTGGAATGGCTAATCAGGACTATGTGGACATGCCAGAATATGTCCTAGCTGAATTTATTGGCAGAATCCTTTATGGCATATTCACCTTGGTAATAGTCATTGTGCTTCTTAATATGCTTATAGCTATGATCACCAACTCTTTCCAAAAGATTGAGGTGAGTCCTTTCTACGCAGCTACTGTACTTCATTAGGCCTACTTTGTAAACAGCTGTTAGTATTGTAGTCAATGCAAACAGTAATAAGCACCTTGTTCAAGTTTTAAGTACAGCCTTTGACAGTGGTGCATACGATTAAAACATGAAATGTTTGATGCTGGTGATTCTTCACGTAAGTACTAGTGTCTTTCTCTTGCTGTCAGGATGATGCTGATGTTGAATGGAAATTTGCCCGCTCAAAACTCTACCTGACCTACTTCCGGGAGGGTCTTACCATGCCAGTGCCTTTCAATATCATTCCCTCACCCAAAGCCCTATTCTACGTTGTGAGGTGGGCATGCTAGATTATATTCAAACCATTAAACATATCTTGGTACCATGTAGAGGATGCTTATCATTTAGCAATAAGTGGAAACAAACTATAAAATGAACATTTGTACATAGTAGCATTTCCGTAAACATCTACCAGTAAAGCCATAGGAATGTAGTTGTATTCCGTTCACTAGATATTACTAAAAAGGCAAACATTGATTGGTAGACTAGTATGCCCGATCAGAGACCTAAAAGCAGAAGGAAGTAAGGCAGTAAGGTCCTGAAAACATTGAACATCTGAAACCTGAACAAGTACTAGATACACTACATTATTAATAAAATACTCTATAACATCAATTTCCTAATGTTCTGCAGGGGTATCTTTCGAAAACTTTGTTGCTGTTGCAGTCAAAAGAGCAAGTCAGAATACCCTCCAATTACATCTATGGTAAGTCACTGAAATAACAGTATTGCTACTCGCAATGTCTTCAATGAAGATTTATCAATAAAAATGTGTATTGCCCAAGCCTTGTGTTCATGCAATGTCATTGCATTGTAATGTAGCCCTCTCTGTTGCTACTTCACAGTCCAACAGCACACTGAACAACAGCGAAGGCAGAATACCATATCGTCTGCAGGTTATGAAGGCCCTGGTCCAACGCTACATTGATACCGCTCGACGGGAGTTTGAGGAGACCAAGCGCAAAGGTAATGTAAAAAGAGCATGTAAAACCATCAGCATAATGATCAAAAGATTTTTATTTACTTAGATTTATTTTTTGCTCAGTGTGTGTGTTTCTGTATCTATATGTGTGTGTATCTGTGTATGTCTTCCACAGATGTTGGAAACAGAATCACAGAGTTGAGTAAGGTGGTGGGAAGAGTTCATTCGGAGATGAAGGAGCTCCACAAGTCTGTCCTCTCCGGTTTGGAGATCCAGGGCACCACCAAAACTGACAGCAGTGACATCCTGAGCCGATACATCTTGGGAGCCAAAAACAACTTCCGGGGCTTCGATAACAAAATGGCGTGGCAAGGCAGCTCCGCACCTCTAGAAGTGGCTGTGCACATAGAGGATGAGGAGAAGGAGGAAAAGAGGGATGAGGAGGCAACAGAGGAAAAGAAAGATGAAAATACAGAAGAGGATATAAAGTCTGAGGAGTCAAAAGAGGAAATTGAAGGTGAAGGGTCAAAAGAAGAAAATAAAGGTGAAGGGTCGAAAGAGGAAAAGAAGCAAGAAATGGCAAAGCTGGAAAAGAAGGAAGAAGCGACCATGCAAGAAAATAAGGCTGATATAACAAAGGAAGAAAATAAGGTTAATACAACAAAGCAGGAAAATAAGGTCGACACGACAAATCAGGAACAGAAGGTCAAATGGAGAACAAACGAAAAGACAGATGAAGAGAAGGAGAGAAAGGAGAGGAAAAGGGAAAATGGAGTCATAAGGCAGGAGACACTAAGCAGAAATCTGCCCCAGTGGGATCTGTGAATGGCAACAGTGCCTCCCAGAATGCCCAGGGGAGTTCCGCTGTGAGGAAAACAGAGAACAGGCATGCTAATGGGACTTCAGAGACAAAGATCGCACTAAGTAGCTATGAACCTCATTTTCCATTTCACTCACTTAACGTTAGCAACAAATCAAAGTCAGTAGGAAGAGCAACTATAAGCAAGCTGTGAGTTGTACTTATACTTGGGTTTTTTGTGTGTGTAAAAATGAGACAGAATGGGTCTTTTTTTTTTCCTGTCACACAATGCCAAGCTAGAGAGGAGTGTCACAGCAGTAAGACAGGTGCAGGGACTGTGCTGCTCGCGCATAAAGCACACAGTAAGGTGTGATGAAAGGCCCAAAGTAAGAAGCATCAGGCTGAAGGTTATTTAATGAAAGGTTTGGTTAAAGCTAATCCACAGCATTGTTGAGCAGCACCTTTAAACTGAATGCGCAACACGAGATTACAACAGCCATTGAAATGTTAATATCACTGATCAGAGAATGAAATGTAGCATGTCTTTTGTTTCAAACAATTAAATTCATTATAATGTAACTGTTGTCAGACCTGTTATTACCATTTTGTTATTACCAATATAACCAAAACCATACCTACACATTCCTTCCTTCCTGACACCAAATTGTTATTATTCAATGGTATTTATTTCTATTTTCAGTCAAAACCTGAAAGCCTTAAGAGAGTAGCCACACGAGTCACGTGTGGCTTGTTGGTTGCCGATACAGTGTATTAGTATGACTTCCGTTGTCTAGACTTTTAGGAAGACAATGAGTAATAACCAGTACTACAAGAGCAGTAGCAGTAGGTAATGTAGGTATAGGTAGGTGGGTATAGGTCAAAGGTATGTTTAGTTTATAAAACGATCCCTTAAAACGATCCCTTCCGTCATATGATCTAGCAGTAGAGTGAAACCATTTACTTGATTCCTCATTAGTAAGAAAGGGACAGTGTTATTTCAATTAGGTTGGTTGCCTTGAGACTTGACTGTTCCTGTGTGACTCAGTGCAGGTCTCAGCTTGCAGATCACCTGCTGTTTGTGCCAGACCTCTGTGCCCCTCTCTTCATTATAATTAGCTCAAGCACAGGTAACCTCTGAGGGCAAGTGGCAATGAGCCAATAAAATAATCTAGTTTGTGAAGACATGCTTTAACCATCATGCCATCCAGATAACAGAAAACACAGATCAAAAGTACAACTACAGTTCTCAGAGTTCACTAGAGTTCTCAGAAACCCTAATCCCAAGGAATGGGTAAATCTGTAATATCTACACGGATCTTCTCTACAGCAGGACATGTATGAGGTAAACCATCATGAATCTTATACAAACAAATTACAGTAGGTCATAGTTGCCACTAAGACTATGTCTTGTATTGTTGCCTAATTTTCATGTGACGACATGATATTGTAAGAATTCTTCATCTTCTCCACTGAGGGTGTATTTACTGCCCAGAAAGGTGGCAGAAATTTGAGGACAACTTTCTTAGGCTACATATCATATCAAGTCAATAGGGTATGAGAAGGAAATATCACCTTGAAATATCACCTTACCTTGATCTTGGCCTACTTTAGCAACAATGCAGTATTTTCTCTGGACAAAACACTGTATTTACAGATAATGAGATAAACAGAAGAGCCTGTGACTGAGTACTTAGGAGCTGACTTTTGAAACATTACTAAAAGAAGAAAATGACACATTAAATGAGAGAAATAATTTACTGTGTGGTTAATAGTAAATACTAAGTGAGTGATATTCTGAGAAGAATGCATCATCCACACACACACACCCTTGATGGTGATGTGATCATGTGATCTAACCAGTATCCATGTTGTGTCTTCTGATGAATTTGGATATCACAAAGGCTGTCACAATGGTGGTAAATGTTACTGCAACAGTACTTGACATCTGAAAGATAGCAAATACACAACCATATCTGAGCTATATTTTATACTAATGAAAGCTACACAATACAAAATGCAGTCTATGATGTGTGTTTTCAACAAACTGCACAATACCTTAAGAACAATACTGGTCTCCCAAAATGAGTGCAGGTGTACATTAAATAGTGCAAGACTGCAAGGTACATATGCATCTGTGCTGTTTGAATCTTTACACCTGTTCAGTGGAGGAGAGAAACATGATGTAAGCTTCATAAACAACTGGTGTTCATACATATACATTATATCCACACAGACAGACAAGCAGATAGATCATCTTGAAACTAAACATGTTAATGCAAAAATGAGAGACTGCTTACCGACGGTATAGGGTAGTGAGAAGGTCTTGTTTATCTGTTAGGTATGGCTGCAACAAGTTCAATTCCACCAGCAAAGAGACTGGCAATGTCTCCCCCTCCTGGACAAGCATACCTAAACTGTACCAACCCTGTGGGAAAAGAGGGTAAAGCAGAATGAAATCCACTGTGGCAGTGGTTGACAAACTGGGGTACGAGTACTTGGATCTTGGGGTACTTGGATCAATTCTAGGGGGTACGTATCGTGAACATTAATGACACTTCACTGATGTTTATGATTGTTGTCATTAAGGGTCATTCGATAAAGGTGAAGGTCTGCATCCAAAGTCTGCATCCCAAAGACTGCAATTCAAAAACCAAATGACACTTAATGACAATGAATTGTCATTAATGACCCTTTCAAATAGACCCCTTCAATTAAAGTGTTACCCAGTATTTTTACCCCAAAATATCAATGGTCATAGCGGTCTGTGATGCAGGGGGTTCTTGGTGGTCAGGGGTACTTGGTAGGACATACAATGCCTCAGGGGGCACGGGAGAGTTAAAGGTTTGGGAACCAAGGCACTACTGGAAAGGCATTGTGCAAAAGCACTAAGCAAAAGTGGTGAATGAAAAGCACAGTCCTGACAGGGTCCCAGTGGGGAATAAAGGAAAAGTCAGTGTAGGACACACCTGGGGTTCACCACTGAGTGTTGCAAGCTTGTACATCTCTGCGGCTTTGGCCACATCTTTCTGATAGGTTACATTGCTGACAGATAGCAAATCTCCCATTTTTATCAAAGCTGCCAAACAAACATCAAAAAATAAACTTGTCACAAGGCATTTCTACACAATTTAGGTGGAGTGTTAAGTTACATGACACCTACAGAGGTTATTCACTGACATTTATTAGACTTTTACAACCGTGCTTCTTGTAAATTGCCCCAAAGACAGATTTTGGTCACAACAAAAAAAATGTGTAGACAATGTTTTGATGTGATATGATTTTGAGTCAGTTACCATAAACGTCTGGATCTTGGCTCTGAACGCTGAGATTGAAGTATCTTAACATGCACTGTTTCAGAGACACCTGTGCCAGAAAACTTCCCTGTGGAAAAAAAAAATGAAAGTCAAAGTTTATCCATTTTTTTATAACTTATTCCAATTGACAATGCATAGAACACTGGCCATTTTGGAAAAACAAATCTCTTTAACAGGACCATGATAAGCACCAGAGTTGTAGGCCAGAAGATGAAAAACCCACTGTCAGTGGCAATTGTCATTAATTTCTTTTGCAGTGGCCGTAATCAAGACATATTGGATCTTAAAACTTTGTGGATGGCCCATTGAATTAAACTGAGCTTCCCTGCATTTTGAGAAACTGTATGATAATATGAAACAAATGGCAGCGCACAATTTGTCATGTGAGAGAAAAATGTAATTGTAACTGTGGGAATAAATGTTGTTTTAACTCACAGGGTTCTGTTCACATAAGTAGGCCACATTAAACTGGGCGGAAGCGAATCCTGATTCTGCTGCCATCAGGTAATGTATGAGAGCCATCAACCTTTGAAATGGGACGAGCAAGTTGGGTTTATCACACTGTAAATCAACACAAGGCCCTCATTACAACCTGTGACATAGGAGTGTGGTTTTTCCAGGCAGAGTTTAAATTAAGGGTGGGCCAAGCTGTAATACCAGCTTTTAATCAATGAGAGGGAGCTTTCCAGAGATGCAGTTGATTGATCAATGAGCACTATACAACCATCCTGAGATAGTTACTGGACTTGTCTGGAGTAGTTAAATAGCTCAGTGGGTTGAAGAAATTTAAGAAAGACCAAAGGAAGTCTAAAATTATGACAGAGGAGAGCTGCAATTCATTTATTTTTTGCATAAGATGTTCCCCTGTAGCAGGTTTAACAGCTGTGAGTTTGTCTTAAGGGAAAAACCAGAGTAAAATGCTTTCTAGGGCTATCTTTAGTTGATTATGACTTCATACATTGAGTTGGTAGCACAATCAGGTCAATCTGATGGGTTTTGAAAACATTTTTGCCATTTTTGGCGATTTCAACTGAAAGCGCTAAAAATGGATGACCCAGACTGAGCTCTTCTGAGAATATCTCCTTAAAATTTCTGAAAATCAGGATTGCACATAGAATGCACCTCCCTCTCTCTCTACACTGCACTTTTATTACACTCCTGCACTATCATCTCAAAATACTGCAAATTACATGTTAGCAATATGCACTCTTAGTTTTTAATTGTGCTGTAGCTTGAATGCTTATCCTCTTTTTATAAGTTGCTTTGGATAAAAGCGTCTGCTAAATGCATAAATGTAAAACAAAAAGAAATTGCAGTGGTGTTCTGACTGCAAGGCCTCTTTAATAGTTACCAGTTCCCTTTGAAATAGGCATCAAGACCTTTCCTTAAAACTGTGCCAAGGTAGCCATTCTGTTCTGATGCCCATTTTGCCCACCTGAAAGTTAAGGACAGAGCTTTACATGAAAGACTGGCAGGCAAACAGCAGATCCAATGAATGACTAAACTAAAGTGACACGGGAACACTTACAGAACAGCATAAGTGGGAAGCCTTCTCATCTTATATGGGATGCCTTTATTCCACACTTCAGCCAGAGCGATGGCTCCATCAACGTGACCCCTCTGTGCAGACTTCAGGAAGTAATGATATGCTGTGACCTAAGATAGTGAAAAACAAGAACAAGAAACACTGCTAGCAGAGGGATGAAATGGTTTCACTTAGCAAATCCACATGGTTGGGGGAAAAGCTTGAGCCAGCATTGAGTTATAAGATGATCGTACTCTTTCTGCCTGGTTACTATAAAAGCAACTGTGTGCTTTCACATCCTCACCCCACTTCACTCCTGTAAACTTCAGAGACAAACCGGTAATAGCACAGCTAGCATTAACTAGCATTAGCTAGCATTAACGCACTTGGCACACTTGCCTGGTCCGCTGGTCTGCCTGGATACAGGCCTTGGGAGTGCATGGCTCCCAGGTTCATGGCTGCGTCTGGGCTTCCCAAGGCATCAGCCTCCTCCCACAGCTGCACAGCACGCTCATAGTCCCTCTCATACTGTTCATAGTACCAGCCCAGAGCATTCATCGCTGGAGCAAACCCCTTTTCGGTAGAGGCAGTACAAGTGTTAGATGCTATAAAGCACAGAGTGAGATGGTTTTTCTTTAATTATAATAGTCTGCTTACTTATGTAATTTACATAGTACTAACCCGCTCTATTGCTTTCTTCAGAAAAACAACGGCTTTAGGGATGTCTTGCTCAACACCCCGACCCTACAAAAAAAAAAAGGGAATTAATTTCGAGATATCAGTACTTCACACTCCACAGCAGGGAAAGTCATGCCAGAACCAAGTTAAATACTTCTCAGAGGGGGAGAACTGACCGTGAGCAGGACGATGGCATAGTCGTACATGGACATTGGGTCCTCCAACCGCATAGCTCCTCTCTGGTAGTGCCTCACAGCAGTCTGGATATCGGAAGATACACCCTGCTGACCCCAGAACAGCATCCGGCCCATTGCTTGCTATGAAAAACCCAAAAGCCCTCATGTAAACTATGATAAATTAATAAGTTCTGTAGGAGTTCTATTAGTCATCTAAGTAGTCATCTAGCGGTTAGGCACTTGGATGTGTAAGTGTAAATCCAGTAAATCAAGTAAAAAAACAGACGGCAACAACCTACGTGTCCTATATGTCTAATGTACATGTGTTATGTGTTGGTATAAGTCATCAGTCAATATGGTCATGTACTGTTCTACTGCCTATCCTATATGTTAAATGTACACATATTATGTGTTGGGACAGAAATGTAAGGATGTCCTGCTTTCTTAGACTGCAAAACCTAGTTTACCCATGGGTACCAATAAAGTAACCTGAACCTGAACCTAACCCTTGCAGTGGAGGAGCATGATGTGAGGTGCTCCCTCCGGGCCGTTATCACTAGATAAGAGTGTGCCCCGATGGTGCCTCCAGGCTCATGCTGAAAGACTAGGAAGACCAGTTTGTGAGATTTTTACTAAAATTTTCAAAAGGTCCCTGTACCAGTCAGCCGTCCAGGGGCTCCACATTGAGGAAACAGGTATGAGGAAGAACAACATCAACCAGACTGCTACTGTCCTTTTAGTGGCCCACTGTAGAGAGAACCGGTACTTACTACCTCTGTGTGTGGTACTCCAGCTACTCTGTGGCAAACAAGAAGGCACTCCAGAGGGTCAGTAAAATGGCTCAGAAAATTATGGGGTGCACTCTAACCTCTCTGGAGGATCTACACAGTTTCCGCTACACAGTTTCCGCTCAAATGAGCTCATAACATCTTAAAAGACACATCCCACCCTGGACATTCTCTGTTTGAGCTGCTAACATTAGGCAGACAGTACAGGGCTATAAAAACAAGAACAAATAGACTCAGGAACCAACTTCAATACAATGTGTAAACAACCTGCACTAAATGTGTATATTTTGTGTGTATGTGTATACTGTGCAATAGGAGAGCTGTGCCATGTTCCTGGATGAATGTAGTCAACTCCCAATTTTATGTTTTAGTTTAGCTTAAAACCTTAAAACCTATTTATTATTATTATTATTATTATTATTATTATTATTATTATTATTATTATTATGTGTCTATGCACTGATAAATGTTGCACTTAAATTTCATTGTACATGTGGCAATGAAAATAAAGATTTATTAAATCATTCAGAAAATCATTGGTTTCATACCAGGGAATAAAAGCCCAAATAAAAAAAGTAATAAAACTGAGTAGTGAGCAGTGACTTTCATACCTCTGCCCCAACCACCCCATTCCGAGCTTGAAGTTTTAACCAGTGGAATAAGTCATGGTTCTCATTGGTCTGTGACTTCAGGACTTCCTCATTGTTGAGATATATGGCCTCTACAAAAGTCTAAGGCAGCCAGGAAAGGCACAGGGTAAATCACAGGACAAACAAAAAAGTGTTTAACAAAATAATAACAGCAGGGTAGTATAGTCATTTTTCTACCTGCACCCAAAGATGTATAGTGTAGTTTAATTGCATAATCATAGTTTCTTGTTTTGTACAACTTATACTGAATAGGCCAAAATATATAGGATGATATAAAAAAAATAAAAAAAGAAATAAAGGCCATATGAAGGCTATTTGTCTCCTTGTTCAAAATCAGTCTGCGAAAGCTAC
Organism: Tenualosa thibaudeaui; assembly: GCA_027481765.1. Classification (NCBI taxonomy): domain Eukaryota; kingdom Metazoa; phylum Chordata; class Actinopteri; order Clupeiformes; family Clupeidae; genus Tenualosa; species Tenualosa thibaudeaui. The sequence continues at coordinate 5,886,617 of JAIFZK010000130.1, read as the reverse complement.
CTGCTGCGATGTAAAGTTCTGGCGATCCGCAGACGTCTGTTTAGCGATGTTGGCATAGTAGGCATAAGCCAGGTCAGGGTCAGGAGGGATGTTCTGGTCACCTACATGATACAGGTGCCCGAGACGAAGCAGCGCCAGTCTGTGGTCCTGCTGGGCCGCCAGCAGTGCCAGCAGCCATGCCTAGACGAGAGGACAGGACAGCTGATCTGATTAGGATCCAACTCACTACTACAAACCGGGAACAGAGGGGGTAAAGGTGACATTCTACAAACTTTAGTGTAAGGGGGCGGTTCAAAACTTCGGTGTAAACCTGTACAATAGGTAAGTATCAGAACTTCAGTGGCTTCCTGTGAAATCACCAACAAACACAGCAAGGCATGTTTTTACATCTGTAATTTAGTGCTTGGCCACCTCAATATGTTGTTATATGTTGTTGTGATAACACATTAGTGCTGTCAGCTATTGAAGTGTTCATCAACAGTGAATAATCAACAGTGACGCACATGGTCAGTATTTTATAACTTCATCCATTGTTGCATATTATGCCTCATATTTTGTAGTATTTATTCTCTAAGGAAAGAGCTGAGACACAAATACGACTCAAAAAAAGTGAAAAGAGGAGATAAAGAATGTGATCCACTCTTTGTGTGCTAATACACACCCTCTCGGGATGTGGCTTCACCCCGACACCACTGCTGTACAGGACAGATGACAGGTAGAGGGCTCGGCTGTTCCCTAGGCAGCCAGCCTGCAGTAGCAGTGGCATAACCCTACTGATGATATTCGTATCCACTGCCTGGGTCAGTTTATGAAGGGACAAGGAGTACAGAGCCTTGCCAATAGTGGCTGGACTAACCAATGGACCTGTATGACACAATAAATATTGGGAAATAATATTAAACTAGGAGCAAACTGCATTGCAGTTTTGCAGTCTGCTGACAAATTGAGAACACAAAAAAGTAGATGATGTAGAGGGATTAAATGTTTACCATATTTGTTTGCCAACTTTTCTGTTATGAGAGCAACTTTTTGTCTCTGGGGTGTAGTTGGTGCTTCCCAAGCCCCACACTGTGGTGTTTTGTTCTTGTATTTGGGCTGCCATTGGTTGTATGCATCAACACAAACATCTGAATAGGAATGAGACATCAGTTAGAATGCCTCTCCTCTACACTAGTATGCACTGTATGCTTTAGAAGACTTCCTTGCCTCTTATGCCATCTGTTGTACAACTGAGGGATTACCTGGGTGTCCGTTCTCTCTTGCTCTATGTAAATAATGAACAATTTTCATTCTCACATCAAATTCAAAAGTGTCACAAGATTGGTTCCATTCTGTCATAAGTACTATAGAAGGTGGCATGTGGTCTTCTGACTGTAAATTGAAAGTAAATTCAAAGTGAAAGTAAATACAGACATGAAAAGACTTTTGACACCAAATGTGCCACAAAAAAAAAAACATTTTTTTAAACGTGCCTGTCTGCTTGAACTATGTTTCACTTCATTCTGACCATTCAATGAACTTACCTCACTTTGGGGAAGCATCCTGTTTCTGTAGTAAAGGAGAGGCCCATAGTAGCCTTCAATACCTTCCACAAATTCCCCTCCCCCAACCACAAAGAAGCCATCTGTGTCATCCATGTGAAATACAATGTTAAATCTGAGGGCAAGATCACAATAATGCATAACGTCTACTGACATGACATTCTTTGTATACCGTATCCTACAAGCATTCAGCTATAATGGCAGAGGCATTCTTACACATGCTCAGAGTTGCGTACAACATGATGTAGTCCATCGATGCATGTCATGATTATCCTGACCTGTAGATAAGAGTTTGTTATTATCATTAGAAATTAGAAACTTTAGAAATTGCTTAGTGTCATAAATTATCCATTATACAAGCTTATTATTATTGTTGTTATTAAATAATAATAATAATAAGAAGAAGAAGAAGAAGAATATAAGAATAATATTCTTATTATTATTCAATGATTATAATTATTATTTCATGACCAGGGGGCCAAGGTGATACTAAGTGGATTTGATCAATGAGGTGTCTCACCATCCATCCATCCAGCGCCATGTTGAGGTGGCACCACTGTCTAGAAGGCACTGTGAATGCAGAGAGGAAAGCAGAGGACTCCCCTGACTTCCCATGCATCTGGATGTGCAACTGGCCTGGAGGGGGCAGTTTCAATAATGAAAGGATTTGAATTTAGCACCACATCAAGAGTGAGGAGGAAGCAGGGCAGATAACCACCAGTGGTGCTATTTAAAAACCAAAAAAGCCGTTTCAAGCCATTGTCAAAGTCATTTCAAGCTTGTATAATGGCTAATTTATGACACTAAGCAATTTCTTAAGTAGTCCCTTATGCAAAGACTACTTACTCCTCAGAAACTGACTTTCCACAACTTATTTCTGTGCTTCTGTTAATATGACACTAGCTGAAACACTAAAAAAAAATCCATTGGTCTAACATAACATAAATCACAGCATCATTTATGACCAAAAAAGATGGATCTACTAGCAGTACCAGAGTCTTTCAGGAACAAAGAAGGTGAAGCGTAACTCCTCTGTGAGTCTATGTGGTGGATCACCCCACACAGTCGCTGGCGACAGGGATGGAGCAGGTATATCCAGATTGACAATGTACACCTCCACAAGAGTGAACACAAAAATAATAAGTAACACTTATTATTTGAAGGGGTCTACAAAGAGTGACATGGGCCTGTTATAAACATGACATGACACGTATCATGAACATTAATGACACATAATTCATTGTGATTAAGAGTTATTATGCAGGTTTTGGGATGCAGACATTACAAAAAAACTAATGACACAAAAGTCATAAACATCAATGAGATGTCATTAATGTTTATAACATGTGTCATGTCATGTTTATAACATGTTAATGTCACTTTCATGCAGACCCATTCAAATAATATAAAGGACACCAGCAAATTACTGCTATTATTTTATATGCCATTTACATGGACAGAGTCTGGATAAAAACTGGTGGAGGAGTGCTGATGGCCAAAACTAGATCATGTTTATGTTTTTGTTCATGGTTTCACAGGAGATGCTTTTTTCCCCCCAAAAGACACCACAATATCTGAAAAGTTAAGTTACCTGAACCTGATAGAGGTCTATCATGGATGAAGACTCTATTGGTGTACAATGAAAGCTTAGAGTTATCATACTTTACCAGGGATACACAATAGCCTTGAGTCTCAAACTCTCCAGAGCAGCATTGCTGAATGGCTGAATAGTCCTTGTGATGCCAAATCTCTCCCCAGTGGAGGCATACAGTGTTGACAGGAAAACAGCCACCTCTAAACAGATTAGTCACAGTTGAGCCCAATGATGCACAGACAATGCAAACCTCCAAGCCTGTGCACATGAAGAAATGTCTTTGCACATGAAGAAATGTCTTTACACAATGTTGGATCTATAAATTGAATGTTCATGTATTGGTCTAATGTTAATTAAAATCATACAAATTTAGTTCAGTTGAGTAGGTATGTACAATATGTAAGCTACTGTATAGTACGTACCTTGTTCCTTAGGGCATTGAGGGACTTTGTCCTTGAGTGTTTCCCACAGCATCTCCATGCCCCAGCTCAGGCACAGCTGATGCTGCTTCATTGGCCTGCTGAAGGGCTCCCTCAGGTTGAGCAGCATCACTGTACGCGCCTGGGCAGACATGTAGTCTTCTATACTTCCAGCCTCACTTACCCAGCCACGCAGCATAGCGGTCAAGACCCATGCCGAGGGCTCAATCTTCCAATCGGCTTGGTACACAAGCCAATCAGGTAGGGTCAGGGCTACTGTCCTGACCTTTGAGAAACCTGGATAGCAGGTCCAGTGCCGTTGGAAGACAGTCGAGGTATCTCCAGTGTCGAAAGATACAACCACCTCTACATGGATTACAGATGGTTCAGAACATGAGTAGAGGACTTGCAAAGGGCTGGATTTCACTTCCTCAATTTGGTTTAGAAATCTTACATCATCCTGTGTGTGATGATCACCAAGACATTCATTGACTGTAAACTGAGAGAAAATAAAGGGTAAAAAAGTGGTCACTGTCACAAACACCCATACACTGTCCCAGTGTATAACCCCCCCCCACCCTCTTCCCACACTCACACATTTGCCTTCCCCACCCTCCCATTTATTTGTCAGTCATGTCTATCTATTAATTCTATCAACATATATGCAGTACTGTCTAGCCTCTGTAACTGTTGTTAGTGCTTAATTAGTGTCTCTGTTTTGTCTTGTACATGTGTCTTTTTGTTGCACTTTTTCCCTGTAGCTTTCTTCTTCTTGCCAAAAAACAACCCATCACCAGAGATTACAAGAAGGTACTTTTACTATAAGATTCTCTTTCTACTGGTAACCATTTACAAATCCTGAAATTAAAATGTCTAAATTGCACAGAAGGATAAGTAGCTCACTTACAAAGACAACGTGGTGAACCATCAGTCTCAGCAGGGGACTATTCCATTTGAAACCCGTCATCCTGTGATGGAAGACATCTGTTTCACTTTGAATAAATATCTCACTCCAACTATTAGTCCATTTCAGTGGCTGAATCAAACAGACTAAAACACCTCTACTTGCTGGTTAAGCAAGCCTCAGTGAGGTTGGTCACCCTGACTCGACTAGACTCCGGGATAATATCCTGCTTCGTCAACATAGTCAAGTCATAAGCAAACAATTGGGCTGCCCCACCTGTTTACGCAAACCAGAAAGCAAAGAAAGAGTCTGATAATCCATTCAGTTCAAGTAATGTGCTTGACTTGTTTCATTCTTGACTTTCTGCTTAGTTATAGTGCATTTTGATGAGAAACCACTGATCAAGAGTTTAGACAACAGCGGTAAACCTTCCCCTTCTTCAGTGACTATGCATCTTGAATTAGGAAACAGCATCGGTAGGTCTATGCTACTAAAATAAACACACCGGACCTCATAAATTAACAAAAGCAGCAAGAAATTATGCAGACAGGTAGTTCTAAAGGGGAATAGTAATTTAAGTAATTCAGGCCCCAGTCCTGTTTGGAAACTACCATCACTGATCAAGGCTATCCAAACTATCCACTAAATTGTGGTAGTCCTGCATGGGCCCACAAACCCAATGTCATCTCTGAAGAGGCTGCCAATAGGTGGGGCAGTATGATTACCTGTGTGTGCGCCCCCATACATTACTATGGTGACGAGGGAAAATGGCTCAGACTGATGATGTGTGAAAACAAAAACAGAAAGTTTGTTTCTTCTTTTAAAACTGTTTATTGCTATCATGCAGGAGTGCCATAAAATTCCAAATACTTGGAGTCACAGAAGATGCAAAATTCTTCCTTTTTTCCCCGTACAAATGCACAATCACAAAGAGAAGCTCAAAGGGAAAAATGGCTGCTCACATATTTTTCGCTCCCTTGACCCAGCACGAGTGTTGCAACAGGTTAACATGCATTGACAGAGTGCAGTGCATTTTACCGGTAACAGATATAGGTTGGCTGCGGACACATACCCATCTACACTCACTCCCACACAAACACTCATACAGAGATACAAAGCAAAAATCCATTTGTAGCTTTGTCGTGCAAGAGAGGTACAAATGACACATCATAAACAACCTACACCACACTGTTTTTATTAACAGCTAGATGAAATAAAACTGTATACTTTTAGATGAAGCACTGCCATACCATCTTCTAGTCCATTACTGGGAAGCATATTTAAGGGAGGGAGGTGTCCCGTGTAGCACTGCTATGCTTTCTCAAGAATTTTGGGAGCCAAACAGATCTGAAATTTTAAAATATGTTTTTTATATAATTTTTCAAAGCAAAACAAAAAAAACACTCTAGTTACTTTCCATCTCAACCAAATATAATTTGATAAATCAAGGCACTCTGATGCTTTAGGAGGAGCCAATCCAGAACATTTAAAGGGGAAAACCCACAAGAGAAATGCATAGTGCCAACAAGTAAGATACAAACTTGGGCCCTTTTGAAAGTTAACAACTGTTGTCATGTAAACATTTTTAAGAGTAGTGTGCTTGGGGGTCAGCATCAGATGATCTGAGTTAGGAGTGGCTCACAATAACTGGTGTGCCACACTTTACTACCACATAATAGTATACAAAACAGTGAAATTGTCTGGAAAAGATATGAAATCACTATATGTTCTTAAAAGTCTCATTACCAAATGTCAGAAACTTCAGACATGTCTGCACTCAGACTGACACAAGAAAAGTCGGCACACGTTTTTTCTAGACTAATTCTTTGGTTTGGCACTTCAGAACTGGACAGATACATTCCAGCCACATTTTCAGGGGGAATAGCTAAATACGTTTCAAGAACGATATGCACAAGCACTTAACAAATAAGACCAGTGATTATGACATGTACCTACAGGGAGGTTTTTCATTATGTGACTTAAATAACTAACTCTTACAGCGCCTATCTACTGCTGACCAAGATGCTTTTTTGTTTGTGCATGCTGACATTACCTGCATGCATCTAAAGTCAGAGTATGGCCCTAGAAGTCCACTATGTGATGAGAGAACATTAAATTAAAGGAAAGGCAAATAATCTACTATCTAACACCTTTTAAAAATACATTCTTTGTATAGTTCTGCATATCAACAGGGCATGATACCTTTTTTGTCCGAGTGATTTGGTCTCAACAGTAAAAAAAGAAAAAAAAAAACGTGTTCCAACCACCCTGTTGTCCATAACTGGAGCTTGACATTGTTGTTACTGGATGTTTGCCTAGAGGGCAGAATACTAACAATTCAACATTAGCACAATATATTTAGGAAGGTTATCACATATACACACACACACACACACACACACATATATATCGATAACACCAATAAAATGCCATGGTTTTTGTATGATGTGAATGATTATGTTCATAAAATCTGTTCTACAACCAAGACTCAAATTTTATGTAATCATCATTCACATCATACCATGGCATTGCGTTGACGTTATGGACGTGACAGTTTTGCATGGAATCGCCCATATATATATATATATATAGTTCAGCCCTTTTCTTCCTTCCTAGCAAGGGTCATGGTATAGCTCAGACGTGTTCATTATCTACACTGCCAGGAAGGTGAAACAAAAGTTAGCGCAACTGAGTGGTGTTGAGAACTGAAACATTTTTGTTTCTGTGAGAGTGAACCTAGCAAACACCTAAGAACATTCAAGATTTCAATCAAAGCTACAGACATGCAAAATGACAACGAAATAACTGTTGTGTCTGAAAGGGGACAGATCCCTTTGAAAGACCGGCACTGTTTCCTGCAGAATAAATAGTGCTTTGCATTACCATATACATCCCCAACCAAAGAGAGGAAATATTTTGTCATTAACCAAAGGAAAAAAAAATAGCATGACATGACAAGCACAATACCATGACATGACATCAATGACTTGCTGGTTGCTCCCAAAGTTCCTAGTACAAGTACCTTACAAAACTTTCAAAAGGCAACAGATTGTGCCATCATTTGTAACCAGTGAAATAATGTTAAAGAAAAAACAATATCTGAATACATATATTTGGACATCTGCCTCAGGAACAGAAAATAATTCTACCGTCAAGAACAAAATATAGAACAAACAAACAAAGAAAAGCTTTGAAAGCTATAAAGCAGTCCAGAGTTCCTGTCTTTTATCATTATTATTATTATTATAACTTTCTGCTTTTTACTTTCTCTGCTTCTTAAAGATCTTGAAGGTGTGTTTCTTTCGGCTGGCGGTTGAGTCAGTGTCTTCACCCGTGGAGCCACTATCATCCTCCAGGGGGCTCTTCTTGGAGGACAGCTGGGGGATCCGACTGTTGACCTTGGTCCCGGCCACCCCAGGCAGTCCCGTAGGGGACGGCGTGTCCGGGTCGGTGGAGTTCGGGCTCAGCGAGCGTGACGACTCAGACATGGAAAGCTGACTGGCCTGAACCATGGCAGCGGCAACGATGCTGCTGTTGTTGATCTCGCCAAGGCTGGCCGACTTCTCAATGCCGTATATCTTCTTCATGAGGATGGGGCTATCAGAGCCGCCTTCTGGGGAGGCGTCCACCACACGGCTGCCGCCGTTGGGGGTGTAGGCAGCGGCAGCATGCATTGGGACGGCCTCATCCAGCCGGCCTCCAGTGCCATGCAGGAGGGAGGTGGGCTTGGCCATGATGCCCTTGGAGCCGCTGTAGGTAGCGGAGAGACGTAGCTGCTCGCCTGCCTGGGAGATGCAGAGCGACGAGTCTGAGTCCGAGCGGTTCAGGTCCCTGAGGGGAAAAACACACACACACAGACGATACGATAGTAGAGGCTGATACAGCTGGAAGACTGAATGACACCATTCAGAGTGCGCTGGTTCACAACTGTGCCTACTTCCTTCAAAATCCACAGCTGTTAGAGGCTTTAAAGGTCAGAGGGAACCTCACTTGAATGCCGACATTAAATCCAGTCTAGGATTTCATATATTTTCAAAATATTATTATATGAGTAGAATATTGTAAGAAACAAATTCACACAGCAAACGTTTTATGGAGATTGTGGACCTAGTTTCCACAATGCCCAATAGTATGAAGTAAATACTAGAGGTTGTGTCTTTTCAAGTTCATTGTAATGCATGCTTCAATAATTTTTTTTTGTTGTTTGTACTGATAGAGGCATATAAATTATGAAGTCAGATCAGTAGATCAAGATCAAGAATGCAGGTATGGACAAAAAGGTATTTGATGGGGAGTGTTAAAGAAAAATATTATTGAAGATAGGCCTTAAATAAAGAAAAACAAGAGGATGGATAGAAAATGAATAAATGGATGATGTTACAGTGTTACAGTGACGGGGACAGGGAGAGCACTGCAACCCCCACTACAAAGAGACATTGTTAAAAAGCAGAAAGCCCCCACAGCATGCCAGATAGACATGAGAGGCACAAGCCAAGCAGGGAGGGGAGGGTCGGGTGTACCCATGACTGCCGGAGCGGCGTGAGCGCGCATGAGGGATGTTGTCAGGGGGAAGGTCTGGAGAGGTGTCCACAGGCTGGAAATAAGCCGACTGAAAGAGCAAGGAATGAGGGCGGCCTGAAGATGAGGCAAGAGAGGAGAAAGAGAGAGGAAGAGGAGGGGGAGGTAGTGAAACGAGAGAGGATGAAGAAGAGGAGGTGCAGATAATGGAGGGGTGCGCGATGGAAGGCAGTGGTGGCTGCTGCTGCCCTGTGGACTCGCACGACCCGAAGGATTGGCTGCGGCACTGGAGGAGCGAGGCCCTAGGCTGGGACTGAAAGGACTGGGGGTGAGGTGGGCTACCGCTGCTGCTAGCCTCCCCCTGCGTGCCACCTGCCGCCAGCAGACAGCCCTCTACCAACCTCTGAGATCCCATGGCCAGCTGCGGGTCGATGTGACGTTGGCGCAGGGACATCATACTGGGAGCTGTGGACATAAAAGGCACAAAAGTAAGTCTGCTATACTGTGTGTGCGACTGCTGATAAAGACATAGCATTTAGGAAAATACAAAGGACAAAGGAGTGAGTAAGGCCGGGCAAGAACAAGCAGGAAACTCAGGTGTTGGGAACATCAGACACCAAGGTGTGACAGGGGTGTGTTCAGGTGCATGTGAACCTGAGGGACTATGCCTAAACAACCGAAGAAGGGGGATCTTGCCAACTGATAGCACTTCACCTCCACTCCTCCCAGCCTTTGTTTTCTAGGGAATTTAGTTCAACCTTCTGCACTTCTGTATTTGCTTAAGAGTGAGTGCCTATTAAGATCACTTCTGGACTAATGTCATGTACAAAGCAGCAAACGCATAGGCTGTGGTAAGTTACCACATGCTAAAACCAGCTGTTCACATTACTGTTTTAGTTTAATGATGTACTTAACAGCCACACAGTGAGCTTTTTTGTAGCCTACCTATTCAGTTTTACAGAATTTGACATTGAAACAAAACCTAAAATGCATGCGTCCAGGTAAAAAAGGCAGCTACATCTTAAGTTAAAGACTGGATGAGAAATTGCACTAAGTCAATGTGCTAATATATAGCGCTATGACAAAAGAATTATTAAGGTTTTTGCTTTCTTAGATCGGTAGGCATTTTGTGTTCATCTGCAACTGGTTCAAATGTCAGATCAGACCCTAGCAAAAATCCTAATACCTGGCCTGCTGCCAACACCTGGGCTTTCCTTGTGGCACATTTAATTAAATGCATGAAAAGTAAGGAGATGTAAGAATTACATAAACAATATGGCCATACACCTTCATCATTAATTTCTTCAAGTAAATGACCATTTAGACCTACTCCTACAGTGCCCATGCACCCACAGAAGACTAGGCTCTGTATGGGGGATTAGTGGCAGAACAGTGAACAGTTAAGTGCTCTAGATGGCTGACGTGAAGACAAGAGGAGAACTGTGGAGACAGTATGGATGTGGAGCTTTGGAGAGCTCCATGTTTTAGTCCATACGCGCCCTAGATGCCGTTCAGTCTAGGGTTACATGCTCTGCCCCACAGATAGAGCTAGGAAGGGAGAGCGAGTGAGTGAGTGAGAGCGTAAGAGTGTGAGACTGAGAGTGAGAGAAAGAAGCTGTGTCCCTGTACCACCCCCCCACCCCCTCCTGCCAGCAAAACACAGTGGGAACACAGATTTAGCCAAAGATATAGAGCTATATAGAGATAGAGAGGGCTGGTTGTACAGGGGAGAGACAGCGGTTTTCTGGAGATGAAGGTTTAGAGGCGTGGGTGGAGGTAATGATGGTCATTAAGGTCAGGCGAACCCGAGTATTTCCACAGAGACTGGCTGTCCGAGCCGAGGGACCACAGGTCGCTTGCTCGCCGTTCCATGAGCCAGGCGGCATCTGGATTGGACCAATGGTGCGCGAGACGACGAGGAGTGAAAAAAGAAAAGGGGGGGACGAGGGGGAGTGGTTGTTATTAAAATTTTGAATTTAAACTTGCACCAGGGGTGTCACTGTCTACCCAAACGTAGCCAGTGACGTTAACATCTTCTTGTAAAGCAAGAGACTTTTCAATAAAAATAATTCAATACAAAGTCGTGGCTGTATATAGATAGCTGTATTGGCTGATTTGCTATATGCTTAAAACAGAAGAATTTATTGTACACAAATCACCCTAGTATAATGTCAATTCTCAAGGTAATCATCTGTAAATCAAAATTTCTAAGTCAATTTATAGCAAAGGCCCTTCCAACAACATTTTTTGCAAAATCTGAACTTTATCAAGTTGGGCCTTTTGCCCATTCAAATGTTTTGAAGGGCTTGATACCATGTTTTTAAATGGGGTTCCAGAGTGGACTCTTAAATGACAACCCTTTTGTTACTACGTGGCAACATGAAGAAACAAAGTTCAAGTCCACTTTCAGGTTCCATCTGAACTCTGCCCACAAAAATACTTGAGTGGTACAGGTTATGAAAAGAACAACTGACTGATGGTTTTATTATATAGCTGTTCATTGAGGATATAGTCTCATATAGCAGACAAATATCGCTTAAGGCTTGGTTCATTGGATATAAAGTACACATTACACTATAAGGAAAGTACACATTACTGGAGAAATGTGTCTTAGACATGTTTGTAGACAAAAACAAATAAACTATTTCAGGAATTAGTTGAGTTGAGTTGTGAGATGGAGATTAGATGTAGACTTGAATAAAAGGGATCTATTATTTATATTTATATTTGGATGCAGTATATTTCAGTAACACAGTTAAAAGGACCGTTCGCAAAAATCTGTTGTCGCATTGTTGACCCCAAAGACCACTCCTATGGTGCATATAGTTATGAGCATATAGTTATGAGCAAGTGAAAAACATGGTTGATCCCAAAGACCACTCCTATGGTGCATATAGTTAAGAGCAAGTGAAAAACTAGAGAAGACACACTAGACTATGCAGATGATGTTATTAGTGCTGACAAATCTGATGACTAAAAAGCCGTTTTCTAGTGAAATATCTGTACATTGTTTTTACAACAAGAATATGCTATGTGTTTTATGTGTCCAGAATGTCATGTAGTAATGTACCATGATGTGGCAACTGATTTTTTTTTTTTTTTAATCTGGCTAAAAAATAAATAAAAAATTGACAAGCCCCAATGGAAGAGGGAGAAATATTGTATAATCAAGGGATTTTGATGATGATAATGATCATGATTGGTAAAACTGCTGATAGAGACGCTGCTAAAAATACTTCTGGACAAAGATTTGGTGTCATTATACATGTATTTTCTTGTGGCATTTCTGAGACATGTTCACAACAGTTTATGTGAGGCTCTCCAAGTCCCTTTTCCATTAAATGCTATACATCAGTGCATTAAAAGACACACACACGTATGTACGTGCACACACACACACACACACACACAAACACACACATAGCCAGCAACCAACCAAAATGAAAAGTAAAATGTACCTGTGCCCACAGTGAATAACTTATATTAGAGAACTCTCAGAGAAACAACAACAGTTTGTTCCGCTGGCAATCAAAAGACAGTTGTCTTCCATCCCCTTTCACCATTTTTACCAGTGCGAAGACATTTTCCTTTTTTATTATTATTATTATTATTGTTGTTGTAATATTTCTCTATCTATTTCATCATTTAGGGTCGGCCTCAGATGGGGCAGGGAGCTTGGATTTGTGCTTTCCCAGCAGCCCCTTGCCATGTTTGTGCAGCTGTGGGCCTTTGCTGGGCTGGGCCTTGTGGCCGTCTGATTCAGGGGAGCCCTTACATTGGAGGGTGCCGGGTGCCACAAACTCATCATCCATGTCGTCCATGTCGTCAGAGAGGAGGAAAGGCTGGGGTGTTGCCCTGCCGCCCATGAAACTGGGGTCCAGGTTCAGGGCCGAGGCCAGAGAGGGCAAGCCGGGATTGTTGACGATCTGGAAGCCCGTAAGCATCTCAATCTGCTGCCACCGGTGCAGACGCTCACGGAGGGCAGCTGTCACCTCACCCAGTGCTTGCCTGCAGTGGGGGTACACACACAAGGCCAAGATCAGTCAAGAGAGCTGAGAACAGAGTTGTCATGTGACAACGCAATTTTGACTTCAATATGATCCCATAACAGAAGATTTCTCGATGGCTGCTCATGGAGTTATTTTCTTAAAAACCTCCAAGTGAACAAAAAAAATACATAAACGGATAAAAAAATACTTTCATTAACACCTGATTGAAACAATTGATTCAAAATCCTGATAAGAACATAATGGGTTTTACTACATTTTACAGTATGGAACACCTCTCTAATGTGGTAAAAACAATGAAAACACATGAGATAATAAATAGGTAACATTGCTAGTCTGCAATTCTATGTCTGAATTGTGTCAATAGTTTTTTTCCTGTTCAAACAGGGCTCTATAGGTTATAATGTTTCCACAAAACAAAGGTAAAATGTCTGGTTATTACATGTTCAGTATGCATGCCATCAAGCTATTTGAGCACGTGGTTATAGCAATGTTCCTTGTTTAAAATATCTTCATTTTCAGTCACAGCATTCAGAAATCCTATTACCTCTGCTCTGCTCTAAAGCTCTGCTCTCTTGCCTGGAAGGAGAACAAACACAGTGGAATGCAAGAAAGAGAGACAAGGACCAAAATTCACTCAGCGTTCAGACACTCACTTGGCTGCCAGGATCTTGTGATCCACATCATCCAGTGAAGAGCTGTGTGCCACATGGAAGGTCCCAAAGAGGGTGTTCCTCTTCTTCTTAATTTTTTCAGCCTGGGAAGCACAGGGAACACAGAGCAGCCATCAAAAACAACTCACACAAAAGAGTTTGGGTTTGTTTCTGTCCCACAACCAAAAGTGTCATTCACTGGTGCACAGTGTGCATCAGAATGCTTTTCAGAAACATTTTAACACTTTATATTAGGGTACACATATTCATCATTAATTAATTAGTAACATACTAGCCATTTGTTAGTCATTACAAGTCACTTATTTCTATCACTGCATGACCTTATTCTACCCATAGTAAACAATTAACTAGAATTTCTCCAATATAAACTCCTAATTACTGATTATTCATAATGACCACCTTATAAGCCCCTTACTGAGCAAAGCATATTGAGGTCATAATTCATATAAAACAACTAGCTTACTTCCTATGAATAAGCAGGAATTAGGAGCTTATATCGGAGAACGTCTAGTTAAAGAATAAAGTATTAATACGTGACTTGTAATGACTAACAAATGGCTAGTATGTTGCTAATTTGCATGCTGCTGCTAACTAATGGTGAATATGTGTACCCTAATTTAGTGCATTACCAAAACATTAAATTTGGCTTCTCTTTACTGTAGAATGTGGTGGGACATCCTAGAGATCGGACCAACCAGACTTTCAACCTGATACTGATACTAATACTACCAAAGCAATTCATCAATGTAAAATACTAGGCAATCTTAATGTGCCCAAAATTTTACTTAAAGTGCCCTTTTCAACCATTCATACACACAACTCAAGACTCATACATTGTAAAGTACTTTGAGTGCTTGTTGGAATGGAAAGTGCTATATAAATGCAGTCCATTTACCATTTACCATCCATTTTGTTCATAGAATCCAAATAAAATTAGTGGCAGGATGCAAAAACATGCATTAGATTAACCACCATGACCTCTAAAACAGGATGTCAGGCCTCTTTCTGATTATCGTCTAAAGAGTCTTTTTATGGAACAAGTTATGAGAGATTAACATTTAACAAGTGAAAGATGTTTTATTGGTTAAATCAGTAAATTAGTGTTTACTAAATGAGAATTTGGAAACATACAAATCAGATACTCAAGGTGCATCAGACACCATCAAATTTCCTTGAACTTCTGTGAAAGTGATAAGCAGTGGTTAATTTTTTACCCCTTCTTTGGCCACCAGCAGCTGTCGCTCTGCGTTCTGTTTCTTGATGTTATAGTACTGTACTTCCACCTCATGCGTCAGCTGTAGCCACTTCTGCAAGGCCTCAGGTGGGGACCAGCTGCTGCGTGATTCCAGCTCCTTCTCTGCCTTCTTCAGAGCCATGCGCACCTGCAGCACGCCAAAAGCACATCTCAGGTACATGCAGGAACAATGCAGTGCATGTTGCTAACACATAACAAATTGGGCAAATTTGCCTTGTGTCTATAATACCAAGTGTCATTAAATTTAGTCAATAAATTTCTTCTTTTATTCCTCCCCTGAAGGAAGTACTGTTTATGGGGACGCAGTAGCTCCAGCAATGGCAGCAACTTTACCATATTGAGGGCCCAATGCCCATGAGGCCCTAGTTTCAAATCCGACCCCAATCTTACCCCTATTTCTTTCCCCCTTGCACCAGACAACTCTCCACTGTTCTACCCAACTAAAGGACAAAGAACCACAAATACACTTTTTAAAAAGGAAGTAGCTTTATGGTGGTCATGAATATTTTTGCCTTATTGTCTATGATCAATACAATGGCTATGCAAGCTCCTTGAGTAGACAAATATGATTACACCAATACTACTGTACATCTGCAATCTTGTTGTTCACATATTCACACAAGCTCACCACACCTCAAACACTCTAAATATCTGATGGGGATCACAGGCGAGGGGATGATGAGGAGATGGCCATTAGAGTGCTCTCTTAGCTGCTTGTTAAAGAGGAGCCATGGTGTGTGTGTGTGTGTGTGTGTGACTGTGTAATTGGGAGCGGTGCTAATGAGCTCCAGGGCTCACAAGGTAAAAAACATGACAAAGCTGTGATCTTCCAGCCAACAGAACTGAGGCACACAGAGCCAATGCAGGGAGTGGGTGGTAGTGAGACAGGGAGGGAGATGGTGAGTATGCATGTGTACGTGCGCTTGTGTGTGTGCGTGTAAGAATGGGAGAAAAACAAAGATAGGCAGATATAGAGTTGACAGAACAGCAACAGAGAGAAATGGAAACTGTTATGAAGAAAACACTTTCTGTGCTTTGTGTGAGCCTATTAAACTAGATGACCTAACCAAACAGAAAGGGGAAGATCTTTATAACACAACTGACAGAACTGTTGATAATCCGGAAGACAAGAGAAAAGAAAGTCTGCTGAAACGCCACAGTGCACCGCACACAAAGATAGCCGTATCTTGTCTGAAAGTGGCACGGGTCTCTGGGGAACCATAAGAGGATGTGACCTTGTGTCATCAGCGAACAGTGAGATAAAACAAGGTAATTTCTCTAAAAGAACACAAGTCACCATGGCAGTGGTCCCAGAACTGCTGACCCTGAGCTTTTTCCGGTCGTCAAACTGCTGAAAACAACTTTGTTTTTTGTTTTTTTGCTTCAGTGTGAAACAGAAACAGTTGCATTTAGTTTCACGAACATGCAACAACATCCAAACCAAATCAACATCCAAACCAAACATGTGAAGAGGCTAGATAAAGGTGCAGGTCTGGCACAGATACAGGCAGTGTGTGTGCATGTGTGTGTGTGTGTGTGTGAGACAGAGAGAGAGAGAGTATGAAAGAGAAAAAGAAAGACAAATGGAAAGGGTGTGTGTGTGTGTGTGAGTGTGAGTGTGAGTGTGAGTGTGAGAGTGCGAGTCTGTGTGTGGTAGTGTGGCAGGTCCTGTGGGTGTGCATGCAAACTAAGGCCAAAAATAGACAAGTTAAAGCATGTTATAGAATGCATGGGGGGGGGCAGATAATTTAGATTGAAGATGATTTAATGCTTGACAGTATGATAATATGCTTCAGTCAAGAAAGGCAGGCCATCAAAAGATCACAGAGACAGAGTTGAAAACAGAGACAGCAACAGAGAGTGTGGGTGAAAGTGAGAGAGAGAGAGAGAGGGAGAGAAAAAGAGAGAGTGAGAGTGAGAGTGAGAGAGAGTGAGAAAGAGAGAGAGAGACTGCCGGTGTGAGTTCAAAATAAGGCCAAAAAAGGGCATACAACACAACAGGCCCACAGGATGCACACAGTGAACAAAACTATCAATATGAGCATGGCTAGAATATGGTAACCAGTGAGAGAGTCCACAAATTCATAAACTGCATATTTCTTATACCAACAACTAGAAAAAGAAAAAAAAAGGGTGCGATGTTTATCAACATTATTGGATACTTGATACATGAGTACTGTTTCATTCACAATCTACAGAATGTGTCTACATGATATACAGTAACAGCATTTACAAATTAGGTGAAGATTGAATAGGTGAATGCAGCAACCTTTCCTCATCTGTGAGGAGGCTTTCACATACTGTAGCCTCATCTTGCTTTGGAATGCTAGGACCAGAGAATGAGAGCACGAGCACAGGCTGGTGCTGTGGAATGCACCTCCAGCTGTGATCTGTGCACGTGGTCCGCTTTTAATGGCCCTTAACTCTGCTGATCAGATGGGGAGGACCCAGAGGTCAGGATATCCGCCACAGTATGAAAAAGATCTCCTGTGCCGATTAACAATGTAATGGGGTGGGGGTGGTGGGGCAAAAAATAATAATAATAATAATAAGTAGCCCAGTGCAGGACCACCAAAAGCAAGCTGCTCATGAAAACCACAGACACTGAATTTTTCTCTGGTTGATGAGAACGGGGTGAAAAAACTTCTGTTTGCCTTCTCTTTCTGGGAGGTTATTATGAGCCTTGTGTGACAGAGGGGGGAAGTGCTTGGCTGGTGCGTGCGTGCGATTGCTAAGCACTGTGCTGACTGAGTGCCATTACCTGTTCCAGCTCTTCCTCGGCATACTTCTGGCGGCTCAGCTCATTCTCTGTGCCCTCTCGCAGCTCCCGCAGCCGCTGGGCCTCCTGCTTGGCACTGTTTATCTCGTCCCGCAGCTTCTGCTCCAGGTTGACCTTCTCCACCTCCACCGTGCGGTGCTCCTCCTGGGCAATCTGCAGCCTGTAGACGGAGAGAAGGGGGCAACGGAGGGAGAGATACAGGTGGAGAGAGACAGAGAGACACAAATGTGTTACACACATGTGTTACTGACAATTTAGGTCTGGTAAATCGAAACCAAATTTTTCTGAAAAAAATCAAGCTAACTAACAGACACAGCTATTGCATCCACCAGTATATGTCAAATGCATGCTTCTTTAAAGCTTTAGCACTATCGGTCTACACTGAATAATAACAAAACCTTGCTGGCCAACAAGACCACAGAGGAGCCGACCATGAAAATAACATGAGGTCCCGCAGTGTTAGCATGCTAGCCCATGGGTGTCATGTCACAGTGCCAACCAGGCAGCTGCCCCTAGCATTCCTGTGTCCTCTGCCCATGTGAGCACACAGCCCCTCTCCCCACAGGATTGATGAGTCACTCAAACCCTCCCACCCTTCTCATTTGCATGCCTGCTGGAAGTATCAGACGGCACCAGACAAAGATGGCCTCGTGAAGAGGAAGTGCTGTCAGCCACCTTTTTTTCCTCTTCGGGCACCCGACGCAAAAGAGCGCACTGTCCGTTTCCTCTTTCGTAACTGGAAATAGTACAAGGCCCTTCCATATGACAATGCAAAGGGGCATATGAGTCAATCCAAAGCAGGAGAGCTGAGACAACAGAGCCAATGCATCAAGTGACATGGATCAGGGGAACAAGTTAAGCATAGGCGACTAATGCAGAGACCACAGATGATGTATCAAACTTATGAAATGAGTTTAAAAAAAAAATTTGAGTTTTACTCAATGGCAGAAATAACTGTTTAGAAATGTTGGTTAAGATCTCAGTGGGTGGTGAGGAGTAAGTAAGAGCTTACTGGAAGGCAGCCTTCACCAAACAAACAGCAGAGGGAGCCGTAGAGCACCTGCTATGTGTGTTTGGTGGCGATAACAATACAAGTCTCAGAGGAATCAGCATACCCACTGTGGACTGCAGCAGTACACTCTCTAGACAGCGAGAGGCAGTGTGCCGTTGTGTGGAAGCAGTGGGCTGTCACTGTGTGTGTGTGTGTGTGTGTGTGTGTGTGTAAGAGAGAGAAGGAGAATGAAAGGCGATACGACCAATGGAAAATGTGCAGAGCTGGAAAGCCCTCGCCTGGCGACTCTGACCTTTGCCATTCAACAGCTAAGAGAAGGCAGACACTGTGCACTCCCTCACACAGACACAAGCCTATGCATACACAGATACAGACTACAAACTCTGCTGTAAACCAAGATTTGAAGGTGTTCAA